>CM077190.1:17226530-17266530 GCA_039654105.1 Coreius guichenoti | reverse complement strand
CCACACCACATCAATTTCGTAACAACTCCACCTATTGGTCAAAAAATATAAACCGTTAAATCTTATTATTTTGCCTGAAAATATCTTACAGTGCATCCAGAAAGTATTCACAGCGTTTCACTTTTGCCACATTTTGTTATGCTACAGCCTTATTCCAAAATGGATTAAATTCATTATTATTTTCCTCAATTCTACAAACAATACCCCATAATGACAACGTGCAAATTTATTAAAAATAAAAAACGAAAGAAAAAAAAAAAATTCACATGTACATAAGTATTCACAGCCTTTGCTCAATAATACTTTGTTGAAGCACCTTTGGCACCAATTACAGCCTCAAGTCTTTTTGAGTATGATGCTACAAGCTTGGCACACCTTTTTTTGGGCAGTTTCTCCCATTCTTCTTTGCAGGACCTCTCAAGCTCCATTAGGGTTGGATGGGGAGCGTCGGTGCACAGCCATTTTCAGATCTCTCCAGAGATGTTCAATCAAGTTCAAGTCTGGGCTCTGGCTGGGCCACTCAAGGACATTCACAGAGTTGTCCCGTAGCCACTCCTTTGTTATCTTGGCTGTGTGCTTAGGTTCGTTGTCCTGTTGGAAGATGAACCTTTTGCCCAGTCTGAGGTCCAGAACGCTCTGGAGCAGGTTTTCATCAAGGATGTCTCTGTACATCGCTGCATTCATCTTTCCCTCGATCCTGACTAGTCTCCCAGTTCCTGCCGCTGAGAAACATCCCCACAGCATGATGCTGCCACCACCATGCTTCACTGTAGGCATGGTATTGGCCAGGTGATGAGCGGTGCCTAGTTTCCTCCAAACATGACGCTTGCCATTCAGGCCAAAGAGTTCAATCTTTGTTTCATCAGACCAGAGAATTTTGTTTCTCATGGTCTGAGAGTCCTTCAGGTGCCTTTTGGCAAACTCCAGGTGGGCTGTCATGTGCCTTTTACTGAGGAGTGGCTTCCGTCTGGCCACTCTACCATACAGGCCTGATTGGTGGAGTGCTGCAGAGATGGTTGTTCTTCTGGAAGGTTCTCCTCTCTCCACAGAGAAACGCTGGAGCTCTGTCAGAGTGACCATCGGGTTCTTGGTCACCTCCCTGACTAAGGCCCTTCTCCCCCGATCGCTCAGTTTGGCCGGGCGGCCAGCTCTAGGAAGAGTCCTGGTGGTTTCAAACTTCTTCCATTTACGGATGATGGAGGCCACTGTGCTCATTGGGACCTTCAATGCTGCAGAATTTTTTCTGTACCCTTCCCCAGATCTGTGCTTCGATACAATCCTGTCTCGGAGGTCTACAGACAATTCCTTAGACTTCATGGCTTGGTTTGTGCTCTGACATGCACTGTTAACTGTGGGACCTTATATAGACAGGTGTGTGCCTTTCCAAATCATGTAATCATGTCCAATCAACTGAATTTACCACAGGTGGACTCCAATCAAGTTGTAGAAACATCTCAAGGATAATCAGTGGATGCACATGAGCTCAATTTTGAGTGTCATGGAAAAGACTGAATACTTATATACATGTGATTTTTTTGTTTTTTATTTTTAATAAATTTGCAAAGATTACAAACAAACTTCTTTCACGTTGTCATTATGGGGTATTGTTTGTAGAATTGAGGGAAAAAAAATAATGAATTTAATCCATTTTGGAATAAGGCTGTATCATAACAAAATGTGGAAAAAGTGAAGCGTTGTGAATACTTTCCGGATGCACTGTAAATATGTCATTCATTGCTCGTTGCAGTTGGTCTAATGCTCCCAGCCATGATGGCATGGGATGGCAACTGGAACAGGGCCTCATCTGCCCACTATCACAATGTTTTTTGAGACTTTTTTGAGACTATATTAATTATAATTATTATTATTATTATTATTATTATTATTTATAATATAATCTCACAAGAGTCTCAGTTTAGTTTGCATTAAAGGGTCCAAGTTCACATATAAGCCGAAATTCATGAGCCCTGAAATGAGGCAAAAAGTTTGAAAAGATCCTGAAATGAAGTGTTTTAAATTTCACAAAACAGCACCACGATAATCGCTTCAAGACAAAGATGAGTCTCTGTTTTCTGAGCTGATGTTTTGTGTTTGCTCAGGGGTGGGTGGTTACGGATGATATGAGAAAGCGTGGGACAGACAGAGAGAAAAAGACACAGATCAACACAGGCAGCCTGCTGTATCGCAAGCTCTCGCTCGCTCCCTCTCCGCAAATACTCTCATCCTGGAGAAGGTGGGCAGCCGGATACATGCGGCTTATCCATCTCTCCCAGGGCATGCTGGGTAAAGCTCAACTCCTGCTGGCTAACATAGACCTAAGCCGCACAGAGCACCAGTCTCTCCACGGAGGGCCACACACGTACAGGCAAGGGGATTTATTTACTCATATTTAGCTGCGTCCATTGATAAAATCATATGAGAAACTTAAGAGCAGCTTACGGCTGATGCTATCTGGGCTGCGTTCGCAAGGCTGAGTCCGTGTGTGTTGGGAGGTTGATTTATGTTAGAGGTCGGTGATTGATGTCACGTCCAGCACATACTGGGACGCAGGGTGGATGTGTTGTCATACTGACAGTATGATGCATGGATGAGCTGTTGCCAAGGAAACTAGTCTAATGTGCTGGTGTTAAAGGGTCTATTAACAGTTTGTAAAAAATGTTCAAATATTTTGGCCTATCCTAGATTAATATGCAGAGACAACTACATTTTTGACTTTTAGATTTTTAATCTAGTTTTTATTTACATTTTTGATTTAGGTTTTTTTTTTTTTTTTTTAAGTAGCCTATTTTCAGTGTTTTCTAGTTTCAGTTTATGTTAGCTCATTTTAGCTTCATTATAGTGTTAGTATTTTAGGGCTGTCAAAGTCCCAGTCTTATTGTTATTGCTATCCACTGTTATTATTGTTAACTAATACTATTAAAAACCACACTGTAAAAAAATTATATGATCAATAAGTTATGACAACATATGCTTATACATTGCTTTATTAACTCATCAAAATAAATGTTCAACTTTTTTATAAGTTATACAAGATTCAACTTATGTTTTTAAGTCAGTTTAATGTGATTTAAGTTTAAATGACTTGAATATCCAAGTATTTTTTTTATTTATTTTTTACAGTGCGGTGTTCTTAACTGAAATAAAACATTAATATTAGACGAAAAACTTAAACTTTTAAAACCTTAACTTATTTTATTTCAGTTTGTTGCCAGGGCAACATTTCTTATTTTCATTTAAGTTGAAGTAGCAAAATTAATAAAACTAAAACTGAAATAAAAAAGCTAAAATGAAAAACAAAATATAAAAATAAAAGCTAATTCAAAATAGTATAAATATAATAGTAAGTAAATAATACACTGTTGCTATCTAGAAAATTTGAATGTTTATTGCAGGTGGATTGTTAATAAGGTTTTAAGTTTTGTATTATGCATCAAAAAACTACAAGTAAAGTCAATTAATGGCCATTTTTCTTTAATTTAGTTGAAATTATGAAAATATATTTTAGTTTACTTTCAGTTATCATCATAAATTTAATTTTTACTTCAGTTAACAAAAATGTTTTCATCCAGTTTCCGTTAATGATAACATAAGATGGTGTCAGTTGGGGGCATTTAGTGCCTGCATTTACATTTGCATTTATTGTAGTTGCTGCATTACAAATAAAAAAGAAATTTCTTGCAACTTCTGATTAGGTTTACTTTCCCCAGCCAACTAAACTATATCAATCACAACCTAACAAGTTAGTTCACTATGCAGTACATCAGCACCAGTGATCATATTTGATGAGGCTGAGAAAAAAAACGAAAGGTGGTAAACTATAAATCTATGGTATGACTATTAAACCTACATTCTTCGGGTGTGGTTTATTATAAAGAGAGTATTATAAGGAAAACATGAGTGGTTTGTGGCAGCTTCTTTAAAAGGAGCTTTATGTCAAACCATCTCAAAATCCTCTACTGCCCCCTAGTGAAACACACAGCCATACATCAACACTTAATGAATTCAGTGAGAGGGAGCTCAGTGTGCGGCCAACCCAGTGAGTTTGGCTTGCTGCGCTGTCACGGCACGACAGTGACAGGCTTCCTGTGCTTAGAAGAAACAAGGGTAAGACAGACAGCCAGAAAAAGGGAAACGAGAGGAAACAGAAGTTCCTTGCTGCTCTGAGTTAAAGCAGAAACATGAAGATGTCAATAAAACACATACACTGAACCCTATCAAACTGATAAAAGCAGAAATGTTCTCCACCCCACTGCCATCCCAGCGACCTCCTTTAAAAAAAAAAACTGAATTCCCATAAGACAAGCCCGCTTGACTCTAAGACCGAGAGGCGAGAGTAATTTTCTAGTGGGAAGACAGTTTCGGTGACGTCTTTTCCTGGAACATCTCTGTAGTTCCCTAATTGGAGTCTACAGGCTTTTTAAGCCCATGCTTGCATTAGCCCGTCAGCAGTCTCTCCGCAGAGGTGACAGTTAAAGACCTATTCCAGCCTAAAAAAGAGCATTCCAGATGGTCGAAGACTGTAGCGGATATGTCTTAATCTGCAGAATAGCATTCTAAGGCTCTCTGCCTCAGAGTCGACGGGGCAAACACTAATTGGGAGGAGGAGGGGTAGAATGAGGCAGAAAAAGGGGACATCAATGAAGTAACAAGGTGACGGCATACCTGACAGTGAGGATGGGGGTTTGAACAGCCCATCATGGCTCCTTTATTCTCAAAGATCTGAAACACAAGAGAAAGACACATTACGTCCTGTCAAAGAACCCAGACATAACAAACCACAGCAAACATTATACAAGCGTACAGAAACAACCCAAAACATGCTGCAGACAGACAGGTGCAGACAAAACATGCACTCTTTTATTAAGACATGAAGAGATCAGAGCACATGTTGCTGTTTAAAAGGAAACATCCTGTCGAAGGGAGTTTTAAGACTTCCTGGCACCTCCCTCAAGGGTGATATAAAAGGATTTGAGCAGGATCTGTCCTTGACTACTCCACTTGATAAATATTGACTCGGCTAAAGTCACCGCTCTTCAGGGTCTGTAAATCGCAAAGACGAGGCAAAACACATACTCTGATGTGTTTAACAGAGAGGAGATAACCACCGGTGTTATCTGGAGGAGTCAGTAACCGATAGTCTCTAGTGGGAAAAAATTTAGCAACGTCCCTGAAGATGCTTCTCTGATTGGACTGAACTTTGCTGTACACTAAATTAATGATTTATCATTTGTTTCAACATTTTTTATATATGTTACTTGAGGTTCACTTATAATGTTAATAAAGTTTTATGCACAAAAAAAAAAAAAAATGTACAGTGGGGAGAACAAGTATTTGATACACTGCCGATTTTGCAGGTCTTCCTACTTTAAAGCATGTAGAGGTCTGTAATTTTTATCATAGGTACACTTCAACTGTAAGAGACGAAAATCACATTGTATGATTTTTAAATAATTAATTTGCATTTTATTGCATGACATAAGTATTTGATCACCTACCAACCAGTAAGAATTCCGGCACTCACAGACCTGTTAGTTTTTCTTTAAGAAGCCCTCCTGTTCTCCACTCATTACCTGTACTAACTGCACCTGTTTGAACTCGTTACCTGTATAAAAGACACCTGTCCACACACTCAATCAAACAGACTCCAACCTCTCCACAATGGCCAAGACCAGAGAGCTGTGTAAGGACATCAGGGATAAAATTGTAGACCTGCACAAGGCTGGGATGGGCTACAGGAAAATAGGCAAGCAGCTTGGTGAGAAGGCAACAACTGTTGCCGCATTATTAGAAAATGGAAGAAGTTCAAGATGACGGTCAATCTCCCTCGGTCTGGGGCACCATGCAAGATCTCACCTCGTGGGGCATCAATGATCATGAGGAAGGTGAGGGATCAGCCCAGAACTACACGGCAGGACCTGGTCAATGACCTGAAGAGAGCTGGGACCACAGTCTCAAAGAAAACCATTAGTAACACACTACGCCGTCATGGATTAAAATCCTGCAGCGCACGCAAGGTCCCCCTGCTCAAGCCAGCGCATGTCCAGGCCCGTCTGAAGTTTGCCAATGACCATCTGGATGATCCAGAGGAGGAGTGGGAGAAGGTCATGTGGTCTGATGAGACAAAAATAGAGCTTTTTGGTCTAAACTCCACTCGCCGTGTTTGGAGGAAGAAGAAGGATGAGTACTACCCCAAGAACACCATCCCAACCGTGAAGCATGGAGGTGGAAACATCATTCTTTGGGGATGCTTTTCTGCAAAGGGGACAGGACGACTGCACCGTATTGAGGGGAGGATGGATGGGGCCATGTATCGCGAGATCTTGGCCAACAATCTCCTTCCCTCAGTAAGATCATTGAAGATGGGTCGTGGCTGGGTCTTCCAGCATGACAACGACCCGAAACACACAGCCAGGGCAACTAAGGAGTGGCTCTGTAAGAAGCATCTCAAGGTCCTGGTGTGGCCTACCCAGTCTCCAGACCTGAACCCAATAGAAAATCTTTGGAGGGAGCTGAAAGTCCGTATTGCCCAGCGACAGCCCTGAAACCTGAAGGATCTGGAGAAGGTCTGTATGGAGGAGTGGGCCAAAATCCCTGCTGCAGTGTGTGCAAACCTGGTCAAGAACTACAGGAAACGTATGATCTCTGTAATTGCAAACAAAGGTTTCTGTACCAAATATTAAGTTCTGCTTTTCTGATGTATCAAATACTTATGTCATGCAATAAAATGCAAATTAATTACTTAAAAATCATACAATGTGATTTTCTGGATTTTTGTTTTAGATTCCGTCACTCACAGTTGAAGAGTACCTATGATAAAAATTACAGACTTCTACATGCTTTGTAAGTGGGCAAACCTGCAAAATCGGCAGTGTATCAAATACTTGTTCTCCCCACTGTATATAAAGCCATTATTTTCAACCCTCATTCTGACCCTCTGTCTGAAATGACCCGTTTTTAAGCGGCAGCTCCTTTAAAAGAATAGTTCAATCAAAAATGAAAATAATTTATAATTTACTCACCCTCAAGCCATTCTAGGTGTGTATGACTTTCTTCTTTCAGCCAAACACAATCAGAGTTATATTAAAAAATGTGAATGGTACCCTAGATTTTGAAGCCCAAAAAAGCGCATCCATCCATCATAAAAGTAATCCATACGGCTCCGTGGGTTAATAAAGGCCTTCTGAAGCGGAAAATATCCGTATTTATAACTATAATCACTGGCTTCCGGTAATGGCCGTACGCGAGTTAAATCCAACAGTTGTTCTTACTAACACTTTTTAGATAACTTTACTTAATGTCCAATAATTTGTTGAACTTACTTAAAACAATTTAGTAACCTGTACTGTTTGAATGCTATGCCTTCGTTACTCAGAAAACCCAAGTTAACATTACTTGACTGGGTTGAGTACCATTTTGCAAAGCAAAAAAAAAAAAAAAAAAACAGGCAAAAGGTTGAGGTGGGGCAATTCTTAATAGACTTTTCACTCATTTCCTCCACTTCTGCAGTTATCGTTCTCCTTAGTTGCATTCACTAATTTCCCAAAGTCATCTTGAATGTTATTCTCAATAAAAATAAAATTTTGGGAGAACGTTACATAAGTTGACTTCATAAATTTATGTTGATTTCCTAAAATTTCTCACCATTATTGTGATTAGTGTTCCCTTTGGTTGGGCACCTGGAACTTCATTTATATTATTGTATTGTAATTCTCTTCCTATTGATGCAGCAATGTAACAAGAAATCACAGTTATTTGATTTCAAAGGAAATCAATTGACCATGCTTAAGTCACACACAGACTTCACCATTCAGCATGCAAAACACAACAATGGTAACAAGTTTTCTTAATTAATTAGACCATTACAATTTTATTTGCTGTCATTATATATTTGCTGTACTGATTGGAGTACAGGGTGTATTCCACTTGAATACACCCTGTACTTAGGTTTATGAAGATAATTTTAACTGATGGCACTCCTTGCTAGTTTGTAGCTGTTATATACCATAGCATCAAAGTGAATCAGGAGAGGTATTTGTAACTGTAATGTTTATTGTATTTCTGCACTCCAGGAGAATACACTCTTCTTGTATTATTTGGTATTGACTGTGTTGTGTGGTAGTCGATGAGTGTCCTCCTCTCATTATTTAACTGTTTGTTGGAAAACTGCGGAACTAGTAGTTGGTTTACACCTGCCTTTGATCACAGTGACAGTTGTTGTGTTTCATCAATAAGTTTGGCTGATACAATTAATTTAGGTTACACTTTATTTTGATGGTCTGTCTGTCTGTATCTATCTATCTATCTATCTATCTATCTATCTATCTATCTATTTATCTATTTATCTATTTGTCTGTCTGTCTGTCTATCGTCTATCTTTCGTCTATCTTTCGTCTGTCTGTCTGTCGTCTATCTTTCGTCTGTCTGTCTGTCTATAGTCTATCTTTCGTCTGTCTTTCTGTCTGTCTGTCTGTCTGTCTATCTATCTGTCTGTCTGTCTATCGTCTATCTTTCTTCTGTCTGTCTGTCTGTCTATCGTCTATCTATCTGTCTGTCTGTCTGTCTGTCGTCTATCTTTCGTCTGTCTTTCTGTCTGTCTGTCTGTCTGTCTGTCTATCTATCTGTCTGCCTGTCTGTCTATCGTCTATCTTTCTTCTGTCTGTCTGTCAGTATGTATGTCTGTCTAACTGTCTGTCTGTCTGTCTGTCTGTCTTTCTTTCCTCCTTTCTTACTTTCTTTCTTTCTTTTTGTACACATTTTGTTACATGGAGAAGTAATGAAGTAACTGACCATCAACAACTTGCCATTAAAACTCCAGTTATCCAAAAATGTCACTCAACTGTCACAAAAGATTTTGTTCTATTCACATCCATTCATGTGAATGTGAACATGGGACAGTGGATATAAATATTTATGCATGTTTACTATTGAAAATGATGATATGGCACATACTGTACAAAAATTAGAGGACAAAATCCTTATACGAAGGTTAGCCAATCACAACAGAGGTCATTTATCTACAGAAGTAGCAAAAAGGCTGTAAAATAGTCATATAAAACTAAAATATGGCTATTTTTGATGCAAGAAATATAACTAACATTATAAGTGGGCTTCAGAGAAAAACATAAAATGATAAAGTGCATAAGGTTCTGTACCATTAAGCAGAATTCCTTAGTTAAACTGAATCTATAGTCTGTCAAAAAGCAATTGAGGCACAGGAACTCTCTCACGCTCATAAGTTAACTATCTTTAGGCACAAACTAAATTCACTGCATTCATGTCCCTGGAACCCTTTGAAGTGCTCCATTATTCCCTTGCAGGAGCATTAATGTGTCCAGAGAGGCCAGAGGAGCGCTCCACACTGCCTGCCATTGATCAGCTCCGAGACGCCCTGACTGAAGAGCATCTCCCAATTGATCCAATTAGCGCTGATGAGAAAGACTGGGACAGAACCTAATCGAGCGGTGTCCCTGCCTCTGACTCCTTTAAACTAACACTCTTATGCAATCACGTCCCTGTGACTCTATCACTCCTACAGGGAAGGTTTCTTCTGGCAACAAATGGTGCAAATGTTTCATTAAGTTGCTACACCCCCCTCCCACCCCACCCCAGAGAGAGTCACATTGAGAAAAAGATCATGTCTCATTTTTTAGAATGAGTCATGTGTCTTAAGGCAGCATTTTAGTGCAAAAGAAATGTGTTTTGCTTGTGAATGCAAAGTAACAGGTGCACCAAAAATAGAAGTGAGAGGACGAGATGTACTAACCTGCACCCATGTGTACGCAGCACCCAGCTCTACAATCAGATCTGCCCACTTGTCAATCACTTTGCGGATCTCTGCAGGCTGCATTAGCGGGAGGGTGATGTCAGACCAGGGGTGGAAACACATGACCTTACTGAAAACAAACAGGAAAACAACACATTTGGTTAAAACTTCCCCTAAAAACATTACGCTTAGAACTATCCATCTATCTACCTGCCCATCTGTCTATCTATCTATCTATCTATCTATCTATCTATCTATCTATCTATCTGGCTATCTATCCTATATTGCCAAAAGTTTTGGGACGCCTCCCTTTACATGCACATGAACTTTAATGACATCCCATTCTTAATCCGTAGGGTTTAATATGGAGTTGGCCCACCCTTTGCAGCTATAACAGCTTCAACTCTTCTAGGAAGGCTTTCCACAAGGATTAGGAGTGTGTTTATGGGAATTTTTGACCATTCTTCTAGAAGCGCATTTGTGAGGTCAGGCACTGATGTTGGGCGAGAAGGCCTGGCTCGCAGTCTCCGCTCTAATTCATCCCAAAGGTGTTCTATGGGGTTGAGGTCAGGACTCTGTGCAGGCCAGTCAAGTTCCCCCATACCAAACTCGCTCATCCATGTCTTTATGGACCTTGCCCTGTGCACTGGTGCGCAGTCATACTGGAACAGGAAGGGGCCATCCCCAAACTGTTCCCATAAAGTTGGGAGCATGAAATTGTCCAAAATGTCTTGGTATGCTGAAGCATTAAGAGTTCCTTTCACTGGAACTAAGGGGCCAAGCCCAACCCCTGAAAAACAACCCCACACCATACCCCCCTCCACCAAACTTTACACTTGGCACAATGCAGTCAGGCAAGTACCGTTCTCCTGGCAACCGCCAAACCCAGAAGTTTGGAGGTCTGTAGCTATTGACTCTGCAGAAAGTTGGCGACTTCTGCACACTGTGCGCCTCAGCATGCGCTGACCCCGTTCTGATTATCTATCTATCTATCTATCTATCTATCTATCTATCTATCTGTCTATCTATCTATCTATCTATCTATCTATCTATCTATCTATCTATCTATCTATCTATCTATCTATCTATCTATCTATCTATCTATCTATCTGTCTATCTATCTGTCGGCCGGTCTGTTCATCTATCTACTAAACATCAAGTCTGTCTGTCTGTCTGTTCGTCATCTGTACCTCTCAGTCTATCTATCATCCATCCTTCCAGCTCACTTTCCCTCTGTAGTCATGATCTACGTAGCCTTTATCATAAAACATACATTGTACATGTTACACTTCACCTTCGACAATCACCCGGCAGAGTTATGAATAAATTCAAAACGTACTTCTGTCTATGCTCAGCCCTGAACGAAACCCAACAGCTGTGCCTGCAAACTTTCCAAAGTCTCCTCTTTCAGGCTTTATGTGGGGCAGCCAGTACTCTCTATTAAGCGTCCTTGACTTGTTTGTGCCTCGAGCGCTATTCTTACTACTTTGAAAACAATGTCAGATCCCAGTGCATTAGAGTTGAGCGTCAGTTGGCAGGGTCTGCGTGTTTGTGGCCTCTTCTGCTACGCCACTAATTGGATGGTTGCACACACAGGTGCCGTTTCAGAACAGCCGTCTGTAAAGTTCTCTTCTGCCCTAAATAATAGTGCATAAAATGTACCAACATGGAGGAGATAAAATGGAAAGCACTAGGGATCATGGAAATCAGGGTACTATACAATCCAATGATGTCTCTCTCATAAGACATGTCGAGCACTGGCAAGCACTGTGTGTACATATAAAAGGCCAGAATGATTTTTTTACAGACTTATCTACCGTATTCACTTCTTTGATAACAGCACCACCTAGTGTTAACAATATGAAATGGCCTCAAAGAGACTCTTATCTGTAGAGTAATTAAATATTGACAATATCACACTTTGTCTGACTTGTCTTTTTAAGCTGCTGATGTAATCAATTTACTTTACAGCCAAAAAATTTGCAAATCCTAAGCATGGTACAACTCAAATACAGCATGTATTATGCATAATAAAAATATTTGTATATTATTAATAAAGTGATTTAAAAAATACAAATACAAAATATAAATACCTGAAAACGTGGACAAGTTTATTGAGTAATTAGTGATTTAGCACATTTTAATCACATTTTTATTGCCAATGTGTGAACAGCTTGTAAAGAAACTTAAAAAAACAAGACCTTCCTAGGTTGTCTATGAAAGCCTGTAGACCAGGGGTCAAGTCTTCGTACATGGATTACTCAATTAGCTGGATATCATTGTTGACGATTTGACATGATCCAGGATTGTTAGGTTCTTCGAAGCTCAGAAGCAACAGGTCCGTAAGCTCAAACCTGCTCGCAAGCAGCTTATTTCATGGAAACAGGATTCGATTGCATCTTTTTAAGCGGAGGTGATACTTAAAGTCTGTCCCAGTCACTGCTACTTTCTTAAGAGTACCCTAATGAACCAGGGACAATAATAATTTAAAATAATAATAATGATTTAAAAATAAATTAGCAAATAATATTATAATGTTGTGTAGTCTATCATAATATAGACACAGCTAGTTTTACTCATTGAGAGATTTATTTGTGTATAATTTTATTGGAGTCTTACACACATGATGTTAGTCTAAGCTGTGCATTAATTTGAACAGCTATTATGCAGTGCCATTAGAAAAATGTTCTTGACCCTTAAGAAACTAATTAAAGCCACAATATGTAATTTTTGGCCGCTAGAGGTTGCTTATTCGAATCAAAGGCGTAGCTTGATGACGCCTGGATTTCGGAGCTTTTATTATGCCGCAGACGACCGCTTCCGCTTTTTCCGGTCATGCGTATGTGGGGTAATGCAGTGCTGTTTTATGATATTAGATACATTATTTGAGTGTGTTGAAAGTTATGTTATAATGCTACTCTGTGCGTTCGCTCAGCGGCTACTATGAGACACTTGTTGCACACTGCAGTAAGCTAGATCGATATTAGGTATGGTAAAACATGGTACTCGCGGTAAATCATGAAAACGAGATTTAAACAATAAGACTAACTATGTTGAGCTATAACGACGTTTAGTTTTCTGTCGATGAATGTATTCAAACAGTTGCTCACCTGTCTAATAAAACACATAATATATTAAAGATCGTTGGTGTTTCCATGGTTTCTACAAAATAAAACCAGAAATCGAGGGTAACGCGGGTATGATGTCATTGACTGGCGATGCATGGACGCGGTACGTGTCCTGGTTAAAATTGCTTATTTCTCTGGATTTAAACATTCTTGGAAACATTTGGGATAATGTAAGTACACAAGTCAACAAAATATATAACACTGTTATAGTGGTTTTTGGATATTTTAATCCAAAAATCTTACATACTGTGTCTTTAATGTTGTTACGTAACAAATCTGCTTCACAGGTCAAATTAAATTAATTGCTAATTACAACATTGAAATAAAAATGTCAAGCCTGTACAAATACTAGAAATCGTGAAATAATGGAATTAATTGGGAATCGTACATTTCATTTATCTATTGGGTATTGACAAATATGCAGTAAAAATGCTTTTTTTTGTAAAACACCACTTTTGAAGAAAAAATGCATATTATTATGTAGTGTGAAGCCTGATGTTCACTGATTTTTAAAAAATTTTTACTGAAATGTGTCCTATGGTGTGACATACCAACAATTAAACTAAAGGACAGCAAAACACTTTTATAGTGGTTCCAAAAAAGTTAAATATTTGAAAAATTTTGAGACAAAAACTTACCATGTGCACATGTCATGGGCTTCACAGTAACATGACCTTGAATGCAGGGTCCTTCAACTAATTAAACTTGTCAGTGGTATTGCCCGATTTAAAAATCAGGATATGGTGTCACACCGGAGGACATGGTTTTCAGTGACAAAATGTATCAAAATATATGGATGAAAAAAATTACTGTCATTTCCTAAAATAGTATTTATTAACATTTGTATGCTTTTCTTTTTAATTTATAAAAGTTGTAATTTATTGAACCATGCTTAAGAAAGTCACACCACAGGACAATTTTGAGATTTGGCTCAAAATTAAAAAAAAAATTAAAGACAAAGTTTTTATATGAATATGTCCATGCAAGACAAAGAAATGTTTAACCATTTTACTGCATTTTAAAGGTGCAGTGTGTAGTATTTATGAGGATCTATTGACAGAAATGCAATATAATATACATAACTATGTTTTCGGTGGTGTACAAAACCCTTACATAATGTACCGTTATGTTTTTATTGCCTTAGAATGAGCCATTTCTATCTACCTTCACCGCGAGTCCCCTTGCAGTGAAATTGCCATTTTGCGGCGTCATGTTTCTACAGTAGCCCTAAACGGACTAGTCACTATCTGCTCTCTCCGACGACAACATTTTTGTCCTGTGTCGGCCCCCGTAGCTTCTCTATGTGCTTCGAAAGGAAGGAGTGAGCGGTGGATTGCAACTCACAACCTCACCGCTAGATGCCGCTAAAATCTACACACTGCACCTTTAAATGATCACAATACTAATTATATTCATTTTTATCTTGTGTGGCAGTGAAAATGCCATGTCACGTCACCAACGTATGTCGTTTTGGTCGCTCAGCTGTTTCCTTATAAAGGTCCAGAAATTCATTGTGTTTGATCAGGGTTGAAGCTGAATTTTGCTGGAAGGTAGATCTCCAGGAACAGGATTGAGCAGCCCTGCTGTAGACTGATTTTTATGACTCGGGATGTTTTTGTCAGGAAAATTAAAAGGATGTGACAGTTACTTGTGCTCCCGAGAGCTCTCTTCCGTACTATGACGTGAAATGAATGCTTACACAATGTTCAGGATAATGCCAAAAGAGCTATTCTGTACTGTAATGTCAGTGTGCCATGCAAAGAAAAGGGATTAATTCAAACTATAGTCTCACATAGCCAGATTTGTATCATAACAGTGTAATTTTAATGACCTCATATGTCGACATGATGCCGGTGAATCACAGAACTGGCGCAAACATATCCACATCCCTATGATCAGATGCTTTTTTTTAACTGCCGATTTCTAACTGCTGTCATTTTTGTTGTGTTTATTGTGTTATTGAGAGGAAAGCATGCAGCACATATTTACATATTCATCTAAACATCACTCTCAGCAGCATGGATGGCGTCAGATGTTCGTTAACAGTATATCGCTGCAAAGGTATTTGCGAAGAACGAAAAAGAACTTCACAGTGAGTATACCGGGGCCTTGAATCACATTCAGTCTCTTGTTACGTGTGCACGAGCAGTAAGTTGCTGACTGCAGTTCAGTTAATGGCCACCGGTGTCGCTAATAAAAACGGTTTCTGAATTCTATAGACCCTTTAAAAGGAGTAGTTCACTTTAATCTACTTTTTTTTTTTTTTTTTTTTTTTTACTATTATAAACTATTTTTTTGTTGAAATCTCATAACCGAATTTTTGCTTCGGAAGGCCTTTATTAACCCCCCGGAGCTGTGTGGAGTACGTTTATTATGGATGGATGTGCTTTTTTGAGCTTCAAACTCAATGGACCCCGTCACTGCCATTATAAAGTTTGGAAGAGTCAGGATATTTATTAATATAACTCAGATTATATTCATCAGAAAGAAGAAAGTCATATACACCTAGGATGGCTTGAGGATGAGTAAATCCTGGGGTAATTTTCATTTTAAAGTGAACTACTCCTTTAAGTGTCTAAACAATGTTTTGGTTACAGATAACTCAATCCATACATAAATCATATTAAATATAAAACAAAGTTAGAATGTGAACAATGGTGATTTTATAAATAATCCACATAGTACACCAACACAAGCAAGATGCTGGTAAAACCTCTATCTGATTTGGAACATAAAATCATTGAGTCCTTTCCTTTCAGCTAACACTCTCCTGAGGTGTCCCCATTCTGGTAGCACAATCAATTTCTGCACACAGCACGATTAAACACAGGGAAATAGTTTATTAGCACTGCTTCACAGGGGCCACGAGGCACGATAACTGAGATAATGAACTGTGCTAACAAAGGATCCCTCAGTGTCGCGCCGATCTACGGCAATCTGTGCTAATGTGCTCTGAAAACAAAAACTGTTATAAGGAACAGCAAAAAATATTTTATTCTAACTTTTTTGTTGGTTTGTTTGTTTTTTATGCTACAGACCCCCAAATGTGATGATCCCCTTGCCAAAGACCCCCATCCTAAAAAATAAAGGCATCTATATTTTCATGTAAAAAGACCAATACATACTGTGAAAAATAAAGATATGTTTATATGTCTGTGGCTGTCAACAGAATAAAATATTTTGGATTAATCTCAAGATTTCCAACCAGTTTTTTTGAAAGGGAAAATAAAACAGTAATAATAATACAATCATTTTTTACTTATTGAACTTTTAATTTATAAATGTACTTGGATATTTACTATTTAACCCTTAAATGCATGACTGTTTCGCCAATCATTCTTACATATCCGGGTCTAACACGGATGGATCTCTACCTGTCGCGATAATATAAAACTCTCCTGAAATTAGAGTAACAATTACAGAAGAATAAAATAAAGCATATTTTGTTACCTTTTGGAGTTTGGAAGGGTTCAGTTTGAGCAGATGTTTCATACCATCATCACTGCCCTCGTCAGAACTCATTTCCCAGTACATTCAGCATCTGGCTCATATTCACCATCTCAAACATATTCTCAAAACTATCATTTTCAGCATCTTCAAAATTAATATTTTGATCGCTGACAGTTTCTTCACCAGATCCACCATCAAGTGACAGTGACACTAATATTTGATTGTGTTCAGTACTTGCTCTGCAGTAAATCGCTGAGCCATTTCAAGTTTTGCAGATTATACTTATTCTTTCATTTTCTGTCTGCAGTAAGTATGAGTGAAACGTCACTTCATCATTGTGTATCAGACATTGTCACCTTGTGGAATAAAGGTGAATTGCACTCATTCCGTCATTAAAGATTCAATTATTGTTCTACAGAAAAAATATATACGTACACTCTTACACACCTCGGGTCGTTAGCGACCCTATACAATTTTTACAAAAAAATTCATGGAAAAACAGGCATTCTTTTATTTTTTATTTTTTCTTGTTATATTGTTTATAATGAAATGATTGAGGAATACTAAGAAGGTTGATGTCTAACTTTAAAAAAAATGAATGAGGAGGAGGGTAGTGAATGACGTCCCGGGTCGCTAAATACCCGAGGTATGCATTTAAGGGTTAACATTTCATTTATAAATACAGGTATAAATACACTTTTTCAAATCAAAGCAAACATTGCGCTCTCCCAGCCAAACGTTTGTATTGTTTTATGCACTGTTGTGATTTATTAAAACACCTGCTGAAGGAGTGCTGACCTTTTTTTTTTTTGTTCTTTGGATCTACACTATTTTTCACAGAATCTTTCAGTGGAACACCTAGAACCCCCTTGAGGCCCACAAGTCATTGCCATTGCCATAAATCTGTTCACTTAGAAAAGTAACTGCACATTTTTCCTCAACAAGCCACACAATTTAAAATATCATTCAAATCTGTACCACAAACAGTGCAAGATACGCTACATGCCTAAGCTGAACATTGTCTTAAAGTGCTCGTATTATGCTTTTTTGGATATTACCTTTAATGCAGTATGTAAAATAACTGTTTGTAAATGTAAAAGGCCAAAGTACGGGATTATTGTCTCCAAAAAGAAAGAGAAGTATAGACCAATCACAACACACTGAGCCATCTGACCAATCAGAGCAGAGTAAACCAATCACAACAGACTGGGCCATGTGACCAATCAGAGCAGAGTAGACAAATCACAACAGACGAGGCCATCTGACCAATCAGAGCAGAGTAGACCAATCACAACAGACAAGGCCATCTGACCAATCACAACAGACAGGGCCATCTGACCAATCAGAGCAGAGTAGACTCTCAGAAAGGAGGGGTTTAGAGAGGCCGAGCCCTTGAGCGAACTGTTTCAGACAGTGTGAGAAAAGAGATGATGCTGCAATGTATATTATGATAAAATTAAAGTATTTTTTTGACATTGGGGCATGTAAACCTATTGTAGGAGATTCCAAAACAAAATAAGGAACCTTTAAAATAGCATAATAGGGGAACTTTAAGGGTTTTGTTGTTAATAGTGATGTTTAACTTAACCAGCAATACTAATCAAAGTTTAGTTCTTAAGGAGAAGAAATAAACTGTTCTCACCAAATGCCTCTGGCTGCTTTGGTTTGGAAAAGTGGGTGATGATCTGAACCTAGAACCAGTAATAGAAATTATCAGCAAATTGTTAATATGCTGGAATGAACTGCTTCATTAACATACAGCCTATAATTGCACATTAAAAGTTTTACAATTAAACTTTGCAGGAACATTAACTGCATTTATTATAACGGCAGAAAGTGCTGTAGCGGTACCATAATACTGTATCAGATGATTAAAAACATGGTACTTTGATATGCACTGCTATTCAAAAGTTTCAGGTCTGTTATTATTATTATTATTATTATTATTATATTTCTGCTCACCAAGGCTGCATTTATTTGATTTAAAAAAATACAGTAAAAAAAAGTAATATTTTGAAATATTATTACAATTTAAAATAACTATTTTCTATTTGAATATATTGTGAAATGTCATTTATTCCTGTGATCAAAGCTGAATTTTCAGCATCACTACTCCAGTCTTCAGTGTCACATGATCCTTCAAAAATCATTCTAATATGCTGATTTTATCCTCAAGAAAAGCATTTATTTTAAATAGGTTTTTTATATATTATAAATGCATTTAATGTCACTTTTGATCAATTAAATGCATACTAGCTGAATAATAATAAAATATTATTTTTCTTTAAATAGGATCTTACTGTCTCCAAACTTTTAAATGGTAATGTAAAACCTGGTACTAAATTATTACCACAGTTACATCAATTACTATCCAGGTAACCATGTAACAGGTCCAAAAAAATGTCCAGTAAATATCCAGTAAAAACTAATACATAAATAGCAGAAAGTGTGTATTTAAGTCTTATGGTAGTGAATGTGACAGCAGATCATACCAGGGTCTGGAGCGTCAGGCTGGAGAGCAGGGAAATCATTGTCAAACATGAACGTGCTGTCATACTCAGGATTCACCTGAAATAAAACGGAGGAAAATATCACATGACTGGTATAGCCTGTGTTTAATCACAGACTTGAGGATAAAACATCCCAGAGCACTGTCTTTCTTTCAGTTTGTTCTTCCTCAGGTTGATATATTTTAGTAGACAAGCTGCTTCCAGCCAAATGTATATCTGAATAAAGTAACAACATAAAATAGTGCCAAACAGTTCAAGAGTGCATGTTCAACATCTTGTCCGAATGTAAAGTAGTCTGGCAACATTCTTTATCTTAGTTGATCATTAAATAATAATATCCAGGAATGAGAGAGTCAGCCAAGAACATTTGTCAAGCTTAAGAGAGTGTTAAAAAAACAGCGCCACTGAACATTCATTGGTATAACTCACACAAGCCGACAGAGAGACGGCAGAAACGTACATTCAAGGAAAGGATATCAACGTTTTTTTCTGCTTAGTCAGAGAACGCTGTATAATGATTGCAGAAACATCACTTTCCACAGACAAGACAGTTTCATCTGTGTTCGTAAAAAAGCTCTCATAATGCTCCAGGCTGAGCCAGAGGTGTCGAGAGCTTATAACTATATGCTCATGAACTTGTAAACTACTGTAAATGGACTGTTTTTCCACATTCTGATAACTTGATATCTGATGGAAATAGTATATGCAAATGAATTGGAAATTGATGCAGCACAAAAACAGAATAGAATAGAAAAATAGAATTCAAAACAATGTTGAATTTAATCTGTGAGGGAATTTTATAGCATCAACAGAGCTTGGATACCTTTCAATTTTTAATAACCACTACTTAGTCAAAAATTAGGAAAGGATAACTGAATGGTGAATTATCAAACGTTATAGCTTGCTATGACTATGCTTTTTGGTTTATTGAGTAATGTAATGGCCGGCAGATGCATGTGATTTGCATGTGCAGCCAACAAAACCAATAAACCATGTTAAAAACATTATTGTGCAACTTAAAATCAGCTGATTTTTTTTTTTTTGTTTGTTTAAATGTTTACACTATAACTTATGTACACCGATCAGGCATCAGACACCTTCCTAATATTGTGTTGGTCCCCTTTTTGCTGCCAAAACAGCCCTGACCCATCGAGGCATGGACTCCACTAGACCCCTGAAGGTGTGCTGTGGTATCTGGCACCAAGATGTTAGCAGCAGATCCTTTAAGTCCTGGAAGTTGCAAGGTGGGGCCTCCATGGATGGGACTTGTTTGTTCAGTTCAATAAAATCACAAGATGCTCGATTGGATTGAGATCTGAGGAATTTGGAGGCCAAGTCAACACCTCAAACTCGTTGTGCTACTCAAACCATTCCTGAACCATTTCTGCTTTGTGGCTGGGCACATTATCCTGCTGATAGAGTTTCCATGAAAGGGTGTACATGGTCTGCAACAATGCTTACGTAGTTGGTACATGTCAAAGTAACATCCACATGGATGGCAGCAGAACATTGCCCAAAGCATCACACTTCCTCCGCCAGCTTGCCTTCTTCCCATAGTGCATCCTGGTGCCATGTGTTCCCCAGGTAAGTGACGCACACGTACCCGGCCATCCACGTGATGTAAAAGAAAACGTGATTCATCAGACCAGGCCACCTTCTTCCATTGCTCCATGGTCCAGTTCTGATGCTCACATGCCCACTGTTGGCTCTTTCGACGGTGGACAGGGGTCAGCATGGTCACCCTGACTGGTCTGCGGCTATGCAGCCCCATACGCAACAAACCGCGATGCACTGTGTATTCTGACAGCTTTCTATCAGAACCAGCATTAATTTCTTGAGAAATGATGTCAAGAACCGTGATGAACAGATAATCAGTGTTATTCACTTCACCTAATATGAAGATTTTCATAATGTTATGCCTGATTGGTGTATATCATGTTGTTTACATGTCAGGTGCTGCAGAAAGCAGATAAGTTGCCTATGAAAGTAAATGGAAATTCAGGTTTATCTCCCTTCATGCAATGAGTTTTAGGTATCTCTGAGGGAGACACCTCAGCAATATTCAGTCCAAAAGCAAGATGTGGCCATTAAAAGAACTTGATACATGAAAAGAATGTAAAGCAAATGGTAAAACACAAATTAGGCTCATTAATAGCCTTCATATATGTACAAACCCGATTCAAAAAAAGTTGGGACACTGTACAAATTGTGAATAAAAACAGAATGCAATGATGTGGAAGTTTCAAATTTCAATATTTCATTCAGAATACAACATAGATGACATATCAAATGTTTAAACTGAGAAAATGTATCATTTTAAGGGAAAAATAAGTTGATTTTAAATTTCATGGCATCAACACATCTCAAAAAAGTTGGGACAAGGCCATGTTTACCACTGTGTGGCATCCCCTCTTCTTTTTAGAACAGTCTGCAAACGTCTGGGGACTGAGGAGACAAGTTGCTCAAGTTTTGGAATAGGAATGTTGTCCCATTCTTGTCTAATACAGGCTTCTAGTTGCTCAACTGTCTTAGGTCTTCTTTGTCGCATCTTCCTCTTTATGATCCGCCAAATGTTTTCTATGGGTAAAAGATCTGGACTGCAGGCTGGCCATTTCAGTACCCGGATCCTTCTTCTACACAGCCATGATGTTGTAATTGATGCAGTATGTGGTCTGGCATCGTCATGTTGGAAAATGCAAGGTCTTCCCTGAAAGAGACGACGTCTGGATGGAGCATATGTTGTTCTAGAACTTGGATATACCTTTCAGCATTGATGGTGCCTTTCCAGATGTGTAAGCTGCCCATGCCACACGCACTCATGCAACCCCATACCATCAGAGATGCAGGCTTCTGAACTGAGCGCTGATAACAACTTGGGTTGTCCTTGTCCTCTTTAGTCCGGATGACATGGCGTCCCAGTTTTCCAAAAAAGAACTTCAGATTTTGATTCGTCTGACCACAGAACAGTTTTCCACTTTGCCACAGTCCATTTTAAATGAGCCTTGGCCCAGAGAAAACGCCTGCGCTTCTGGATCATGTTTAGATATGGCTTCTTTTTTGACCTATAGAGTTTTAGCCGGCAACGGCGAATGGCACGGTGGATTGTGTTCACCGACAATGTTTTCTGGAAGTATTCCTGAGCCCATGTTGTGATTTCCATTACAGTAGCATTCCTGTATGTGATGCAGTGCCGTCTAAGGGCCCGAAGATCACAGGCATCCAGTATGGTTTTCCGGCCTTGACCCTTACGCACAGAGATTGTTCCAGATTCTCTGAATCTTTGGATGATATTATGCACTGTAGATGATGATAACTTCAAACTCTTTGCAATTTTTCTCTGAGAAACTCCTTTCTGATATTGCTCCACTATTTTTCGCCACAGCATTGGGGGAATTGGTGATCCTCTGCCCATCTTGACTTCTGAGAGACACTGCCACTCTGAGAGACTCTTTTTATACCCAATCATGTTGCCAATTGACCTAATAAGTTGCAAATTGGTCCTCCAGCTGTTCCTTATATGTACATTTAACTTTTCCGGCCTCTTATTGCTACCTGTCCCAACTTTTTTGGAATGTGTAGCTCTCATGAAATCCAAAATGAGCTAATATTTGGCATTACATTTCAAAATGTCTCACTTTCAACATTTGATATGTTATCTATATTCTATTGTGAATAAAATATAAGTTTATGAGATCTGTAAATTATTGCATTCCTTTTTTATTCACAATTTGTACAGTGTCCCAACTTTTTTGGAATCGAGTTTGTATTTGTTTATTTTCAAGAGAGCTTTGAAATAAGAAATAAAAAGTGTAACAAAAGAAAATTCCATCAGCTGAAGAAATGGGATGAAACTAAACCATGGAAGACGTTAAGTTGCTCACCTCTCCATTAGCTCTCACACTGCCAGGACAGAGAGGATTGTTGGGGTCATGTCGTGGGATGTTGTCCTCTGGCGGTTTCTCCACCTGACCTTTCCACGGACGCTTCATCCGATGGGCCGAGACCAGAACCCATGAGTCCCGCAGAGGATTGTACCTTAAATGCTGGTGCTCTAAAAACATCAATATGCAAAAATTATTTGAGTTAAGGTCAACTCACCAGAATAAATAAATACCTCAAATAACTTATTATTTTATTTACAGCTGTTTTTGTGCTTGATTTGACTTTAACAGGCAGGACTTTGCCACTTAATATGTTAAAATCATCTTTTGAATTATAGTTATTTTTGGTGATTCGCTGGAACTACTTCAGTTTCAAACGGTTCATTGATATAAACCGTCCGAACGAATCGATTCTATAAAATGATTCAGACGTGCCACCGCTAAATCACGTGATCAACTTCAAAGTCAGCCATCACGTGGCTCATCTAGCGAGTGTACAAAGACAGGAGTATGAAACAAAAAATCTATAACCTTTATTTTGCAATTAAAAAAAAAGAATATGAAACAAAAAGTGGGCATTGCATTACATTACGTCTAAATGTGTCTGTGAATCATGCAAAGGTCAGAAAATAAATATGCATATGTGACTATGTAAAAACATTCCTTACCTTTAGGATCAAACATGGGTTTACTGATACTGTCCATCTTACTACTTACTGATCTAATAAAATTATCCCGCGGATATGTAATATTTCCGATCACCCGTTATGGGTTTTAAACATGAATTCTTTGATTGTTGTTAGAGTTTCAAGTTTTATTTGATCTTCCTCTTAAGTATCCTGAAGTGAACAAGGCTGCGCACATAAAACGCAGTATGTAGCTTTCAAAGATGATTAAAACGAACAGTGTTTCCTCGTTTAAAGGTTTATCGAGAACCTAAATAATACGAAATACATAACTATGTTCATTTATTCGCTACGTTTCACTGGGTGCTAGTGTAGTTTGCGTATTTTGGTGGCATGTTGATAATAATGATGCACCTTCACTCCGACTTCTTCCTTGTTGAGCCCTGTGCGATTTCATTGGATTAGAACTAGCCGCTTGTGGCAGCTGATTGGTTGTCACAGATGTTACGTCAGCTCACGTCAGCGACCGTCACCATTCATGTGTGCCATGCTGTGTGTCTGAATGAAGTCTGTTTAATGCCTTTTGTAATCTCAGACAGCTTTTTAAACAGTCATTTGTGGTCGTGTTACGATGTCTTTAATAAGAAATATTCTAAAGATGGTGGTGGTTTTTGGTGTTCTGGTGTTGACAGTTCAGTTTATAAGATACTGGATGGCAAATAAACAATATGTCTTTACTAAAGAAGATGTTGCCAAGTTAGCCAAACAGTATGCAGGTGAGTAAACACGTATAACCCGTTTCTCTTCTTAAGTTACATCTGTTGCATTAATTGTTCCCTGTAGCAATAGTAATATTGCGAATGGTGTAATACGTATGGCTATGTATAGCCTGTTTATATTTATATATACTTATATTACCAAAAGCAAAATATTTTAAATAGCTGAATACAACTTTGAAGCCTTATGTTGCACGGACTACATATGTATGTATATATAACAAAGTTGAGTAACACTTTAGTATGTGGAACACATATTCACTATTAACTACGACTTTTGCCTCAGTAAGCTACAAATTTACTGCTTATTAATAGTTAGTGAGGTAGTTTTTGTAGCGTTTAAGTTTAGGTATTGGGTAGGATTAAGGGATGTAGAATAAGGTCATGCAGAATAAGGCATTAATGTGTGCTTTATAAGTACTAATAAACAGCCAATATCCTAGTAATATGCATGCTAATAAGCAACTAGTTATAAGCGAGAATTGAACCCTAAAATAAAGTGTTACCCAAAGTTGTATTTAGAGCAAAATTTAATAACATGATGGACTGAACTTTTAAAGGGATAGTTCACCCAAAAGTGAAAATTACCCCATGATTTACTCACCCTCAAGCCATTCTACGTGTATATGACATTCTTCTTTCAGACAAATACAATCAGAGTTATATTAAAAAATGTCCTGGCTAGTCTAAGCATTATAATGGCAGCCCACAATTTGAAGCCCCAAAAAATGCATCCATCCATTATAAAAGTAATCCATACAGCTCCAGGGGGTTAATAAAGGCCTTCTAAAGCGAATCGTTGGGTTTGTTTAAGAAAACCGCCTTCCGTATTCAACTTACGTAAAAAAGCACAACTCGTATGACGTCAGATCTAGCGTAAGTGTTTTGAACTGCGAGAGGCGTTACACTTTCTTCATAAGTTGAATACGGAAGGCGGTCTGGCGGAAGCTAGATATTTTACTTTATAAAGTTTTAAATATGGATATTTTTCTTACACAAGCCCATCGATTCGCTTTAGATTTTGGGCTACCATTCACTGCCATAATAAAGCTTGGATTAGCCAGGACATATTTTAATATAACTCCAATTGTATTCGTCTGAAAGAAGAATGTCATATACACCTAGGATGGCTTCGAGGGTGAGTAAATTATGGGATAATTTTCATTTTTGGGTAAACTATGCCTTTTAAGACTGATATTACTTGATTTCAAACGCAATAATTGACAAAAGTGTCAAGTTCTTTTTTATGGCAATGTGTGTATTGTCTACGAGACACTTCCTATAAAGTCGGAATGAAACTGAAGTTGCGATTATTCTTTTCTTCCCTATTGTAGCACATAAGAGTGAAACGGCTTCTCAAACAAGAACAAATGTAGGGCGGGACTTGATTTTGTCCATAGGGAATTGATTGGATGGTTGTGGCTTGCTATTGGTGGATCTCATGTGAGTGACAGATTATTGCTCTGCCCAGTAAATACATTATCAGAGAAGAGATGAGCTACAAGAGTGAGGGGATGTTACTTTGATTAAAGATTACGAGGGAACATGTATGTAAAAAAAAAAAAAACTTTATATATACATTTTATTATAAAAAAAAAACTGTTTTAATTTCATGGTGACTTTAACTTGCCTGATAGATGTTTAAAGCAAAAAAAGCTGTGTAAAGTGCCTGTCTTTGTGTGCCGTAGGCCAGGATCACGAACAAGCCTTCTCTAAGGTAGTTGTGGAGCTGCGTAAGAGGTATCCGGGCCACATCCTGCCTGATGAGGACCTGCAGTGGGTGTTTGTGAATGCTGGTGGGTGGATGGGCTCCATGTGTCTCCTCCACGCTTCACTCACAGAGTATGTGCTGCTCTTCGGGACAGCAGTGGACACTGGTGGACATTCAGGTAAGTCGAGATCATCTCCACCAGTGTTGGGGGTAACGCAAGTAACGAGAGTTACGTAATCAGATTACTTTTTTCAAGTAACTAGTAAAGTAACACATTACTTTTAAATTTTCAACAAAATATCTGAGTTACTTTTTCTAATAGGTAAGTTTATTGACTGACAGCTTTCCTGTCCCCATGTTGAAATTGTGAGTAAGTGCAGAGGTGTTGTGTGTAAACATAATTTTCCATCGCGATTTCAATATAAAAGTTTAAGTCCTTTATGTGAGTTTGCATGTTTTGATGTCCACATGTTCTTGTTCAAGATATTACAGTGGCTATAGCATTTCTATCATAAAGAAGTGGGCAGATATTAAAGGTTAAGTGGAAATTTGAATTTTAATGTTGTTTGGTAAATATTAAAGGGTTAGTTCACCCAAAAATTTAAATTCTGTCATTAATTACTCACCATCATGTCATTCCCATCCCGAACGTTCATGTTCGGAACACAAATTATGATATTTTTGATGAAATCCGAGAGCTCTCTGACCCCTTCATAGACAGCAATTTAATTACCACTTTCAAGGTCCAGGAAGGTAGTAAAGACATTGTTAAAATAGTCCATGTGACTACAGTGGTTCAACCTTAATTTTATGAAGCGACGAGAATACTTTTTTTAGTATTTAGTATTCGTAGCGTTTCAAAAGCGCTGCACTGTATTTACTACATCAACAGCGTAGGAGACTGGCACAGACGAGAAGAGATGGTTGAATAAAGTCGTTATTTTGGGGGTTTTTTGCACACACAAATATTCTTGTCACTTCATAAAATTAAGGTTGAACCACTGTAGTCACATGGACGATTTTAACTATGTTTTTCCTACCTTTCTGGGCCTTGAAAGTGTTAATTATATTGCTGTCTATGGAGGGGTCAGAGAGCTCTCGAATTTCATCAAAAATATCTTCATTTGTGTTCCGAAGATGAACGAAGGTCTTACGGGTTTGGAACGACATGAGGGTGAGTAATTAATGACAGAATTTTCATTTTTGAGTGAACTAAACCTTTAAGGATTTGATCATGCTGTTAAGTGTAACAACAACAATCCCCAGGCTGTTGGCGCCCTCTGCCGGCATTTGTTATGATACATAATGTACATAAGTTGATTGTTTATATTATGTATTATTAATATTATATGTGCATTTTAAGTCATTTTAAAGGCTATTGTTCACTTAGGTCTATATTTTTATTCCTACAATATAAATAAACAAAATTGTGGCCATTGTCAATTCTGAATGGCTAGTAACTTTGGAAAACCACTAGCCACAGTGGCTGGTGAGCAAAAAAGTTAATATCAAGCCCTGAATGTAATGCATTACTTTCCACAAAAAGTAACTAAGTACTGCATTTAGTTGCATTTTTAGGGAGTAACGCAATATTGTAATGCATTAATTTTAAACGTTACTTTCCCCAACACTGATCTCCACATCCTATTTGTCTTCAAAATCAAAAGAAAGAAATAAGAAAAATGGATCATAATGATTTTTTGCATTGTGACAAAAATTGTGTGCATTTCTCAGCAAAAAAAACTCACTGTCATCACTGTAATGTAAAAACAGTGATATATTATGATATAGTTGTATAGCAGTGTTTTTTTCTGTAATACTGTAAAAACTATGGGACTTTGTTTCCCACCATGGAATAAAAAATGTAATTGCGACTTTTTATCGTATAATTCAGACATTTTTCTCACAATTGCGTGTTTATGCCCCACAGTTCTGACTCTTTCTCAGAATTGGGATATAACCTGAATTTATATTTATTTATTTATTTATTGAATTTATGATGTCTGATAATTGCAAGATATGAACTCGCAAGATACAAAAGGTGCAATTATATTTTTTATATTTTTATTCAGTGGTGGAAACAAGCTTCCATAGAAATAATACTGTATTACTGTATTGATAATCTAATGGGAATCACCATTAACAATAAAAATAACATCAAGATACATTCCAGCAATGAGAATTTTGAATGAAAAATAATGTCACAAATTCTTAATAGACCTAAAAGATGCTTAAAAGTTATTCCTAACTAAATGAAAACTATTCAACTTATTAGTTAATTGGAGGGAAAAAAATGAAATAAAATATAAATATTAGATTAAAATAACTCAAAATTAAATAAAAACTTGGAAATTAAATGAGAAATATTACCTTTGCTACAAACTGAAATAAGATCAGTTTAAGTTGAAGTACTCAAATTACTAAAACTGAAATAAAACTACATAGAAATATTAAAAACCAAAATGACATAAGCTCATAAAATTTTTTAAATATAAACAAAATAAAATATTATGTTACTATCATAGGTGTGTTCCTACAGTAAATGCCACATTGACACCAGATGTTTTGCCACATTAGGATTTCTTGAATTTTCACTCACTTTTCATATTTGTGTCTCCTTCAGGTCGTTACTGGGCCGAAATATCAGACACTATCATTTCTGGAACGTTCAGGCAATGGAAAGAAGGAACAACTAAAAGCGAGACTTACTATCCAGGTATAACAGCCATACGTCCTCAGCACACACTCTGAGCTAACAGTGATCGCACATCTTACCCATAAAGCTTCATTTGGTTTGTAATGGCAGGTGACACTATAGTGCATGTGGCGGGAGAGGCGACCTCGGTGCAGTGGAGTGCAGGGACGTGGATGGTGGAGTACGGCCGCGGATTCATCCCCTCCACGCTGGGATTCGCTTTGGCCGACACAGTCTTCAGCACACAGGACTTTCTGACACTATTTTATACAGTACGTGTTTACGTGAAGGGTATGATCCTGGAGGCGGGCGCTTTCCTAACTGATGCCGGCGTCCTTTGAAAACCACACTACACGCTGTATGTCCCGTCCCTTCGTTATTTGGATAATTGATCACAGCGTCAGGTCAGAACCGACAACATGTTGAATTGGATGTATGGAAAGAAAGCACTTAATGTAATTATTTTCCAACTATGAAATTTTTATTTTCCATATTGTATAAAGTTTATCAAATGTCTTTTCTAAAACATATTGTTGGACAAAATAAAAAAAATGTGTGTGTGTGTGGTCCAATGTCTGTGTTTGAACATGGCAAGATGTTTTAGCAGCTCAATACTGTCCAGAAACGGTTATAACAAGGTATGGATAAAATAAAAACAATTAAAAGTTTTCTGTATTTCGAAATCACTCTCTTTGCACCTTTAATATACTGTGAATATTAATTGCTGCTTTATTTTTCATAAGATACATTTACTGTTTAAAACTGATGTGTCTATGTTCAGCCTGCAGTCGCTCTAGAATAAAACCATCAATTAATATTAAGTATTTATTTTATTCATTTTTTGGGGATTTCTTTTGTGTTCTGTTTTGTATCTGTCAAATAGGGAATGTTACATTACATATAATAAGTATAGTATATAAAGTACTTACAAATCATTTGAAAACTATAGTTAATATTTTATAAACTGTAGTTAATACATTAATAGGCTATATAGAAATAGTGAGTTCTTCATTCATTGTCATTGTAACAACTTATTATTGTTTAATTTGCTCGTGTAAAGAGTTAAATAATGCTTTGTTAACAACATATTAACTGTAAATAGTTAGGACTTAAGGTTAGGTTGCAGAAAATGGGAAAATGACATTAATAAAGTGCTTTAAACCAACCATTATTTGACATTAATTGCATTCATATTCAGTGTTACTTAAAATGTTTACAAATACATTAAGCACACACACATACGGACACACACTGGGTTTCCAAGTTTTATAGGGACTTTCAATAGAAATGAGTTTTATACTGTACAAACTTACTGAGGTATTTTAACAATGTGATATGAGTATTTGTATGTAATTCATATTGACAGCATTATTTTATTTATGTTTTTTTTGTGGTTATGTTTAGTTTTGGGGATAGGCTGAATGCATTTAATGTCTAATAAAAGTTGGTTTAAGGCACTTTATTAATGTCATTTGTCATGACCTAGTCTAAAGTTATAACTATTTACAGTTAGTATGTTGTTAACAACGCATTATTTAACTCTTTACACATGAGCAAATTAAACAATAATAAGTTATACTTATAAAGTATACTTATATGTAATGTCACATTCCCTATTTGTCAGATGGGTCATTCTTCAATTGGGGTGGCAAATGAGAGGCAGAAATTGTAAAAATGCTTGTTTGTTTTCTTTTAATAAAATGTTATTAATGTTTAATGTTATTAAAATTAGTTTAATATGCTATATCCATTAAAACTGAAGCTTAACAACATTTTGATTTTTAAATAATTTTAATCAAACACTGGTGAAACAACCACTTACAGTGGGGAGAACAAGTATTTGATACACTGCCGATTTTGCAGGTTTTCCTACTTACATGTAGAGGTCTGTAATTTTTATCATAGGTACACTTCAACTGTGAGAGACGGAATCTAAAACAAAAATCCAGAAAATCACATTGTATGATTTTTAAATAATTAATTTGCATTTTATTGCATGACATAAGTATTTGATCACCTACCAACCAGTAAAAATTCCGGCTCTCACAGACCTGTTAGTTTTTCTTTAAGAAGCCCTCCTGTTCTCCACTCATTACCTGTATTAACTGCACCTGTTTGAACTCGTTACCTGTATAAAAGACACCTGTCCACACACTCAATCAAACAGACTCCAACCTCTCCACAATGGCCAAGACCAGAGAGCTGTGTAAGGACATCAGGGATAAAATTGTAGACCTGCACAAGGCTGGGATGGGCTACAGGACAATAGGCAAGCAGCTTGGTGAGAAGGCAACAACTGTTGGCGCAATTATTAGAAAATGGAAGAAGTTCAAGATGACGGTCAATCTCCCTCGGTCTGGGGCACCATGCAAGATCTCACCCCGTGGGGCATCAATGATCATGAGGAAGGTGAGGGATCAGCCCAGAACTACACGGCAGGACCTGGTTAATGACCTGAAGAGAGCTGGGACCACAGTCTCAAAGAAAACCATTAGTAACACACTACGCCGTCATGGATTAAAATCCTGAAGCGCACGCAAGGTCCCCCTGCTCAAGCCAGCGCATGTCCAGGCCCGTCTGAAGTTTGCCAATGACCATCTGGATGATCCAGAGGAGGAATGGGAGAAGGTCATGTGGTCTGATGAGACAAAAATAGAGCTTTTTGGTCTAAACTCCACTCGCCGTGTTTGGAGGAAGAAGAAAGATGAGTACAACCCCAAGAACACCATCCCAACCGTGAAGCATAGAGGTGGAAACATCATTCTTTGGGGATGCTTTTCTGTAAAGGGGACAGGGCGACTGCACCGTATTGAGGGGAGGATGGATGGGGCCATGTATCACAAGATCTTGGCCAACAACCTCCTTCCCTCGGTAAGAGCATTGAAGATGGGTCGTGGCTGGGTCTTCCAACATGACAACGACCTGAAACACACAGCCAGGGCAACTAAGGAGTGGCTCCGTAAGAAGCATCTCAAGGTCCTGGAGTGGCCTAGCCAGTCTCCAGACCTGAACCCAATAGAAAATCTTTGGAGGGAGCTGAAAGTCCATATTGCCCAGTGACAGCCCCGAAACCTGAAGGATCTGGAGAAGGTCTGTATGGAGGAGTGGGCCAAAATCCCTGCTGCAGTGTGTGCAAACCTGGTCAAGAACTACAGGAAACGTATGATCTCTGTAATTGCAAACAAAGGTTTCTGTACCAAATATTAAGTTCTGCTTTTCTGATGTATCAAATACTTATGTCATGCAATAAAATGCAAATTAATGACTTAAAAATCATACAATGTGATTTTCTGGATTTTTGTTTTAGATTCCGTCTCTCACAGTTGAAGAGTACCTATGATAAAAATGACAGACTTCTACATGCTTTGTAAGTGGGCAAACCTGCAAAATCGGCAGTGTATCAAATACTTGTTCTCCCCACTGTATGATCATGGAGCTCAACCAGGGGTCTTTTCCCAAAAGCATCATTAGCCAACTATTGTTGCAGGATCTGTTGAATTGTGAGTAACAACAGAACTTGCGACCATAGTTGGCTTTGGGAAATGCACCCCAAATGAGGTCCCCATGAGGAAACTTAGGATGCTTATAAATCATACAGAATGAAATTTTTTTTTTTTTTTTTGGAAAGTTTTCTGTAATGGGTAGGTTTAGTGTAAGGGGATAGAATATATAATTTGTACAGTATAAAAACCATTACGCCTATGGTTGGAGAGTCCCCACAAAGATAGCCAACCAGACGTGTGTGTGCGTGTGAGTGTGTGTGTGTACCGGGTCCGGGTCTCACACACACATGCGCTCATTGATTTCAGGTCGCTGTAGTGTGTGTGTGTGTGTGTTCATGTCGCGATGGAGCTCTCTTATCAAGCCATAAAGACTGCTAATCAGGCCAGAGAGGCGGTAAGTACTGATATTAAGTTGTTGTTTTTGTATTAAACTTTGATTTCACACGCCGGACAGACGGGTGAAAAACTGTAGCCTACCTTGTTGAGCTATAGCTGAGCGAAATGTGATGCGTATAAAGGAACGAGTATATGAATAAATAATCAAACCAAATGTAATTTTAAATAGCCTTTCAGACCACTTATTTTACAATTAGTGAGAGAGCTAGTTAGTTAGCAACTAAACACGCGTGTTTACAGTCATTGTGGGTGCTGTGTTGCTATAGCAACCTGTCACGCTACTCTTCGCACTTCCCTTAATGTAAGATTTGGGCGCCATCTTCCGGATACAATATAGTATAGTATCACAGTATAGTGTAGTTTATGTAAAATATTTAACTCTAAATTGAAACGTTGTAACAAAAATGTAGCAATTCATATAAAAACGTTATCATAGTAGTCGTGAAACATTAACCTCCGGCTTAAGTCTCAGACTAAAATACATGTTTGAGCTGTTTTAACTGAAAGCAGCTTGCAATGACATAGCTTAAAATATGTCAGTGACATTGTTTTGTCTCAAGATGCACACTAGTAATGTTTTTTTTTTTTTCCTAAGGAATGTTTATAAATGCTACTAAATGCCCTCATTTAACTAATGCCTAATCTTGGCTTAATCTAAACCCTGTCTGTGAAACCAGGTCTCGGTTTCTTGATGTAATGATGTAACTTTATTGAATTCATGTTCTTAGGATGAGCTAAGAACTGAAACACGCAGAAGAAATTTGCTTGTTTTGATTTATCATCATTTACTGGAGGAGGGGTGAGATTTTTCCTTTAAACGTTTCTTAAATTGACATAGACTCAAATGAGAGGAAAGACACAAGTGTAAATACATTTGAATGAATTTCTCACAGGTATATAGATTCAGCCAAGGCCTTGGAAAAAGACAGCAGTTTTGGTTTATGCCGCTTCGAGGTGTGTGATAATGTTGACCTGGACACGGTTCTCCTGGAATATGAGAGTTATTATTTTATAAAGTTTCAAAAATATCCCAAACTAACAAAGAAACTGCCAGAACAAGGTGAGTTTACTCTTCATTTTGTTTTTTTACACTTCATAATAAGTCACCAATATTTGTTTATTTTAAATGTTCTAGTATGTTTTTGCATGTACATTAATGATATTGTAATAATATTTGTTAATACCATTAATGAAAGTTATTATTCACTGTTACTTCTTTCTTTATAGGAGAGAGTAGGCTTGTCAAGAGTTGTGGTAAAAGAAGGTATGTACAGTACCTGTACATTCAAAGGACATTCAAAGACTGAGGATCATTTCTGTTTATTCTGATCATTTGTATTCATATGTGAAAGGACATCATCATCATCATCCAGTCAGACACTCCCAAGAATCAACTCCATTCACCGACCGCCGTCCAGAAACACTGTTAAAAGGTCTGAATCTAAACTTACAGGAAGAGACATCAGTAAATCCAGGGTGAGTCTCCAAACATCCTCTATGGAAGCTCTTTTCTGCCATGGAATAAAAAATAAAAAAGAATTTTGAATGTATATCTTTTTTTTTTTAAATAACTTTATAACTCGCAGTTGCACATTTATATCTCACAATTCTGACTTTGTAATATAAATATAAACTTGCAGTTAAAAGGGTATCATTTCTGAGTTTAAATATCACAATTCTGAAATTAAAAAAAGTCATAATTGCTAGTTATAAACTGGTAATTGTGAGAAATAAAGTCAGAATTGTGGATACAGTATAAACTTGTAATTACGAGTTATAAAGTCTAAATTGTGAGATATAAACTCGCAGCTGCAAGGGAAAAAATGCTAGAATTGTCAGAATTTATATCTCACAATTCTGACTTTTTTCTCAAAATTGTGACATTTAAACTCAGAATTGCGAGAGAAAAAAATAAGTTTTGTAATTACTAGTTTATATCTCACAATTATGCCTTTTTTTCTCGGAACTGCAAGTTTTAATTTTCATGATCTGACTTCTCACAATTGAGATATAAACTCACAGTTGCAAGTTATAAACTTCCAAATTGCGAATTGTGAACTCAGAAATAAGAGTTTATACCAAAAAAAAAAAAAGTCTGAATTGCGAGATAAAAAGTCACAATTACCTTTTTTTCTGTGGTGTAAACAAGCTTCCATATACATCTGATATGTAATAATTATGTTTGAAGAAAATATTCTATCCTCTATAAATGTTAAAGAATAACTTTGCTTGATATGTCCAGGAAGGTAACAGCCTGACACCTGTGGAGACATCAGGATTTGGTCTGAATGTGTCTCCTATCATCAGGAATGGAGCAGAAGAGGGAACACACATGAGAAAGGTCATCATTTTCTTTAAAAATGTTTAGCGAACCCGTGGAATGTTTATTCAATCATTTGTCACCATGAAAATTCTCCCATCATTTTCTCATCCTCATATCAGGGTCACCAGGTTGATTACAGGAATCTGATTCAAGATGCAGTTAAAGGTGCCGCAAATGACACAGATTTCTCGGTAGGTCAGCTGTATTTTTCATTCAGTTAAAGGAATATTCCAGTTTGAATAGAACTTGAGCTCTGTTGGGAATAATTAAGATATTCAGCTGATTGCCACAAGTTATAGTTCCGGAACAGCTCTTATCCCTTTGAAACAACGAAAAATCAATTTGTGTTGAACGTTCTGTTTCTGTTGAGATCTAATATTTGTTATATTTGACTAACAGGAGCGTTTGCTGAAACCCATAAGTGCCTTCATTGGGATGAACAGTGACATGAGGGAACTTGCAGCTGTTATTAGCAGAGTAAGTTCATGCTTATGAAATCATTTCTCTTTTATTGCAGTCTGAAACTATATTAGGGTAAACCTAATCGGTTACACTTATTTTAAGGTGTCCGTGTTACAGTGTAATTATGCATTTAAGTACTGAGTAATAATAAATGAACTACATGTGCTTACTATAGGTTTAGGGTTAGGAATAGGGGTTAGTTTAGGGTTCGTTGCATGTAATTATGCATAATTTATAGTTATTACTACAGTAACTACATGAAACGTGTAACAAGGACACTGTAAAATAAAGTGTACATAAACTTATGTTTAAGTCTGTCATTTTTATAAAGCCCCTAAAGGGACATGGTGAATGAAAAAAATATGAGATGAAGGAAAATTATTTGTCAAAGATTTTGCGTTCTCACGCAAAAGTTTCACGTTCCCCTGAGAAACTGCGTTCCCTCGCAAAAACCTTTGCGCTCCGCCAAGAAACTTTGCATTCGCTCGCAAAGAGCTCAAAACGTTTTGCAAGCGAACGCAAAGTTTCTTGGGAAAGGCAAAACATTTGCGAGTGAACGCAAAAGCATTGACTTATTATTTTTCCTCCCGTCTCATTTTTTCCCCCACCACCATGTCCCTTTAGGGGCTCCATACATTTTACCACAAAATTTAAAAAATCTAAATACACTTAGAATGAGGAACATTTATAGAATTATAGAATTTGTTTTAAAGAATTTGCAATGTGATTATTTTCAGGACAGTTAAGCACATTAACTAAGCACATTAACATTAACAAAATCCTCATTACCATCCATATTGTATGTTTGTATGTTTTACTTTCGAGTTTGTTTGTAATTTTAATTTTTCTCAATAATGATTCTCATTAGATTCTCATTATTGTGATACAGTACAGAAAATCAGCCTGTATTGACAAAATAATTTTTCAAAAATGATAAATCTGAATTACTGTCCACACAATGAACAATGAAAAATTTTTTCATGCAGGGCCTAAAACTAACTTTTTGCCACATCTGCCAAAGGCTGACTTAAGAAAATGTACCGGCGACTATAAATATTTTTTCCCGGTTATGAAACTGTTTTTGCAAAAACAGGCAGTAATGACACCAAAATTTTAGATAACATTCTCTATTCCAATTTCGATACCACAGCTAAAACTACTAGTGTAACTAATATAAATTTAAAACATTAAAGACAAGTAAACAGTAAGTCGTAAAAAAAAATAAAAAAAAATCAAATTACAAGCAAAAGCACAAATAAATACAAAATAACAAAGATACAAATGAAATAAACAGTTCTTTTCAGGTTTTTGACAGTTTTCAGGTACAGAAATTTAATAACGTAAGCAAATGTAAAATAACACTGCATAGTCTTCACTGTATAAATGAAATATCCTTATTAATTAATCCTTATTAAAGTTACAAAGGTTATTCAGTCAAGAGCAGTGAGTGATTTTTTTGTCCTTTATTGTTTGATTAACATTACACAGACAGCAGCAGGAATATTAGGCTGCTGTCACTTTAAGAGTGAATGCACAGATGTAATATACTGATACTGTTCACGTGTTTACTTTCTCAACTGTTTATGGTTACTTAAGACATAACCGACTATGTTTTCTAGGATACTCGCTATTTTTTTGACATAATTTTGTGTGAATTTGTCCAATCAAGTACAAGAAGGCATGACAGAGAGCTCAGTTTAGTATTTGAGCAACGGAATGAGCTCCCTTTCGCGTCTTCTTGCACATTTATATTTAAATTGTCAAGGCTTAAAGTTTTGTTACAATTTTTACTCGCATTTGGCGCTTTGGCGAGTGTTAATTTTAGGCCCTGATTACATGTGTAACTGAATACCATAATATTTCTATTGTTGCTTTAAATTATTGCATGTTTTTATTATGGTAATGGGATTTTTTGGGGGGTGGGGGTGGGAAGTGAACTTAATTATCATAAAAATAAGGTCAATGCAAAATATCTTGATGAGCCTAAAATAGGCTTCATTTTTATTCATTTGATTTTGATGTTTCAGTTATTTATACCATATTTTACTTTTAAAGACAAAAATTGGGACAATATTTCTGTTAATGAGGAAACATTTGTGTTAATGAATGTGCATTTTCAACATTAATTTAACACTAGAGAGCAGCATACAGTCTGTTTTACAATATAGTGTGACACGTGTCAATATCATTGTGTGTGCGCAGATACATACACAAGGTGGAACATGTATTATTGAAGCACTCAATTTCATCTTTCTCTGCTGTCTCTCCATAAAGGATATCTATTTACACAACCCCAACGTGCGCTGGGACGACATTATAGGTCTGGAGGCTGCCAAGCGATTAGTCAAAGAAGCTGTCGTCTACCCCATTAAGGTGCTTGGCTGCTAAACACTTTGGTATTTCTCAAGCCGTCGCCTGCCTTCGATTCTGAATACATCTCCACTAAAGGCTACAGGAAAGCCGAGCTCAGGGTTATTTCTTAAGATGACATGAAATCTATACCTGAATACCATCCAATCTGACCGTTCACATATCTGGCTCATCTCTGGCCTCTCTGGTGATGACTACAAATCCACAATACGCTCCTGACAAACAGGAAATGCAAACGTTATTTGTCTTCTCTGGCTCAATCATGTGCTGAAGAAGGTTGTTGTCATACAGAATTACCTGGAAATTCTGTTTGCTCAGTATTATTTGCTTCTAGCACATAAAGTAAGAATCGTTTGAAGAATAGGATTACATCACATTATGCTGAAAGACATCTTGTGGCTTGGTTTTGTCAATACTTGAAACTTTTCATGTATTAGATAAAGTGATGTCTGACAGTTAATTGGTCAATGACAGTATTGCCTATTCTCCTCACCGTTAAGTCAAAAAACACAATTGAATATGGTCAGTTTTTAGTGGTGATTGCTAAGGCAGCTTGCTCATGTTGTTATTTATCAAACTTAATCAGATTTTCACTTGGTGGATAAAATTTGTGAAAATTTCTGCATCCTCACAACGGCCTAGCAACCACTCAAAATACCCTAGTGACCACTCATAACACCTTAGTAGCCAATTAACAACCATTCAGAACACTTTCAAACAGCTAGCAACCACCCAGAACACATTTTTTTAAATTCCATAACAATCAGAGCACCACGGAAATAGCCTAGCAACACTCTTACAGGCACTCAGAACCCCTTAGAAACCACCCAGAACATTATAGCAACTAGCAACTATTCAGAACACTCTTTCAATGGTCTAACAACCACCTACATTATAACATCCTTAGAATCTTCCTTGTAATGTCATAGTAACCATCCAGAACACCCTAGCACATGCTTAGCAACAACCTAGTGATGGACTAACAGCCACCCAGAACTCCACTGCAACAAGCAAGAAACCACCCAGAACACCCTAGCAACTGCTTAGCAAACACCCAGAACCCCATAGCAACCACATAGTAATGTACTACCAGCCACTCAACCTTAGAAACACCCAAGTAACCATTCAGAACATTATATCAACCAACTATCAACTATCCAGAACACCCTTTCAATGCTGTGACAACCTTAGATTACAACATCCTTAGTAACTTCCTTGCAATGCCCTAGTAACCCTACAGAACACCCTAGCACATGCTTAGCAACCACCTAGTGATGGACTAACAGCCACCCAGAACTCCACTGCAACTAGCAAGAAACCACCTAGAACACCCTAGCAACTGCTTAGCAAACACCCAGAACGCAATCTGCCTAACAATAACATCCTAGTAACATGACAAAAACCCATAGCAACCACATAGTAATGTCAGCCACTCAACCTTAGAAACACCCAATTAACCATTCAGAACATTATATCAACCAACTATCAACTATCCAGAACACCCTTTCAATGCCTTAGATTACAACATTCTTAGTAACTTCCTTGCAATGCCCTAGTAACCCAACAGAACACCATAGCACATGCTTAGCAACCACCTAGAAAACCCTAGCAACCCCCAGAAGATCATAGCATCTCTCTAGCAACCACACTTACAGAACACCTTAGGAACCATCTAGCAATGCCCTAGTAACCACAGCAGAAAACCATAGTAACTGCTTAGCTAGCACACAGAACACTATAGCAATATGCCTAACAACAACATAGTAACCATGGCAAAGCACCATAGCAACCACCTAGCAACCACTCAAAATACCCAAGCGACCACCCATAGGACCCTGGTAACCAACAAACAACCACTCATGACACTCTCTCAAAGCTGTAACAACCAGAGCACCACACAATGGCCTTGTAACACTTACAGCCACCCAGAACTCCATATCAGCTTTCTAGAAACCACATAGATTACCACAGCAACAACCTAACAACACAAGGCAATTTAGAATGCCTTAAAACTGCAACACACCTAACAAAATCCTAGTAGCCATGGCCAAGCACCATAGCAACCACCTAACAATGTTCTAACAGCCATTTAGAAAACTTTAGCAGTCACCTAGTAACACCCTAGTACCACCCAGAACATTATAACATTCAAATAGCAACACTCAATGCTCTAACAACCATCTAGATTACAACATCCTTGCAGAACTCCAGAGAACCACAGCAAAAACAGTCAATCTAAGAACACTTTAGAAATGACCTAGCAACATTCTTGTAATCACCCAGAGCATCCTAACAACTGTTCAGCAACCACCTAGTAGATAACCTAGTAACCACCTAGTTAATTCATTAACAGCTACTCAAAACACTTTAGCAACCATTTAGCAATGCCTTAGCAACTACCCACAA
>CM077190.1:16911530-17221530 GCA_039654105.1 Coreius guichenoti | reverse complement strand
CACACTCAAAAAAACTTGAGGCTGTAATTGGTGCCAAAGGTGCTTCAGCAAAGTATTGAGCAAAGGCTGTGAATACTTATGTGCATGTAAATATTTTTTTTTTTTTTTAATAAATTTGCAAAGATTTCAAACAAACTTCTTTCACGTTGTCATTATGGGGTATTGTTTGTAGAACTGAGGAAAATAATAATGAATTTAATCCATTTTGGAATAAGGCTGTAGCATAACAAAATGTGGAAAAAGTAAAGCGCTGTGAATACTTTCCGGATGCACTGTACTATAATAATAACAATAAATTATGCATAATCATAAGTAACTAACCCTAAAAAAAAATCTTAACCCTAAAGTAACTAGTAAGTACATGTAGTTTATTAATATTACCCAGAACTTTTTTTTTTTACTTATTTGTGTAAATACATTGTAACAATGTTACCTTAAAATGAAAGTGTAACCATAATATTTTGCATAAAGAGAATTAGGATTTTTGCATTGTGATATTAGTTTCATGACAGTTAAGAACAGATTTTCCCCAAAATTCTTATTGTCATAATGGATCTGGGGGTGCTTAACTGTCATTCATAAATAAGACAACAATGATCCTAAATAAGGCTAATTTTTGTTCAAAATATAATTTCTTTTTTATTATTATTATATTATTATTATTATTTTTATTATATGAAATACAACCCAGAAATGTTCTTCACATGCCTAGTAAGATTCACAAAAATTAAAAGATTTTACTATTATGTTTAGATACTAAATTATATTTATATTATTTTTATGTATTATTATTATTATTTTCCTTATGTAATGACAGAGGGGCTTAACTGTCATGAAATAAATGAATAAATAAATAAATGTCCTAAAATATACGTATTATTTTATATAAATAATATTATATTATTATAAATATAATATTATTTTCTTTTCTTTTTTTTGAGTGAAATATAACCAATGTTCTTAACAACGCCACAGAATAAAACATTTTAAAAGATAATTGCGACTTTTTATCTCACAATTGCGAGTTTGTCTAAAGTTTTTTCTCAGAATTGCAAGACATAAACTCGCAATTGCGAGTTATAAAGTCAGAATTGTGAGTTATAGTCAGAATTGTGTGATATAAAGTCGCAATTCTGACTTTATAACTCACAATTGTGAGTTTATATCTCACAATTCTGAGAAAAGAAGTCAGAATTGCGAGATATAAACTCGCAATTGTGAGTTATAAAGTCCAATTCTGAGAAAAAATTGGACTTTATAACTCACAATTCTCACTTTATTGTGAGAGTTTATATCTCACAATTCTGACCTTATAACTCGCAATTGTATTATAAAGTTAGAATTGCGTGATATAAAGTCTCACAATAAAGTCAGAATTGTGAGTTATAAAGTCAGAATTGCGAGTTTATATCTAGTAATTCTGACTTTATAACATGCAATTGCAAATTCTGAAAAAAAAGTCAGAATTGCGAGAAAAAAGTCATATTTGTGAGATAAAAAGTCGCAATTACCTTTTTTTTTTTTATTCTGTGGTGGAAACAAGCTTCCATACTTAACAGACTTCTTGAGATTCAGGCAAATATTACAGTGGTTGGCATACTCACGTCTCCTATCATCACAGCCTCCTCCGGTGAGCAGTTCAGGTCTCTTAAGGCCTCCAGGAAGAAGGCTTTCTCTGGCTTACCCACCACTGTCGCCTGGGTGTCAGTCGCATACTCAAGACCTGTCACAAACGGACCCGGCCCCAAAGCCAAACCGTCCTTCCTTTTATAGTATCGAGCTTTATGGATCGCAATGAGGGGGGCACCATCTAAAATGAGTCTGATGAAATGATTGATTAGCAGCAATATTTCACTAAATGGGAGGATTCAAATATTTTGATGATGAATAGCTTACAAAATCAAGTAGGTTTACCGGAAAGCTTTATTGAGGGTCTGGTAGTTGAAGTGGTCAGGCGCTAATCCAATCACAACCGCATTAGGATCCGAAGTCTCCAGACCTGCAGCAGAGGGAAGTATGAGATCTACCCAAACAATTATTCGGCTGAGATTTTTCTTGACATTTTCTGCCTGATCTTCATATTTTCTATATGACAATATGTGCTCTTAAAAATAAAGGTTCTTTATTTTTAACTTTTTCATTCCATAAAAGGTTCTTTATAGTGCAAAAGGGATCTTTGCATTTTTAAAATGTTCTTCATGCTAAGAAAAAATGGTTCTTTAAGGAACCAGAAATGGTTCTTCTATGGCAGGGGTGTCCAGTCCTGGTCCTGGAGGGCCACTGTCCTGCAGAGTTTAATTGTTTAATTGGGGTTTGAGCTGAACTCTGCAGGACAGTGGCCCTCCAGGAGCAGGACTAGACACAAGTAGACGTGGGAGACACATTCCCGTTTACACCTGGCGTTTTAATCCGTCTCTTTTGTCCACTTTCAACCACTTCTGTCCTGATTTCTTCAAGGGGAGGGTCTATGGGTGGGAACATGTGTGTTTTTTTTTCAGATCTTTTAATCTAATGGACAAAACAAGCTTGCGCAATTTACATATGAACGCGCCCGGAGACGATGGAAAAACATACGGAGAGCACATCCTTTGTTTCTGCTCTGATAACCGCAAGACCACGGCAAATGCGGTGAGTGTGTGTTAGAAATGGAAATGAAGAGAGAAAAGGAATGTAAAGGAATGATGAGAGAACATTGTGCTTGGTACGTTTTTCATCTTCAAACTAAACTTGGGTCTCCAGCCAATGAAGTATAAATCCCGTCTGGCTGGTGCGCTTCCCATAATGTAGGCAGGCAGTCTTTTGTGGCTGTTCGAACGCATTCGACCACATGAGCGTTTACACTAAAAAAGCAATCTGGTTAAATGCGTTTTCGACTACCTCTGGAAGTGGTCGAAAGTGGACATGCTCAAAGCGTTTTATCATCCACTTGTGATCTGATCGACCAAAACGCATCTTAAAGCAACACTATGTAACTTTTGGCACTCTAGCGGTTAATAAACAGAACTGCATGCGTCTTGCGGAAGAACATTGTAGCCGGAGCTACTTTTCTCTGTTTATGTTTATGACGAATAACGCAGGTACTGGAATACTCTGCAGCGGTGGCGATCTGAACCGGACTAAAATAGTCCCAATATAAACACTTATTATAAGTGTACCACAGTGATTCAGGATAAGACAAAAACACGGTTTGGAAAATGGATTCATGATGTGCTCAATCATTATAAATTTTGAGCACAAAAATGTTACAATAGTGCAGCTTTTATACCAGGTGTAAACCAGGCCAAAATGTGTGCAAAACCATGCTATGGTGTACATGGTTGCCCAAGCATTGTTACATGGTTGCTAGGGTGTTGTAAATGGTCACTGCTATGCAGTTGCTAAGGAGATCTAGTTTCCACCCTTAAGTCTTTATGGGCTGCATCCGAAAGCTTAGGCAGCTGACGTGTTGCCTCGCTGCTTTATTCTTGCTGTAATGACTTTGTAGGCAGCGTCTGAGCACAAAGGTCCCTCACGAAACAGATTTTGGACAGACTTCTGAGGCAACTTAATGGTTTAATGAACTACAGCAAAATACAGTGAACTTTGGTGATAACTAAACATTTAATACAATATTAATTACATTAAAAAAGTGACCAAAAACATGTACAAAATGTACATTTTCACACAAACTGACCACCAACTGCAATTTTCAGATGCCATTTTTATTTCTTTTTTAGCTCAACTGTCACAGAATGTAAAGCACAGGATTGTAGGATATCAAAGGCAGTGAAGGATACATCTATGCTGCCTTCAAAAATCGATCAGATGAAGGTCTCTCAGGAGACAGGAAGTTCCTTGGAATGCATCCTCCGAACTCCGAAGGCACCATTTTTTTAGCTTTCGGACGCAGCTATGGTTTCTAGATATAATTTGTGTCAAAGCAGCTTCAATCTACAGGAATTAGATTTCTGTTTTATTCTTTTTTTCCTGTTTTATCCATGGTTAATTTTCAGTCTGATCTCACTCAGGGTGTTTACACGACAACGATGTACTAAAAACAGAAAAGATTTTCCTTTGTTTTTCGCATAAAGACAACTACATTGTCAAAATGATTCCCGTTCACACAGATCTGCGAAAACTAAAAACACTGTATTTTTCATGCCAGGCCAGTAGTTGATGTCACTTTGTAAAGAAACACTACGCGCCTATAGACTGAACATGTAACACGCATGCGCATGACGTCACCGTTTTCACAAATTTGTGTTTTTGTAGTTTAGAGACGATAACGTTATCATTTTCAAAAACTTGCACTTTGAAACCCATTTTCAAAAGTTTTCAGGCCCCCAAAACGCCGTTGTCGTGTACAGCCAAAAAAGCATCACAAGTTTTCTGTTTTAGTTGAAAACAGTGTTATGTAAACGGCCCCTCAGATATAATAATTTTATTCAGCTGACCTGTGAAGTCCTCTAGTGCACTATCTTCCACCAGCAGTAGGGGGCGCACTGCTCTCTGCTCCAATAGATTACGGGCTGCAGTGAGCGATGTGAAGATCTCCCGCTCCTGGAGGTCAAAGTTCAGTCGACGCAATCGCTCAAACAGGGTCCTCTTACATTCCTTCGTTGTGTTGGTCACAAATTTTACAGCGACTGGAGACTGTCTTAATCTGGACAAATGATATTGTACATGTCTAAATAGTTTTATGGAAAACAACAGATGAAATACACTCACCTAAAGGATTATTAGGAACACCTGTTCAATTTCTCATTAATGCAATTATCTAATCAACCAATCACATGGCAGTTGCTTCAATGCATTTAGGGGTGTGGTCCTGGTCAAGACAATCTCCTGAACTCCAAACTGAATGTCAGAATGGGAAAGAAAGGTGATTTAAGCAATTTTGAGCGTGGCATGGTTGTTGGTGCCAGACGGGCCGGTCTGAGTATTTCACAATCTGCTCAGTTACTGGGATTTTCACGCACAACCATTTCTAGAGTTTACAAAGAATGGTGTGAAAAGGGAAAAACATCCAGTATGCGGCAGTCCTGTGGGCGAAATTGCCTTGTTGATGCTAGAGGTCAGAGGAGAATGGGCCGACTGATTCAAGCTGATAGAAGAGCAACTTTGACTGAAATAACCACTCGTTACAACCGAGGTATGCAGCAAAGCATTTGTGAAGCCACAACACGCACAACCTTGAGGCGGATGGGCTACAACAGCAGAAGACCCCACCGGGTACCACTCATCTCCACTACAAATAGGAAAAAGAGGCTACAATTTGCACGAGCTCACCAAAATTGGACAGTTGAAGACTGGAAAAATGTTGCCTGGTCTGATGAGACATTCAGATGGTAGAGTCAGAATTTGGCGTAAACAGAATGAGAACATGGATCCATCATGCCTTGTTACCACTGTGCAGGCTGGTGGTGGTGGTGTAATGGTGTGGGGGATGTTTTCTTGGCACACTTTAGGCCCCTTAGTGCCAATTGGGCATCGTTTAAATGCCACGGCCTACCTGAGCATTGTTTCTGACCATGTCCATCCCTTTATGACCACCATGTACCCATCCTCTGATGGCTACTTCCAGCAGGATAATGCACCATGTCACAAAGCTCGAATCATTTCAAATTGGTTTCTTGAACATGACAATGAGTTCACTGTACTAAAATGGCCCCCACAGTCACCAGATCTCAACCCAATAGAGCATCTTTGGGATGTGGTGGAACGGGAGCTTCGTGCCCTGGATGTGCATCCCACAAATCTCCATCAACTGCAAGATGCTATCCTATCAATATGGGCCAACATTTCTAAAGAATGCTTTCAGCACCTTGTTGAATCAATGCCACGTAGAATTAAGGCAGTTCTGAAGGCGAAAGGGGGTCAAACACAGTATTAGTATGGTGTTCCTAATAATCCTTTAGGCGAGTGTATATCAACTATGTAACAAAGGTCACTGCCCCCCCCCAGACTAGAGCCAATGATTTTGTCTGAGCTATGAATAAAACATAAAAAATACAACAGTAGAATTCATATTTTCTCCTTTTATTTGTCTTATTTTAGTGTAGAATGAGTAAAGCTGTTTGTTGTTAGGATGACAAAAAGTTTTAAAAGTTAAACTTTTAGGCTGCTACCTCAGCGCTCTAACAGCGCTCGTCAATGTCAAAATGATCGAGATAGCCAATCAAATCAAAGAAGGCGGGTCTTACTGTCACTGTCACAACGCAACGATCAGTTCATGGAAAGATGTAAGTAGACAACTGTTTTACGATAAAAATGTTCAGCGACCGACAGTAAAAGACTATCTAGTGATGCAAACTACTCAACTTTTTATGAAATTGCGCCGTTTTGAAATTAAAATATGCGATCATGCTTCATGTAATGTGTATGTGTATGATGAGACATACACCGATCAGGCATAACATTATGACCTAATATTGTGTTGATCAATGTGCATCAATGAGCCTTGGCCGCCCATGACCCTGTCGCCGGTTCACCACTGTTCCTTCCTTGGACCACTTTTGATAGATACTGACCACTGCAGACCGGGAACACCCCACAAGAGCTGCAGTTTTAGAGATACTCTGACCCAGTCATCTAGCCATCACAATTTGGTGAATTTCATGATGAAGAGATAATCAGTGTTATTAACTTCACCTGTCAGTGGTCATAATGCTACGCCTGATCGGTGTAATATACCAGTAACTAAAGAGTTTGCCACTGTTATGGATGCTATTCCATCTGGCAAATGCATGCTTTTCAAAAATAATACTTCATCTTTAGGAACAGTTCCCTTTCCTGAACCTGTCAACATGCCTATTGGTGAAATATGTTTCACAGAAAAAAAAAGTAAGAAATTATAAAATAAGAACTCTATTTCTGGAGAGAACATTATCTCTGCCCCTCCTGTAGTCTCGTACTGGAACAGCCTTTTTGATCATTTAAATTGGAAAAATATATGGTCCATGCAACAAAGATTTTCCCTCACAAACAAAGCAAAAGAAATAACTTTTAAATTACTCCATAACATTTACAAAAATGTTCTGAAGAAAAAATTTGGATATGATTTTGACACTAAATGTTCCTTTTGTCAGAATGACACTGAAACTCTTCTTCATTTGTTTTGGTCGTGCAATTATACATTTCAGCTCTGGAGAGAGTTTGTTTATCTACTATCTTACAAGGTTTTTCTATGAATCCCAAATCTGTTATTTTTGGATTTTTTGAAGCAGATCCAAATGCCTGCTTTATAATAAACCTAATTCTCTTTCTATGTAGATTTTATATTCAAAAATGTAAATTGTAAAGCTATTTTTTTTTGTATTCTTACATGAGATAATACATTTACTTACAATTTCACTCTTGCTCAACAAAAAAGCTCCCAGAACATGTAAATACAATTTACACAGCCTACAAACTTTTTACTGTATTCAATGTGTTTACTGTATTCTTTTAATAATTTATGTAATGCCCCCTTTTTTTTTTTAAGTTAACTGTAAGTTAACAACTTTTTTTTCATCTTTTGTCAAATCAACTTAAATAATTAATGTGGTTCAGATAACATAATATTTTGAGTTTCTATTTATTAAACCAATCTCCTTCATTGTATTAACTCAAAATTGTAATTTCAATGAACTCAAAATTAAGACAACCAGGTAACTTACTTTAAGTTAAACCAACAATATTTTTTACAGTGTAGTGTAAACTGAATGTAAAGCAAAATAAAACATTATATAGGCTACAAAAAACAACTTTCATGTCGACTATAAGCAAAATTCGTTGTATTATATCCTGTTATATACTGACATATTTCCAAACAAAACGAATTGATTTGTGAAATCTGTGTCAAAACGCAGCCCTAATATATTTATTGAATGCAATTATTAAAAATAAATAAATAAATAAAAACTTATCCGTCTTATATCACAAACAACCAATTTCAACAAATCCCACTGACCGGGTTAAAGCCTCTTGAGCTCCGGGAACTGCAGCATCCTCTATATGAAGAGTCCCGCTCAGATCGATCAGAACTGCTTTCAGTGAGCGGCGAGACACTTACAAAACACAGGGCATTAGAGATATAGATATAGAGATATAGACTGTTAATCTTTAATACGTCACTTTTTTTAATATAAAGCAACAACAACAACAAAAAAATAGTTTTTAATAACTTTTGGCTGGGCTAGCTTACAAAAAAAAAAAGCAGATAAACGTGAATGGGGTTTAGATTCGGGATTTGTGTGGATCATATTGTCAGTTTCTGAATGTGCAATTAATGCTCTTATTCACCATGAACTCTGGATTAAACACAATGACTTGCCTCCAAAACAACACTTCATCTCATCATCTGTGTTTGACAGCATTTATTTAAAACGAGCTGCCAAACAACAAGGGCTTTGGATAAAGTAAAGCAGATTGCCTCAAATCACTAAAACATGTAAATAGAGGAATGTGTTTAGGTTTTTAATATATTGATTATAACATGACATCCCGAGTCTAGACTACAAAAACACAAGCTATCAATATTCGTTTCCAAACGATTTGCATATTTGTATTTTAATACAAAAGGATGAAACACATTTGACCAATACAAGTTACAAATTATTATGAACTACACTTACTTCCTGCTGGGGTCCTTCTCTGGCGCAGTCTGGTCCCGAGAAATGCCTGTCGAAAATACACGTGCAACTACGCAATAATTATTTTTTATTTGAATTTTATATTTTATATTTATCGGACATCTTTTAATATTTAATGTGTCGATTTATTTATTTATTCATAAGAGCATACTGGCTTTTCTCCACCATGGCAGTTTATAATCATTTAAGAGGGTTGTATATGACAGATTATTCACTCAATGAATAAAAAACATATGCAGGATATTTTAATAGCAGATTAAATAGCATTTATAACATTAATTCATATTAACTGTTTTACCAATATTAAAAAATAGCGTTTTACTAACATTTGTCCAAATGTTCACGACACTAAAGTAAAATAGAAGTGATTTTAAGTTAAAAAATACAAAAAAAAAAAACTGTATATGTAATTAATTATATCCCTTTAACATCCTGACAGAGCCATATTTATTTGGGGCAATGGGGAACATAACTTTGCTGCCAAAAATGCACATCATATTTTTCTGTCATGAGATAAATCCTGGGATTGGAGAAGTATAAAGACACATCATCTTCAGTAATAACCATTAAGCATAGATTATAAAAGGGTTAGGCTTTAATCGCTGTTCTGAACATATGGTTGTAATTCAGCGTTTTATCCGTGGTCTGGGCTACTGTTAATAAAAAGGTACTGTAATCCTGAGTGTTGTTAATGGACTCCATATGGTTCTCATCACTGAACTAAATGTATAACATCAAACTCTGAACTGACCTCCTCAAACAAAACACATTAAAGGCTCTTTCACGCCAAGAATGATAAGTATAAAGATAACTATATTAGTGTCCACACAAAGGACAATATCATTCTGTTTAGTTTTGTCTGCTCGAGCTAGTACAAAGCAGGATGGATTCTGAATGGCTGTCAATTTTGTATCGTTCTGAATGTGATTTCTGACTGTATATTCTGACACCTTTCTATCAGAACCAGCATTAACTTCTTTAGCAATTTGAGCTACAGTAGCTCGTCTGTTTGATCAGACCACACGGGCCAGCCTTCGCTCCCCACGTGCATCAATGAGCCTTGGCCGCCCATGACCCTGTCGCCGGTTCACCACTGTTCCTTCCTTGGACCACTTTTGATAGATCCTGAACACTGAACACCCCACAAGAGCTGCAGTTTTGTTATCTAGTATAAAGCAGGATGGATTCTGATTGGCTGTCAATTTTGTATCATTCTGAACGTGATTCCTGTGTCCTTATCACTATAGTTGTGTTGACTCTGCTATTCTTTAATATTTAGAACGATTTTGAGAACTATATCGTTATAGTTATCGTCCTTGGTGTGAATGGGCCTTTAACCATTTCATTGAATAAATGCTGACTGGTCTTGGCATGACAAAATAATTACAGGTATAGTGCATTTTGTACAAACAAAAATGACACAAAGTCTCCAACATACATTGACAGATGAAGAGACACAATCACTTTATTAAAATTTGAAAATAATAATAAATGTTAAATGACTGGCTCATAAAGGATAGAGGCTACTTTGGTCAAATGTTTCAAACCCTTCAGACCAAGTGTGTATCTTAAAGCTTGATGTCTTAAATAGACTACAATTTCAGCACAGTCAGCACATCTTTATTAAAAATCTGAGACTTTACCCTTATGCCTTTAAATATATCAAACCCAATGTTTACTTTCCAAGCTATCTTTGAAACCAAGACGATAGAAGATTAGCTTTGGGGAACCTTACATTTAAGAAAAAGAAAATCATTCCAGGTGTCAAAAGACAGTATGGCATCACAAACCTGTCTGACTGATTCCATTGTTGCTTGTTCTAAGAAATACATTGATGCTTGAGGAACTGACACTTTACTAGACCTTGAATGTGACAAAAACAGCATGTACAGAGGGAGAGAGGAGCTTCTGTAAAGTTACAAAACAAGAAAAGAAAAATGTTTACTGGTATGATTATTGTCATATAAAACTACCAGGGTACTTACAGTAATTCATTCAGGATACAATTTTCAGACATTGGAGAGCAACATTTAGAGCCACAGATACAAAAACAGTCCATTTTCCTTTGCCACATTCCCTGTGTTCCACATTAGATCTTGATCCGCCGCAATCCATTCTTTCTTCATCCAAACAGTAATAGCAAGACAATACACACTGAATTCACTGCTATCAGAGGTACTGTTGAACGGGAAGAGAAAACATTTTAATATTGAACAACGTCTGGTACACATGCAGAAGACATTACAAAGATACAGGAACGATATATAGACTTTGACCTATTTTTTCTCTTCAGAAACATGATTAAAGTCACCATGAAATTAAAGGAATATTGCAGTGTTTTTTATAAATAATTTATCCGTGCACATAATTTTTTTAAATTCATGTGCCTGTCTCGTAATCTTTAAAACAAAATAACTTCCCCTCCCTCCAGCAGCTCATCTCTTCTCTGATGAAGTGTTTACTGGCGCGCAGAGGTGGGAGAACGTCACGTGTTCAGGTCTCAAGTGAGTCAAGTCGCAGTGCACACAAACCAAGTCAAATCATTGGTTCTCCTCAAGAAAGTCAAGTCGAGTCCTGCTAAGGATCAAGTCAAGGGACAAAAACAGAAACAAGTCGAATTTATAGTAGCCACAACTTTATTTATTTTTCCCTCAGAAATTATGAATTCTTAATTATACTGTAATAATAATAATAATAATAATATGCATTTATAATTATTATAATTTTGAATTATTATAATAACAATTATAGTGTAAGAATAAAAAAGCTGAGGATAAAAACAATTGAAGGTAATAAAAAGTATGATGCATTAATTATGTTGGTTTTATAGTAAATGTCATATGTTTAACTTTGCTTATACATTTTCTATGAAATATCACCTACAGGGAAGTGACAGAAATTTACATTCCCATTAAAGGCACAATATGTAAGATTTTTGCTACTGGGGAGCTGTGCTTCATGGATGGAAACATGGATTCCAACATGTACTGAGACATTCTGAAGCAGAACATGATGGCCTGCCTTCAGAAACTGGGCCGAACAGCAGTTTTCCAACATAACAACCCCAAACACACCGTCAAGATGACAACTGCCTTGCTGAGGAAGCTGAAGGTGATGGTGATGGAGTGGCCAAGTATGTCTCCAGACCTGAACCCTATTGAGCACCTGTGGGGCATTCTCAAGCGGAAGGTGGAGAAGCGTCATGTGTCTAACATCCAGCAGCTCCGTGATGTCATTATGGAGGAGTGGAAGAGGATCCCAACAACAACCTTTGCAGCTCTGGTGAATTTCATGCCCAGGAGGATTAAGGCAGTGCTAGATAACAATGGTGCTCACACAAACTTTTGTCGCCAGCTATTTTGACAATAATGGCTGTATGTTAAGTTATTTTCAGAGGACAGTAAATCTATACAGCAGCACACTGACTACTCTAAAATATATCCAAGTTTCATTTTTATAGTATTGTCCCTTGAGAAGATATACTAAAATGGTTGCTGAAATGTAAGGGGTGTACTCACTTTTATGAGATACTGTATTATGTGTTTTATTAGACAGGTGAGCAACTGTTTGAATACATTCATCAACAGAAAACTAATCATTGTTATATAGCTCAACACAGTTAGTCTTACTGTTTAAATCTCGTTTTCTTGATTTACCACGAGTACCATGTTTTACCATGCCTAATATCAATCTAGCAATGTGCAACAACAAGTGTCTCATAGTAGCCACCGAGGGAACACACAGTAGCATTATTACATAACTTTCAACACACTCAAATGCATCTAATATGATAAAACAGCGCTGCGTTACCCCACATATGCATGACTGGAAGAAGCGGAAGCGGTCGTCTGTGGCATAATAAAAGCTCAGCGAAATCAAGGTGTCATCAAGCTACGCCTTTGTTTTGAGTAAGCGACCTCTAGCGGCGAAAAATTACATATTGTGGCTTTAAGGGCCAATATATGACCCCTTACAGTGATTTAGGGGCATTTCTTTTTCTAACCTTGTTAAAGGTAGGGTAGGCAATGTTTTTCATAAACACTTTTTGCTATACTGGTTGAAACTCTCTTCACATCCTGAGAGCAATCAATAATAGAAGTGGTCTAAATGCTTAAAAAAAAAAAAAAAAAAAAATTATATATATCTTCTGTGGAAGTCTCGGGACCAAAAAATTTTCATCCATTGATCGGATGTCCTACATGCCTGTCAGCATATGTATTTTCATACCTCCTCGCACATGCTCGCGCAGACGTCACGTCATCAGCGCGTTCAATGAGCCTATGCAGATGCAGAGTTGTAGACAGACAGTCACTGAACCCTGCAAATAAACAGCAGCCGCCTTTTACAGTTCCTCCTGAACCAAAACAATGAGCTTATGCTGCGTTCACGCCATATTGTAACTGTATTTACGAGATGGCAACCCGTGACGTTCTACCCGGAGCGGTTCACGTCCTCGGATTTATGCGTTTCTATGGCAACACTAAAATCTGCAGTAGTCAGGTGATACAACTAGAGCGCTGTAAGTTGTTTATGTTCATTATTATTATTATGTTATGTGCTTTGAGACATGAGGTAATTTAACACCGTCTCCCGTCTTGTGGCGCTTTGCAGACGCTACTGTGTGTATTCATGTGTTTTGAAGGAGGCGTGGCTTTGGAGATGCTCTGAAGGGAGGGTGGGCTTTCAAGCTTTAAAAGCTAGCTTGTAATTGCTAGCCTCTCCGAAATTGCCTACCCTGCCTTAAACTATAACGAACAGGTTAGCTTACATGGCTTTCCTTTTTGAAGTAGTAAATGAAGTTTGAGGTTGCGATGATGGTCGTGTCCAATATCCTGGCTTTGCCAATTATTACGCATACAGCAAATCTCCTTTTATGAATCATTTTTAAGTGTTTATATCCTAAAGAAACGATCTTGGGAGATTTTCTTCTACCCTCTGTATTTAGCGCACTCACCGCACTGTATTTTTTTTGGCGCAGACTTTGATCACTGAACACAGTGGTTCAAAGTGGTGGTTATGTAGCTTACATTTTGTTTAGCAATTTGTTGTGATGATTTATTTAAAAAAAAAATAATAATAATTTCATTACTTTAGTTGTTATAAAGTCATTGTTGAGTCATACAGTTCTTCAAGTCTCCAGTCATTGGATCCCAAGTCAAAGACAAGTCAAGTAATTTTCTTAATTTACTTAAGAAAGTCCTTAAATTTGCATCTCCAGTGAAGTCATGTAACTCGAGTCCCCCACCTCTGCTGGCACAAGGGCTGAGCAACCTGTCACTCGCATGAGATCCACCAATAGCAAACCACAACATCCAATCAATTCCCCATGGACAAAATCAAGCCCCGCCCTACATTTTTTCTTGTAGAGAAACCGTTTCACTTAGATATGCATCACAATAAGGAAGAAAAGACTATTGCAACATTCGTTTCATGCCGACTTTAAGATAGAAGGCTTACAAGAATTACAGATAAATTAGTATCTCTGTTAATGATTTTTGATGGTAATAGACACTCCATGAACTGGAGATGGGAAAGTAGTAGACATCAGTACTAACACTCTTCAAATGAACATACCTCTCATGACAGTCCTGACGGAACGAATAAGGTTCAGAAGTTGTGCTTTAATCCCGGGTTCATCTCCGAATCCTCCAATACCTTGCTCTGCTCCCCAACCAACTGGAAAAATATATTTGCTAGTTAAAAAGTCATCTGTGATAATGTATATTATAATGCTAATAATCAGCTATAATGATGAATACATATGCATTTGCAATTGGTTGTATATCTTTATAATCAAGGGGTGAAAAATATATTTTATCGTAGTACACATCCGCAAACTGTAAATTTAACTGGAACAATTTTTTGACTATTCACTGAAAAAGAGCATGGATAAATTGTAAATTGTTTTATTCACAACTGACAAGAACAAATTTCTCAGCACTCTGACTAGATTTGAAGTCTTTCCAACAGAAATGTCCCATACTGTAAAATCTCTTAAAAACTCTAGGAGTTTATTTTCATTCTTACTGAGATTTTCTCCCTTCACCTATTTGCAAATATATTTCCCCCTTCCGTTTCCTTCTAGTGTTACAAAATTCAGTGCTGACTCGACTTTATAATAAACAAGAGAATCAATTTGATTTAATATCGAATCAATTTGAGACCTGAACTGAATCGAACCGTGAAATGTATCCAGCCATAATGGTAACCTTTAGTATTTTCAAATGTTTTACTGTTTTAGAATAATAGTAAAGTCACTGACTATGAAATAATACCCATACTTCCATATTTGTGTTATGTAGTGCTCGAAAAATGTTAAATATCTACAGTAGTTAGTTTTGTCGAAATACCAGCTCTGCACATTCTGAGCTACAAAAAATACAAATTTCATGAGGTGCTGGTCCATTTCTAAACGTATTTATTTCAAATATATTAGTTAAGTGACTCATGTATGCACATTTACATTATATGACTGGTGAACTGACGTAAAAAAAAAAAACCCAGCACTCAGCATTCTGACTTATACAAATTCGAAGTAATTCAGGTTATATCAAAAACTACCAGGGTAATTTATGTTAACGTTTTCATATTTCTGTAGTTTCCTGCACATTTAGGAGACGTACGTCTATGCTAGCAAACCAGATGGCAATACATACAAATATTTACATGACAGAACAAACCTATCGTAATATTTCAGAATGAAACACATTCACAAGAACTTACTTTTACTGAGAAACCTCTCTTCGTGCAGAACTGCGATAGCATTAGTGAATAATATCGCTGTTTGAATCAGTGCGTACAGTGTGAACGCCATGTTGGCACTATTGTGCTGACGTAAAAGAGCTTGCGTCGCGCACAATTACGTCACAAACGCGACGCTACAATATTTGATTGACAAGAGTTTAAAAATTCACAAACATACTACTCTTAACTATAGGCTTCTACTTTAACTATTAAATTGTAAATAGTATGCTGTTCTGAATTTAGCAATGTACTGCGTACGCCAAGCAATGCTCACTGTATGTCTATGGCTGAATTGTATTTCGAAACATTGTAGATTTTAATTTGTATCTTATTTTTGGACAGCAACCTATTATTTGATATATTATAGCATAATTTTATAATAATAAAACACTATTATAATATGCAGGATGGAATACAAGGAATATATTAACTGCATTATATGATAATATTTGATAATCCATTTAACTAAATAATAATATATTTGTCAAATATTGTATTCAGTAGAACAATTCATGTAGGTTTGACTCCCAGGAAACACACTGATGAACATACAAAAATGTACACTTTAAAGCAAGGGTCTTCAGAGACATGGAGCATGGACCACCGATACGAAATGTGTCAAACAGAGCTACCCTAGGCCTACATATTGAACATATAACCTTCGATATTAATAGAAACCAACCATATTATGATAGTTATGACAGTAGATTATAAATATGCACATTGTTGTTGTTGCACTTGCGTCACTGTCTGTCTGTATATTACTTGTCATTGTTAAAATTGAGATTTATGCATCATAACAAACACAAAAATCCCAATAAAAATCACAATTCATTAGTTGTTCACAGTTGTTGTAAATTATTTTAATGGATTTGCAAAGTCAAATATTTTAAATATTTTAAAAATTAAGTTATGACAACATGTTTTTACATTGCTTTAACAATTTTCAAGATATTTATATAAGATTCGACTAATTTTTTTTTAAGTCAGTTTAATGTAATTTAAGTTGGTGTTTGCATATGAATGTGTCTTTGCAGTGTGGACATAACCACAATGATAAAAATCCATTCACTCCTTTTTTTTAATCCTCAAAAAGCCTAAACACTCTCAATAATCAAGCCGTTTTAATTTTCTGAGCAATATGATGTCATATTCATGCTCATACTCCGCCCACGACCGCTGACAGACTGTCCCATATTAGCATATTTCCGCCCTCAGCCAGTTGTACACTGTCTGCCATGTCTACACCAAGCGGCAACCTCCCCCAGTTTCTCTTGAAGCCAATACGGAAGTGACTTAAACTGCAATTCATCGACTGGCCGCTAGAGACAGGCTCCAAAAGGGAGCATAATCTCATTGAGCCCCATGTTAAAATGTCCAACTTTACAGCAGAAAAAAACATATTTACAGCCTGGTACAAATTGTGGTTTTGGTCTATATAGCTAATTTTGCCCTTCGTGACAGCTGTGATGGGGGTGAATTTTTTTATAACTCATTCGTTTACATTATATAAAGCCTTAAAGTTCTGCATAATTAAGGGCGTGGCCACTTTGAGTGACAGGTGGATTGTCGTTTGTCTGCTGTCTGTTAGTCTGTTATCACGTCACCTCAGCTCCACCCACGTCCCGCCTCTTTGCCCATTTTCAGTTATCCGGGTGTGACGTGCGGTGACCCGCTGCCACGATGGCAACGGCCAGCTCGACCCTACTTTACGCTTCAAAACTGCTCTTCAGAATCCTATGGGTGACGTCACGGACACTACGTCCATATTTTTTTACACTCTATGGTCTATACGCCCCACGGAAGAGAGGGGTGGGTTGAGCAGTACCTCATTATTATTTAAAGAGACATGCACCAAAACGGGTCGGTGTGAACAGCTGTTTTTGAAGAGGTAAAAAGGGTGTTGTTTTACACAAACATTGAGAAATTTTAACCAAAGTATTTTGGCAAAGACTGTAAAGAATCATACCAACTTGTGGAAAATGGGCATTCGATGACCCCTTTAAACATCCAAGTTGATTGTACTTAAAAATTTAAGGCAGCAACTTTTTTACAGTGCATTTACATTGTACATATCTATTTTGACATGCGATAGGCCTATTTTTGTCCCGTGCTTGTTATCACTATGTCAATTGCAATTTCGAAAGTGAATTCCGCATTTATATGTCATTTCCGAAAGTTTTCAATGTGTAATTGCCTGTCGGTCCTCTTAGCAGCATGAAAAACAAAACTATTATTCAATGGATTACATAGGCTAGCCTCAGCATGCATAGACCACTATCTTTACAATCACTAGAAAGCTGTCACTCATCTCACAAAGTTCCATTAAAATCAGTAAAGTTGTCTACACTGCATAATGAATCTCCTTACATCGTGTCTTTGCTTGTTAATGAGTGGATTCGTGAGCGTGCAGAACTCGGCACTGAACAAAATCCTGCATTTAAAGCAGTGAGTGGATTGTGACTAAATTAAACATTGGCCATTGATTGGACACTGCGTTCATGAGATCAACAAACATGTTTGTGATTGACTACATTTCTCGTCGCTGGAAAAACACGTTGTAAATAGCAACATTTGACGTTCTCCAGAGCGCAAACACAAAAACGCACTGGAGCGTTTGGCTGTGTTCACGTCATGTCGTAATTACGGTAGTCTCGAGCTGACAACACGTCATGTGACGTTCCATTTGGAGCTGTTCACATCCTCGGACTGGGAATTATGCATTTCTATGGTAACACTATCAAGGCCTAAATGAATCTGCAGCAGTCAGGTGGTACAAGTAGGAGCTCTCAGAAATTTCCCATCTTACAAGCTGTGATTACGAGCTCTACGAGGAAGTGAACATTGAAATCTTGTAATTACTACATGGTGTAAATGCACCTTTTCGCCAATATGACATTATTAGAGTATCAACTGAGGGTGCTGTTGCTTTTGTTTGAGGGTGCTATTTAAATTTGACTTTGTGAATTTTTTTTTTTACCCATGTATTAATTTAACAAAAAATTATTTGTGATGCAAATAATTGGCAAACCCCTTAGGGGTCGTGGAGCCCCGGTTGAAGACCCTTGCTTTAAAGTGGCTGGCAAATATATATATATACTTGTATATATATATATATATATATATATATATATATTAGTGCTGTCAAACTAGCGCATGCAATAAACTTTTTTCTGTTTAACGCATTAAAAATATTTAACACAATTAACACAGCATACGTTTTTTTCTGTCATCCTTTGGCTAGCGTTACTCTATATGATCACGCTCTTATTCATGCAAATGCTTTTAAACCATTCAAGCCTGACAAAACAAAAGACGCACAGACAGCGCGCCAGAATTGACTTCTCTTTCGCGCTTGAACGAACAATAACACACAGAATTTTGCGAAAATGCCCGTTTTGTCTAGTATTCTCATAAGAGCAGTCTTAAATGAGTTAAATAACGTCTTAAATGAACTTAAAGAGTTGTGAGAAAATAAGATGATCCGCGTCACGTGAGGCAGCGGCAGGTCTTAAAGTGACAGCAGTCTAATAACCCAGTTGCTGTGATGTCTGTCATTAATGTCAATCAAAGAACAACAGAGAAAATTGTAGCTTTAATAAAGTTTAATCTATATTTAATTTATTATTTATGCACTGTTTGATAACTTTATTCAATTTCTGTATATATCCTACCTGTTTGACGGGTAGGAAGGCCACAGGTAAATATGACATTTATTATAATGTGAAGATTGTTTTAAGTTCACTTAAATTAAGTTCTTTTTTAAAAGCCTAATAAATGTCGAAATTGATATAGCTTTCAATTATACTGTAATGTTGAATGTCTATCATTAATGTTTAAAAAAAAAAAAAATTCATAGAGACATCAGTACCAGTATTAGTAACAGTGATACTGGCCTTCATTCATAAAAATGGCAATTTAAAAAATTGTTTGTGCCTTCTGATTAAATTAATTATGTTTTTTAAGTGCCACTTAACGTTTAATAATAAATGGTCAGTGTTTTTCCATCTTATAGACTTTAATTATCCACATAAATAGTAGAGAAACTACAAGAACATATTTAAATACATTTGCATGAACAGTTAATAATAACATTTTTAAACCTGTGTTTATGTCAATGTTGTATTTAAACAGGCAAAACAAGAAAGGTTTGCACACTTTCAGATTGCTCTCAGACATTAGCCACAGTACAGAGCAACCCGTTCCCTTCACAACCGCCGTATGTACATTTACATCCTAGAGCTAAGAGAACTGTACAGTTTGCAGTGCATGGGTAATAAATAAACTTAAGTTCATAAATAATCAAAGTGTGGTTGCTGTACAGGAAATATGTCAAAGGAACTCTAAATCATTGGTAGATGCATGTAACTGTGTATCAGTTCACTGATGCCGTTTGGACGTCGTTCAGGTGGTTTATCAATGACAGCGTTCAACATTTTGATCCGTTGAAGAGGTTCCTTTCGTTGTGCTTGAGATTGGGATGATTTGATTTAACCTCTTCGTGTCAAAAGATGTTGAAATGCAGCTTGATTTTGGTTCAGATGAATTTTCCTAAAAAATAACATTGATATAGTCAAGATTTCTCAAAATTATCAAGAAAGCTTAAATGTAAAAATTATAAGCATCCAAAAATGTGGTGACAAATCAATGCTGTTTGTCATATGAAATTTATTCAGCAGTGAAATAAGCAATTGATTTTACAGAACAGCCACACATTATCTTTCTCATTCCATCACTATATGATTTAATAACTTTGATACTTACCATTTAGCTTTTGTTTAGATGCGTCCCGACCTTTTCTTTCCTAATGATGTTTGCATAAGGAATCTACAAATAAACATTATGGAATCAGTTAATACTTGCACTCTCCATCAAAAATACACCATTTCTTTATATATATATATATATATATATATATATATTACACAAGTAGATCAAATGAAAAAGAAGTTTGCTTCATAACATGTTTTAAGGAAAATGTTTATAATGTAGTAAATACACTCTGTTCAAAAGTTTGCTGTCAGTAAGATTTTTAAATGTTTTTGAAAGAAGTAAAAACAAAAAAAAAATACAGTATAAACAGTAATATTGTGAAATATTATTGCAATTTAAAATAACTGTTTTGCTGCTTAATATGTTATGATAACACTGTGATACATTTTTTCAGGATTCTTTGATGAATAAAAAGTTCAAACGAACAGCATTTATTTGAAATAGAAATATTTTGTGACATTATAAATAGGGATGAGTCACGATTTTCGAATATTCGATTAGTTGATTTAATTATAGAATATCGAATAGGTTGTGCGATTATTGTCTAAAAAAAATCCCCGTTTTCGGTGCTGATGCGGTGGTGACGCGTTCATGTAACCAGAAGGTGGCGCTGCCAATAATGCACCTAAAAGTCATGTGTTGAATGGTCTCTCTCCCTCTCTCTCTGTTTATGTGTGTATACATGCGTGCGAGCGTGGGGGGAGGGGTGCGATTTTCGAATAATAATCGAATAATTCCCAGTGATCGTTGAATATTATTTTCATTCATAAAGACTTGAGATGAATCAACGCTTTTGAACGTATCTCTTGAATGAATGATTCAATGGCAAATACATTTTTAACAGTCACTTGTCGCCACCTACTGCCGTTACGGTGTAACTGATACAATCTTTATTTAAAGTGTCAAGTTACTTTCAAAAGGTGATTTGCTCTATTTTGATGCTTCTGTAAACATCCGTGTTTAGACCTATATCTGAACTATAAACTTTTATCCCAGTACTTCTGTGATCATTTGAATTATTGTTAGACAGAAATAATAATACTGTGTGGTTGAAAAGACTGTTTGTGAAGCTGTTTCATACCTATTCATGACAACTGCTCTCTCTTGATCAGTGGCAGATCTGAATGTTCGCTGTGATCGTTCTTGTCAAAGGTTTACACACAGCTGAATCGCTGTCATTTATGAATAAAATCGCGTGGGTGTTTGAATTGAGATTGCAATCTTTTAACGATTAATCATGCGACTATAAATAAAAGTGTACATTTAAAAAAAAAAATTACTGACTCCAAACTTTTGAACAGTATATATTATAAACACAATAAGTTAACTTTGCGTATAAAAGACGTCTAAAAGCCGTCCAAACACAGCCCTGATATCTAGGCTAAAACAAGGCAAAATTCAGTGAAAATTTAATAGACATCTAACTAAAGAAATGAAACCAAACACCTTGTAATCACTGTTGACTTTGCTTACATGATGGAATATCATACATCTCGCAAGTTATTTTGGAAAAAACTACATGTAACCAAATTTAAGGTTACTTTGGCTAGAAGTAGCTGGACTATATCGGGTCTATAGTTAACCGAGACGGTGAAATGGCGGCTATTGCTTGCTGGGTTGCCTTATAAACAGCATTTATCCATGACTATTCATGATTCACATTGGGCATCTTGTACCTTACTGCTTAAAAACACTCAATTTATTGAACACAATTTATTGGCATTGATGGTTCAATGAAGAACCTTTAAACTTTCTGTTCTACAATAGGTTATTTTTTTAGTAGAAAAAGGTTCTTTAGACTCTGTCCTTCACACACACAAAAAAAACATGTTTCGTTTAAGAGTTGATCACTGAAAGGTTCTTTAGGGAACCCAAAATTTTCCTTTAATGCGAAAACCCCCTTTGGAACCTTTATTTTTAAGAGTGTATGTGATGATACAACAGCAAAAGGAAGCAGAGATCTTCTAAAAGTCATTATAGTTTTCTGCGTTCCTGAAGTTCAGCTTTGAATGTGTCATGTTGTGATCTCTCATATGTGACTGATGGTGTTGAAGTGAAAGAACACACAATGGCGGTCTGCCAGCATCGTCCATGTGTTCAAACACAGATGCGCGAGTGATTGATGCAATGTTAACAACAAGAGATTATGAGACATCCTGCCGGCTGCCTGCTGGTTATCTTACATTTCTTCTTTAACATAGATTTAGCAGTTTACTTATATAGCTTGTGGGATATTCTTATGATTCACAAGTCAATTAATCAGGAAATTATGAACTAATTGTGGATTGTGTTAACAGAAAACGCCTTACCATCTGTAACTGTTGCACCATTTCTTCCCTGTAAGCCAGTTCTCTCTTCATTTGGTCCTGAAAGTTATCTGTAGAATAGCCAGATATGGAAAATTAAAATCAATTATGGTTACCTCATATTTAAACCTAAGTAATGACTTTTAAAAAAGTGAATAGTATCGATTTTGGCTTATTTTAAAAGTGGATCATTATGGAGTTATGCTGATTAAATGATCAGAGAAAGCAGGTTTTCAGATTTTCAAAAGCTAAATCGTGATGATGAAGTAAGGACACTTACGGAAAACTGGAAACGGAGAGCTGCCTTTCAGAGCGTGAAACTCCTGCTCCAGTCTCCTCCGTAAATCTATCTGTTCAAGGAGAACTTTCTGGAGTTCCTCTGAAGGACGAATCACAGAATAAATCAAGATCAGACTTCTATCCGAGCCGTGCCCACCATATCAACTATTTACACTCGAGTTCAAAATAGTAAGAGTTTTTCATGTTTTTAAAAATAAATCTCTGCATTTATTTGCTCAAAAATATGGCAAAAACAGCAATATTGTGAAATATTATTACAATTTAAAATAACTGTTTTCTATGTGAATATATGTTAAAATGTAAGTTATTCCTGTGATCAAAGCTGAATTTTCAGCATCATTACTCCAGTCTTCAGTGTCACATGATCCTTCAGAAATCATTATGATATGATGATTTGATGCTCAAGAAACATTTCTGATTATTATCAATGTTTAAGACAGTTGTGCTGCTTCATATTTTTTGTGGAAACCATGATATATTTATATTTTGTTTCAGGATTATTTGATGAATAAAAAGTTAAAAAGAACATTTATTTGAAATAGAATCTTTTGTAACATTATAAATGTCTTTACTGTCAATTTTGATCATTTTTTCAGAATAAAAGTATTCACTTCTTTTTTTTTTTTTTTTTCCTTTTTTTTTAAAATCTTGCTCCAAACTTTTGAACAGTATTGTATACAGTCAAACCAAAAATTATTCAGACCCCAGATATAATTTTTTACTAGAGGGTGCAGGACACAATAGTTAATTTATCTAAGTGAGGATAGCAAAATAAAGTAAACTGCGACATATTATTACCAAAAATTCTTCATAGAGTGGACTACCAGTAAAATTGATAAAAATTTGGGACCAAAATTATTCAGACACTTTGACCTGACCATGTTTTGCTTAAGTGTTTTTTCTTTAATTGCTAATGCAACCTTTTACACCACAGACTGAATAAAATTGAGCATTGCTTGGTCATTGGTTGACCTAAATTGGTATTATCTAATTGTGTACTTAAATTTAACAGCTGACAGCTGATTGGTTGATTGTAATCCATTACATACCCTTCTATCAAAGTTATCTGACATTATCAAGATGAATTTGTTCTGACACAGTTTAACTCTGAGTTCTTGTCATATTTTATTACCATTTTCTAAACTATAGCGAATAAACTGTGATAATGTGAGAAAATGTTGAAGGTATCTGAATACATTTTGATTTGACTGTATATTCTAAGGTATTATTTTGCGATCTCACCTTTTTCCATGTTCTCAACGTCCTTCTTGAGCGATACGGGAGAGTTTGTGTCTTGACTTTGGTCTGCTGAGCAGAAAAAAAAAAAGAAGAATTTTCAAAATCTCTGCAGATTTACGACATATTGCAAGCATTCATTCATGTCAGTTGTTATAAAGGACTGACACACATCATGTAGTACCACCAGCAGCCAGTAGATGTCAGTCTGATAACAGGATATTTCAGACAAACATATTTGGCTTACAAAGTGCTATAGAAATAATGCTGTTTTCCTGGAGTGAGGAAATGGTATTCATATGTCATGAATATGGTATGAAACATCTGTGCATATTTACTGTAAAGACATAATAATATACTATGAAAATAATATATTTCTGACTCCACATGAGTAAAATATAGGCCATTCAACAAAATATCTGATTAGTGCAGCTAAATTAAGTCATTAGAAACGCCCTTGCAATGTGCCAATATCCTGAAATAGGTGAAAATAGCAGATTTCATTAATGTTACTGCGCTATTGAATCAGGAAATTATTCTAAACAGTTTTGATTGGAAACCTTAAGAGTCGGTACGTTCGCACGGCATGTCCGCCGACTGTGTTTTTGTGTCTATATCGCAAATGGCTCAAATGAAGTGATCCAACACGTCGGTATAATCTTCCCCTCATTCCACTCTCTCTCTCTCTCTCTCTCTCTCTCTCCTCATTTCCCGTCTTGCCTCCTTAAGCCGAACAAGGCGTTCCTCATTTGGAAAGCGGTCTTGTTCTCGCTCTCCTCCTCTCTCTGTCTCATTTGACAAGCAAATTTGCAGACAGTGCCTGAGGATAACAACCTCGTTTGACAGTCAATTAACCGTGAATAGTCAAAGCCAAGGCAGTTTGCATTATATAAATGGAAAATTAGATTATTTTTTTCTTCCCTCCCAAGAAACAGAACTATCTTTAAGACACTGCCGTTAGACTCTTTGGAAAATCAGAAGTTCTAATCACGTTTCCCAGTAGCCCCTCGGAGACATTTAGCAATCAGGCAAAGGTGGTTTCATTTAATTTGTTTCATGTAATTTTTTCAAATATATTATACGGTATATGAGGAGATCATTATCGGCTAGATAATATAAATGTTGGCATAGATGTCATAAAACACTTTTAATGTCTTTCTGACAGATAAAAGGCAATAAGCTATGATCTTTCTAATGGAAGATTTTGCCAAGCAAAAGGCAATTATGTCCATTTGATATTGTTCAAATGGTGATTGTCACCTTCCTGCCGTTGAGCTGATTGTCTTCCTGAACTGTTATGGCTCCCTACAGAACACATTTTCCCAATGACATTGTGGAGAGAGCTGCTCCATTTTAAGAGTATATTCCATCCCGTATCTGTTTTATATTTAGATTAATCCTAATATCCTTGCAGGGATGGGCTAGCCGCGCTGTGCAAATTATTTTGCGGCCCTCTTGCTGTAAGTGGCGGATGTAAAACGGAGATAAAGTGTTGTTCTTACTTGGATTCTCTCGCCAGTATTCTGGTGCGGACGATGTTTCTGTCTCTGGGACGAAAAAACTGCTTTGCTCTTTGTTGTCTTCTGAAAGAAAATTCAAAATACGATATTAAAAGGTGAAAGCATGTACATAAATGAATCAACATTTAAGACATAAAGGTGGAAAATGTAATTATTTTTGTAATTATTTTTATTTAATTATATTTGTCAAATTATGTTTTACATGTGCCTTCAGTTTTACAAGAGAAATTTTGTCTAAGACTATAATATACAGTACAATGTGTGTGTGTGTGTGTGTGTGTGTGTGTGTGTGTGTGGCTCTGGTAAACCCCACATTATGGCGACAAAATTTCCCCACAAAGACGGCAATATCCAAAATCCTTGTCCTTATTGGGACATTTTTTGGTCCCCATGAGGAAAACAGCTTATAAATCATATTAAATGATGTTTTTTGAAAATGTAACAATGCAGAAAGTTTTCTGTGATGGGTAGGGTTAGTGTAAGGGGATAGAATATACGGTTTGTACAGTATAAAAATCATTATGTCTATGGGAAGTCCCCATAAAACATGAAAACACAACTAAAGACTATAATATACAGTATAATGTGTGTGTGTGTGTGTGTTTGTGTGTGTGCATGTATTGCCATTGTAAACAGTGTAAAAACTTTTTAAAAAAAAAGAATAATAATGCAATGAAAAATCACCTTATAATTTCATTCACTTTCCATTCATTTCTCACCTGAGATGGTTGTTTTGTTTTTGGTTGCATAGGCCGGCAGCCCATCGTCTCTGCTCTTGTGAGCCTGTAACCATAAAACACCACCGATGTCTGATTAGAACTGATTCATAACACCAGGCCAAAGGTTGAACATAGAGCAACCAAATATATCAGTCAGCCAAAAGCACAGAATTGATTAGCCTTGAGAATGACAACGCTGTTGTGTTTTATATATGATCCTCATGTTTGTTTGGCTGTGTGGTGCTACTGAGTTTCTTTAGATAAATCAACACGCCACTCATGTGTGTGTGCGCTAAGGCTAATTGCCAAAGAATTCCCGTTTCAGTTTCTGTCGCTCACCCCGTTCTGTCTGTTAATGTAGCGTCAAAGGGTTAAAGATTAAAAGGGCTAATAGGCAGAAGTGACAAAGGGGAGCAAACATAATGTCGCCATTAAACAAAACACGACTGGGCTTATTAGGAGGGATCAAAGAGCTCTGAATATTTCATTTCTGCAGGGAACACAGGCTATCAATCTTGTTATGCATACGGACCCTGCCAGCCAATGGCCCGCATTTAAATAATTAGTTAAAGTGCCTGGAGGGAATATTTACATTTCTGTACGCGGCACTTTCCTCCAGCGAGGCGTGAACTGGGCTGGGGACTTTGAGAATGGTGGGCGGACTGACAGGGAGGGCAGGTTTGTCCTCTGCTGAAGTCTCGGCGGGAATGCTCGGGAAGGAGGCTTGTTCTTTGGCCTGATCGCCCGTGCTGTTGTCGGGCAGTCCGCGCATGTGCAGGCCGCACGGCTGCGGGGGCGTATGTGCTGATCGGCTGCCGAAATCCTCCTGTTCCTCATCCTGTTTTGTCTCCACATCCACTTCTTGCTCCTCATCACTTTCACCGCTGTCGCTTTGGTAGCTGCAGCTGGTGCCGGGGGAAAGGTGCCTCTCCGGTGCGAAGTCCTCCAGGCTGCCGTGGAGCTTAGCGATGCTTTCCGTGTCTTTGACCACCGGGCGGAAGGCGGAGTGGTAACTGGCCTTGCGGGCTTGCAGCGAGGGAGTGTCCAGCAGCTTTAGCCAGCCTTCCGGGGCCGGTCGCAGATCGGAGGTCACGGGCGGGCAGTCACTCTCGAACAGCCCGGACCTGGGGTTCGTGTCCAAGCCCGAACTGGCATCGGCCTGTTCAGACAGATCCAAAAAGGCTTGTCTGAGAGACGGGCTTTCTGTGAGGGAGGAAAGGGCATTGGGTTGGGGTTGCAGGTAAGTGGGTACCGGAATGCCCCCGGTTGCCCTCGGGGGCCAGAACATGCAGAAGGGTGGGTAAAAAGTGTCCTTGCGGCCGGGCCAAAGAAGCCCTGAGAGGCCACTGTTTTTCTGTCCATTGGTTGCCTCGCTGTCGTCCTTCTTCTGCGGGCACAGGCCGAATGCAGGGAAGGTGTAGGGGCTGGGGAATAGTGACGTTGTTGGGAACTTCTGCAACATCCCAAAACCTTTGCTCGGGACCGGAATGACCGGGTAACTGCGGGGGGCTTTTCGAGGCGAGAGGCTGTTGCTGTCCAAATCATCATCGTCCTCATACCGGCCCCTCTTCTGGGCTAACTCCGGAGAGATCATGTGGGGCAGAACCGAGTTTACAGCCTTGACAGAACCCATGGATGAGCAGTTAGAGGAAGGAAGTGCCCTCTTGCGACTTCCTCCGTTGAACATGGCTTTTACATCCTCCCAGGCAAACATCAGGTCCTCCTGTGGTGTTTTGTCTGTCAGTTTAAGGTGCCGACGCCAGGAGTTGAAGTTGGCAGCGTCTGGCTGCGTGTACTTGGCCTCAGGTGTGCGGTGTGAGTGGAAGATGAATTTGTTAGGGGAGAAGTACATATTACAGTAGGAGCACTTGATGCATTTGGCCCTGGAGCTGTTGTAGCGCGCTGGGATGAAACTTCCCCGGCAGCCCCAAGCACATTCATGCATCACGTCGAACGCAAAGTTGTCTGGCAGCTTGGGTGGAGAATTCTCACCCAGGAAAGACTTGCAAAGTCGCTCTGCCTCCCGTTTGGTGATCATGCCACAGCGCCGGGAGGAAATAGGCATGGCGCCCGCCCGCCGAAGGATCTCGAGCTGGACTGGGGTGCACTGCACGCAGGTGATGCCCAGAGCCACTCGACGATTGTGGATCTCGTTGTAGCTGTAGTTCTTTAACAGGGTGTTGGATATCTGAGCCAGGCATAACCGCTCTTGATTGTCAATTACCAGCGAGACAATAGGCACCCCGTAGAGGATGACTTGCCCGACTTGGTTGGGCTTAAGGGAGGATCTTGGCGGCGTGAGGGGCTCCTGCTGAAATGAACTTGGTGGGGTGGCCATCACAACGTCTTTTGGTCCAGGCAGAAGACTCTTTTCCATTCCTTGGAGACCACTGACTGGAGATGTTTGTCTACAAACACATTTTAAAAGGTTAATTTAGCAATGAAAAAAATGAGTAAAAGAATTCAAGAAAAAAGATTCAGATGCATTAAAGGGATAGCTCATGCAAAAATAATTTACTCACCCTCAAGTTGTTCCAAACCTGTATGAATTTCTTCTGCTGAACACAAAAGAAGATATTTTGAAGAATGTCGAAATATGGACCCCATTGACTTCCATAGTATTTTTTTTTTTTAAACTAATGAAGTCAATGGGGCCCATAAACTGTTTGGGTACCCATATTCAAAATATCTTCTTTTGTGCTCAGCAGAAGAAAGGAATTCATACAGGTCTGGAACAACTTGAGGGTGAATAAAATAATGACAGAATTTTCATTTTTGGGTGAACTATCCCTTTAATTTAAACCTAATAAAGAATATTACTTTTATCAAATGTGGCAACGTTATTAAATAGAAACCAGAATTTTATTTCACTAAACAACATTTTTTTAATTAAACAACTTGCAGAATCACTGTAAAGCTTTTTTCAGAATGTGATGCGCCTGAAATAAAAACTAATTTAAAGAACGAGAGAAAATGACGAAGATGCTGAACAGTATGATCGCAAATTAAAGGAAAAGTAATATATGTTTACTTCAAAAAATATATAATTTAAAGAATCAGTGCGACTGCCCGTTAATTATTAATTATTTCTTGAAGCATGAACACTTTTTGCTGTTTCTGTTAAAATTATAAAAAGGAAAAAGTGCTTTTAATGCTGTGTAATACTTAAAAAAATTGTTTGATCACTGTAATAATATGCGAAAATAAAACAACATAGCGGGATTTTCAGAGAGTTCAGGCAGATTTCCCCGTAGAATGTTCTGTCGGCTTCAACGTTCGTATTCATAAAGAATATAGAACGTCGCTATATAGGTTTTGGTAATGTATCATATAATAGCCCACTATTATATCCTAATAATAATAATAATAATAATAATAATAATAATAATAATAATAGCCTAATAATAATAATAATAATTTGCCATAAAAAAAAATATATATACACAAGTAGGCTAGAAAAAGTATCTCCACACGTTTGTATGCCTCTTTTTTACGCCGAGAACAAAAGTCACTTAGTCAGAAATGCCTAAATCTAAACAAAAACACAGAATTTTCAGACGGACTCGGAGACGATAAAAAGTTTGTATTTTTCTTACCTCCGCGCGCTGTCGGAGATGTCCAAACGCTACAGAATACAAATCATGTCGTAGCCTATTCCACATACGTAATTAGAAAATCGTTTTCATAAATGCAAACGGTCAACGAGACCGCGAACTTTATAAATAGCTACAAGCACGATAAATGCGCAATAGCACTACAGGCTCCTTTATCTTGTCCAGTAGCCTAACAGTAGTAACAGTAGTGCAAGAGCGAATAAGCGCGCGCCTCACACACTGGCTCTTATTGCCGGAGCTGGATGTGAGTGATTGGCGTGGCTCTGCCCCTCTGAAGAGCCAATGACGTTTCACTAACTGCCACTCAAACGCACTAAAGAGAAGCTCAGACAGGAGCCGCAGGGGCCCCGGGTGATGCGCGCGTGTACTTCAAATCTGAATTGAAAAAACACCCGTGAACCACCCATGTGTGTAGGCTAATCGGTATATGCATGTACTACACCAGAAATAGTTTCATAAATAAATTGTGTTACTTGTAAACACGATGAAAAATTAGCCTAACCAAAACATTAGCCTACAAGCCAATTAATCGCACGTATTTTCCCGTAGCTTTTATATTAAGCTAAAGCTAATGAATAATTGTAGGTCTAAGTTAATATAGCCTACTGATAGAATGATGCCAAATAATAAAAAAATGTCGGCTTTAATTAATATGACGGCCTTTTTTTCGAATATGACGAACCGCTTTCATCATCCACATTGCTTTTGTATTTGTAACTGCATAAAAGCCGTAAAAGTAGCCCAGTCTAGTGAGCATGCATGTTTAGAAGTGTAAGTCAGTTAATTTTGCATTTTGTTATTGCTTTATCATTTCGTTTTCATCTGCATTGTCACACACTAAAACTGTCCAAACTGTCATGCTTTTGAGCCAATTTCCAAGCATTCATAAATCAAGCGAAAGGCGACAAATGTCGGCATGTCATTTTTTCATCATTATGAGAGTAATACATGGGCTGTACGTACTGAATCGACCACAACTGAGAATAAAACTAATCGTTTGTTGTCCGACAAACTATCTCATCAATAACATTTCTATAATAGCCAGGTGCACTATTGATCCGAATATGAAAAATTAGGCTACTATTATGTTAAAAAATGGCGTCGTGTTTTTTAATAGTAGAAAAATTCCCTTTTCGATCAAATTTCTTCTTTCGGTTTTTATTTTAAATGTCGGCATTACAAATATAATTTCAGGATGCTGATGACATCGCGCGCAATTTTGATAAGAACAGTTGACTTAATTGTGACGTTTTCATTTGGCCACGATAATAGAATTAGTACAAAAGGTCAAGTGTTCTGAAAAGCCAAGTCAAATTGACAGGAAAGAGAGGGTCCCATCTGTAGCCCCCTAAACCTCATTTAGAGCCCATCCCGGTGGCTTTTGTCTCCCAATAGCCAAAGAGCACCTCATACGACCTCTCATCCCATTACAGGAATATGAAAAAAATATATATGATAGATATACTTCAAAATAATTGGTAATGGTGTAGAATAACTCTCATTAAGATTTTTGTTTTAACTAAACATTAACCATATAAGCTATTGCTTCAATTTATACTAACTTGTGAAAATTTTAATATTAAAATGTCATGAAACTTTGGTAGGTATTTTCATATATGTGACCCTGGACCACAAAACCAGTCATAAGGGTCAATTTTTTTTAAATTGAGATTTATGCATCATATAAAAGCTGAATAAATAAGATTTCAATTGATGTATGGTTTGTTATGATAGGACAATATTTAGCAGAGATACAACTATAAATCTGGAATCTGAGGGTGCAAAAAAATCTAAATATTGAGAAAATTGCCTTTAAAGTTGTCCAAATGAAGTCCTTAGCAATGCATATTACTAATAATACACTTTTGATATATTTACAGTAGGAAATGTACAAAATATCTTCATGGAACATGATCTTTACTTAATATCCTCATGATTTTTGGCATAAAAGATAAATAATTTTGATAATTTTGACCCATACAATGCATTGTTGGCTATTGCCACAAATATACCCATGCAACTTATGACTGGTTTAGGGTCACATATATATACACCACTGATGATAATCGGTACAACTAACAAGGTTAGCTATTCATGCTGAACAGTTAAACATGTAGGCCTTAGTAAATCATAGCTCATGTCTGCTTGATGCATTGAACTTCATCTATATGTATGTTAACCCTACTGTGAAATTAATCATGCGTTTAAAAAATTACTTATGTGACCTGTCGGGGTCAATACAGAAGAAAAAAAAAGGGGGGACCTAATAGCTACATGAACAGGACATTACGCACCAAATCCATCATCTAACCAAATATACCTCGGGCAAACTGTAGTATTTAAACAAATGAAATGTCTTGACTTTACTTTCTCTTTTCCTCACTGTAATGCAACTCTCTGACCTATAATTGTCATGAACAGAAAGTCCCACAGTACATTGCGGTCTAAATAGGCCTGAGAACACGTCCTACATTATAATCCTTATTTAACACTGGAGGTCAGAAAAACTGCAAGACTAAATGCTCCTTCGTCTGTTAAGCAATATCATTGAAAGTATTAATTTAATGTTGATTACTTGGTCTTGATTGCAGACAAGAAAAAGCATGAAATTGTTATGGATATAGTTCAATATGCTGACTTCCAGTAGTCTATATAATGGACACATATATATTATTACTGTAAGGTAATCAGACTCCATGCAGGTAAATAGGGCTAGAAGTCGATACAGTGTGGTGCCATACAAGAATCTTTATGTAAGTTGAAATAATTAATTGCTTATGAAATATCCATTTGAATTTTATAAGCATCAGAAATCACAGAATCATGTCTCAGAATCAATTTTTATTTATTTATTTATTTATTTCATTTTTTTTGAATGATGTCAGCTAGATTTATTCTTGATGTGAGATGTACATAAGTGTTTAGATTAATTAAAGCATGAACAAATGAATTGAATATCTATTAAATTCAAATGGCTGGAGAATCTTTAAGACATTTTGGTGGTAGTGTATGTTGATGCATATATACCTTATCCAACGCTCAAGGGAATCTGGTGTTTTCTAGCAGCTTCCAGCCTCTTCAGCATCAGTCAATCCCTGAAACGGTCATAAATTGCAGGATTTTTAGTGTCCTTCATGCCTCACGAAAGCTTGATTGATAGTTTCATTCCTGCTCGTGAAATTATAATAATCATTTGTAACACTACTGACCTTCTTTACGAAAATAAAAAAAATAAAAATATTACGAAAATATGGACTTTTTCTGGTTGAAATCAGCGACGCGAGAAGAAGCACTTTATAAAAGTTTTTTTTTCTGTCTTAAACTCCTCCTATTCATTGAATACAAGTGGATGTAGATAAAAACATATGGGCCTGATTCAAAATATTACCATTATATTCTGTCATCACAGACTTTTCAAGAAGAAAAACGAAGTATTGTTTTTAAAAAGACATTTTCGTTAAAAAAAAAAAAATAGTATGACAAATAGCCTATAAAACGCACGAGAAAAGAACAAGACAGCTGCCTTGATATGATTGTAGTAGCATAATAGAAGATATATAATTACATTTTGTAATAGGCCTAGATAATTGTCTACTACTAGTAAAATTAAAAACGCAATTCAAAAAGTGATTCAAAAGTTTTAACCTGCAGTGATCGATAGTTTTTTCGTCCACTTTACATTGAATTACTATGACGGAAATTTATTTGAAACACTGAATATAAGCAAAAATGGCAGAAATTATTGTGATAAGTTAAGAAGGGAAATAACAATGTAGAAATGAAAACATTTTACAGTGTAATGTAATGTTACAAAACACACATTAGAACTTTCAGGCAAACATGTGAGACGAAAACCTGCCTGTTTTAATTCATTTTTAATTATTATATAGATTAATTTATCATAATTGACAGATTTTTCAAATGTTTGATAAATGCCCAGAGCCTATAGCCTACACATAAAATACCATCAGCTTTTCTCATAATCCAGAACTGAAATCGACGTTGAACGTTTTATAGCGAAGGAATACGAAATTAAATGTGAAATGAAAGGCAAATTATTTTATATTTTACACAATACTGCAAACTTCAAACAGCTGAAGCTCAACCGCGCTTACCTCGATAGCGACGTGTCTCGCGCTCGTCTCTTGCTGACAGCGCGCGCGGCTGCTCATCCAGATGATACGTCGCGCGCTTCTTGTGTTTTTGTAAGATATTCCAAGTAAAACCTTTAGAAATGCGGGTCTATGGCTGACAGTGAACTGACGCTGTTGTGCTCATGTGGTCTGTTGAATCACTCTGAGTCAACTGCGCGAGGAATGAAAGCAAATATAAAGACATCTGCTGTGCATTGCTCTCGTGCGCTGAGACGAGCGCGAGAAATGTGCTCATTACAGCCGGTGCTGTCATTGAACTTCACATCCCAAAGAATCTCGAAGAGGTGGGGCTCTTCACAGGACGATAACATGGATAATGGTAGCCTATGCCATGTTTGATCTTTCCTGTCTGAAAGTTTTGCAAGTAACGCGTGTCGACTGAATTTTTTTGATAAAGATAATCCGACATTTTGTTCATTCCACGTTGACAATGAGCTCTTAAAACTTTTCTTCAAAAACATCTATTTCTTTTATCATGAAGAATATTTTATAGAAAATAGAAAACTAAGACGTTAATAATTTTTGCACACTCTCAGGAATTATATGGAGTTTGAAAGTGAGTATGCTATAGTTGTCACTTTCTGAGGGTATTATATTGTGTCTATGTAGAGACACAAATCTTGACAACAAAAAAGCTATTGAACATTTTCTCTGTTACTGCCCAAGAAAAAAATATATAATTTAAGTTTATTGAACACACATTGATCTTTTGTGACAACATGCTCTGTCCTGTTATTTGGGGTAAGTTGTCACAAAAAAGAAAAAATCTAAAATGTATCCTAACCATTATATATTTGTAACATTTAAAGAACCTATACAGATTAAAACTACAGCCAACATACAAACTAGAGAAAACAAGCATTTGCAATTAAACTTATAACCCAAAACCTAGCTTCTGAGACAACTTCTCTATAGTATATGACAAATCAAAGGCAAAAATACTTCCATAACAGATATTGATGATAATGAAAGTTGTTATAAACAGGTCAGCTGCCGGTCAACTTTCTTTACTGGGTTATTAACCGGTGTCTGTTTGCTCAGCAAAGCAGAGTAAGATACACCAGTGACTGTAATTTACACTGTCTGGTGAATCTGATCTCCTGTATCACACAAATACTTCAATTCAACACAATTCTTCACGACACCCTACAGTGAAACTATTTAATGAGAATAACACATTGAAGCAGTGTATATGTATATACCTTATTTTAACAAGTAATCACTTAGACTGTGCAGTTGTTAGTGTACGTTTATATATTTCTACCTTATGACCCTTAAAATGACTGTTGTTGGTGTAGTCAGAATCATCCATGTTATATTTTTATTATATATTTGTATTTTTATTGTATATTTTTTATTGTAATATTTTTGACTGGAATCAAATCTGTTAGTTTAGATGCTAAAGCTATATTATACTACCACATGTCAAATATGTTTTACATTTAAAAGACAAAACATTTATGGGTAACACTTTATTTGTTACACGTTACATGTAGTTACTGTAGTAATAACTATAAATTATGTATAATTACATGCAATCAACCCTTAACCAAACCCTAACACTATAGTAAGTACATGTAGTTCATTATTATTACTCAGTACTTAAATGTATAATTACACTGTAATAGTGACACCTTAAAATAAAGGGTTACACTTTATTTTACGGTGTCATTGTTACAGTGTAATTATATATTTACTTACTATAGGGTTAGGGTTAGGATGAGGGTTAGGTTTAGGGTTAATTGCATGTAATTATGCATAATTTACTGTTATTACTATGGTAAGTACATGTAACATATGTAACAAGGACACTGTAAAATAAAGTGTAACCCATTTATGTAGTGTTTCCCGGAAATCAACAAATTGGATTATAAGTGGAATTACATTATAGACATTCAATGATAATGCTATAGATCAGTTATAATGTTATAGTTGAATCTATTATAGATGTTAAACTATCTATAACATTATAATGGTTTAATGCGGTACTCTTTTAAATGCAACACATTTTCACCATTTCACAATTTCAAAAAAAATGTCACAACTTAATGATATTCTTCATTTGGTGGCAACAGAATTAACTGATTTTTATTACTTTGCTTTTATTTAAAAAAAATATAATTTTTACTCAAAACTATTTTTTTCACCTGTAAATCCTTCTTCTACAACTTCTATTGTTGTAATTTCTAATTGGTTAAATCATATTGTTGTTTCCCCATATACTTACTTTATGGAATTTCATCACTAGCATGATATCTTTGAACTTCGAGCAACTAAACAATGTCAATTATCGTCATTATCGTCATATGTCCTGAACGCCGTCCGGATAGCGAGAGGATGCAAAGGTCATAAAGATGGCACAGGGGGAATCAGTTAAGCAAAACCTCCTAACCTCCACTTCCTTAATTACGATGCCAGTTGAGAGCCAGGCCTTTTATTGCCTTCATCATTAGCTCTTTGCAGCAGTCTAGGACAGGCTTCCTTTAAGGACCTCATTGACTCATTGATCAACTGGCATCACTCTCAGCTGGCCTGCAGCATGTGAATGCATGGCCGAATCCCGGCCTGTCTCTCTCCAACTCGTTAAGTGCTCGTTTTTTCTCTTCCTCTCACCACTGACTTGTAAAGAGCTTTTAATGTGGCTATTAGAGGAAGTGAGCAGGAAGCGTGTTGAAAACACCGCTCTTCATTATTTATGAGGAGGTTTAATCTGTTGCTTAATCACCATTGTTTGGGCAAAGCAAGTTTGTTGTTAGTTGAGTAATCTGAGCAAACATGGGGCTGAGGGATGGGAGGTCCGACATGTGATTGGTCCTTTCAACAATTAGCATACTGACATCGTAAATAATTTAGCTGGATGTCAGTTTTGATCGTTTCAGGATTATTATTTTTTCAAAATGAACAGAAGTGAGTCTTTTCTTTAAACTTTGCCTATAGCTGCACTTTAATTGTGGCAACGCAGTCGAAACTTGTCAATATATACAAAAAATAAAAGAAGATCAAAATCGGAAATGTTTCTTGAGCATCAAATCATCATATCATAATGATTTCTGAAGGATCATGTGACACTGAAGACTGGAGTAATGATGCTGGAAATTCAGCTTTGATCACAGGAATAAATTACATTTTAAAATATATTACAATACAAAACAGATATTTAAGTGTGTAATAATATTCCACAATATTGCTGTTTTTGCTGTATTTATGATCAAATCAATGCAGCCTTGGTAAGCAGAAGAGAATTACTTCAAACACATTAAAAAATCTTACCAGCACCAAACATCTGAATGTGTTTGCACTGAAATTATTCTGTGATATTATTTGTAAAAAAAAAAAAAAAAAAAGAAAAGAAAAAAAAATTGTCTTACGTCAGAATGCCTTTGCTGTCTCGGGTCGTATTAATTGTGTAATCCCCTAATCCAGTTTTAATCCAGGGAAACATATAGTGGCAAATATGGGAGCACACAGATTACAGCACATTGTTAGAATAACAAATCAAATCGTTTTGAAGAGGGAAAACAGGTTGTTTTTCACAACAGGAATATGTTTTAACTGCCTCTCTCACTGGTTCCCACCACCCATCTTATTAGGAATTTCATTGATTGATAAAACTGGGGAAAAAAACATTCACAATCATGTTAATGTTTTTAACTAATTGTTTTTATACAAGCAGTAATACTGACCTACATAATAAAGATCAGATAGACAGACAGACAGACAGACAATAGACAGACAGACAGACAGACAGACAATAGATAGATAGATAGATAGATAGATAGATAGATAGATAGATAGATAGATAGATAGATAGATAGATAGATAGATAGATAGATAGATAGATAGATAGATAGATAGATAGATAGATAGATAGATAGATTCAGGATTCTTTGGTGAAAATTCAAAACAACAGCATTAATTTGAAATAGAAATCTTTTGTGATATTATACGCCGATCAGGCATAACATTATGAGGTGACATGAATAACACTGATTATCTCTTCATCATAGCACCTGTTAGTGGGTGGGATATATTAGGCAGCAAGTGAACATTTTGTCCTCAAAGTTGATGTGTTAGAAGCAGGAAAAATGGGCAAGCGTAAGGATTTGAGCGAGTTTGTCAAGGGCCAAATTGTGATGGCTAGACGACTGGGTAAGAGCATCTCCAAAACTGCAGCTCTTGTGGGATGTTCCCGGTCTGCAGTGGTCAGTATCTATCAAAAGTGGTCCAAGGAAGGAACAGTGGTGAACCGGCGACAGGGTCATGGGCGGCCAAGGCTCTTTGATGCACGTGAGGAGCAAAGGCTGGCCCGTGTGGTCTGATCAAACAGACGAGCTACTGTAGCTAAAATTGCTCAAGAAGTTGATGCTGGTTCTGATAGAAAGGTGTCGGTGTCAGAATACACAGTGCATCGCAGTTTGTTGTGTATGGGGCTGCATAGCTGTAGACCAGTCAGGGTGCCCATGCTGACCCCTGTCCACTGCCGAACAATATTAGGAATATTGGTCATAATGTTATGCCTGATCGGTGTAAATGCCTTTACTGTCACTTCTGATCAATTTAATGCATCCTTAAAAACATAAATTTCTTCCACAAGAAATCTTACTGACACCACACTTTAAAACAGTACTGTATATATTTTTACATTTATTTACAGTATATTTCATGTGCTTAAATGCTGTTAAATTCTGTTCTGACATTTGCTGTGCCAATAATATTTGATAGTGAGTCTATGAAATATCAACTAACAGGCACATTATGTGTGATGTGCACATGTAAACAGTTTTTACATCATCATTAAACACAGATTTAGATTTAGGTGTGTTATTTAGAGATATATTTCTAAAACACATGTAATCTCCTTAATGACAAGATAATATGAAAAACAATTTATCTCCTTTTATGACAGCAACTTGTTTGTGTGAATATCAAAAACAACAGACAATGTCTTTATGACCAGCAGTGCTTTAATCCTCTATATTACTGCACAATATTTCCTGATGAACGCATTGTATGAAGGCATAATGGGAATTAAACCGCGCTATTTTCACCCTAACAGAGGGGCATATACAACAGGTTTTCCATGTACTGAGCAGCAGTTCAGGATTCTGTATCAAATCACATTAAGGGCAGATTAATTTAATGTGTTTGTTATTGTTGCTGTTTACAGCTAATGACAATGGTTATTTAAAAGCAGAGAGATGATTTGATGTTTGTTTTGATGAAATAATTAGGTGTGCTAATGGTTGTGTATGATTACCAAACATTACACTGATTTATTGTAAACGCGTATGATATCTACCTCTATAGTACAGGTTTAATATAGTATGTCCGTCCATCCATCCATCCATCCATCCATCCATCCATCCATCATCTGTTTGTCTGTCTGTCCATCCATCCATCCATCCATCTATCCATACATCCATCCATCCATCCATCCATCCATACATCGTCTGTCCGTCCATCCATCCATCCATCTATTGTCTGTCCGTCCATCCATCCATCCATCCATCCATACATCGTCTGTCCGTCCATCCATCCATCCATCCATCCATCCATCCATCCATCCATCCATCCATCCATCCATCCATCCATCCATACATCATCTGTTTGTCTGTCTGTCCATCCATCCATCCATCCATCCATCTATTGTCTGTCCATCCATCCATCCATCCATTAGCCTGTCTGTCCGTCTGTCTGTCCTTCCATCCATCCATCATCTGTTTGTCTGTCTATCCATCCATCCATCCATCCATCCATCGTCTGTCCATCCATCCATCCATCCATCCATCCATCCATCCATCCATCCATCCATCCATCCATCATCTGTTTGTCTGTCTGTCCGTCCATCCATCCATCCATCCATCCATCTATTGTCTGTCCGTCCATCCATCCATCCACTCGCCTGTCTGTCCGTCTGTCTGTCCATCCATCCATCCATCCATCCATCCATCCATCCATCCATCCATCCATCTATCGTCTGTCCGTCCGTCCATCCGTCCATCCATCATCTGTCTGTCTGTCTGTCTGTCTGTCCGTCCATCCATCCATCCATCTATAATCTGTCTGTACATTCGTCCTTCCATCCATCCATCTATCCATCCATCCATCCATCCATCCATCCATCCATCTATCGTCTGTCCGTCTATTCATCCATCCATCCGTCCATCCATTGTCCATCCGTCCATCCATTCATCCATCCATCCATCCATCCATCATCTGTCTGTCTCTCCATCTGTCCATCCATCCATCCATCCATCTATCATCTGTCTGTCTGTCTGTCCATCTCTTCATCCATCCATCCATCCATCATCTATCTGTCCGTCTGTCCATCCATCCATCATCTCTCTGTCCATCCATCCATCTATCTATCTATCAGATGATTTGGATCAAAAGAAAAGACCAACAAATGTCCAGAAACTGAAATGTAAGATGTTTTTTTTGCTTAATATTGGTCACTACATATATTCTCATACTTCCATTTGTGTCATTTGATAGTTTTGACTTATTCTATAATATTGATAATATTCATATAGAATATGTAGATGTGTCCAAGCTTGTGAATGGTAGTATATGATGATAAAATCTTTTTAACTTACATTATAATGATGCACACTAAGGACTTTTTTTTAAATCAAAAAGCAAGTGTTCCAACAGGCCTACAGTATGTGCATCGAAACAAAAGAGACATGGAATCGCATGCATTCCAGCATGAAACAACTGTCCAAAATATTTGCTTTATAAGGCACTTATATGGGTTTAAGTCATATTTGCCTTTATGTAAATTTGTTGTTGTTTTTGTCCATCTCAAAGAACATGCTTGTTGCTATGCACACTGCATAAGAAACTGCTAAATTGACAGCTGCTTTACGAATTTTAACGTTATCACTAGTGCTTTTGTTAGCGGCTGACCCCAGTGATTTATCCGTACGGATTACTGAACTCCTGCTAAAGAGTGTAAAAGCTCAGTTTATCATTCTTAAGTGAAAGTGTGCGGGAGAAAGGGGAAAAAAAAACATGTTTACACATTAACAGTGAAAAACATATGTAGCACATTAATGGCCCTCCAGATGTTGCCGTGGTAATCTGATGCCAGGCGCTCTGATTGGTCAGAAAGTTGTAATCATGAAGATTTTTCTGTAAACTGTTAATAAAAATGCTTTCACTCTGATAGGGAATGACAGGGGTCAGACTTCTTAAATAGGTTAAAGCGCTTTGGTTTTCAGCGCGACAATCTGTCTTAACATCCACCAGAATTACTTTTAAATGCACAGTTTAAAAGTTCTGAGGTAAATACGTTTTTCACTTATGAGTGTCCTTGTAGGTCTTTACAGGACAGTGAAATAAGTATGCAATTCACATTAAAATGCTTTTTTAAATGCTTAAAGAAACTGATTTTCATTTTAATAAAGTTAAAGCTTTTCACTAGCTTTGTGATGAAGGTTTCTGAGGGTTTGGTTAAGGACAGCGACACAGTGAGACACACATACAGCAGTCAGTTCAAGTAGTCTGAGTCATATTAGAAACCACACTGTACAGACTGTATTTAAAACACTGTGAAGATTATAGAACAGCACAGTGATCGGGTGCTTCTCAATCGGGCTCTGTCTGAGCCGTCTATGACATAAGAGCTGTAAAATGGATCCCAATAGAGAATTCAACACATTAGACATCAGTTACAGTATGTCCTTGATCAATAGAGCCACCGAGGTGATTGTTAGAGTGACTGACATGATTAGAAGAGCAACCCTTTTAGTGTCAGCGTTTCTATCCATCTGGTGAGCAGATATGGGGCTGCATAAAAAAATAAAATAAATAAAATAAATAATAATAATAATAATAATAATAAAATAAATAATAAAATAAATTAAATAAAATGTGTAAAAATAAATAAATAAATACAATAAAAAATAAACAAAAATAATAAAATAAAATAAAATAAAATAAAAATAGCAGTCTTACTTTTTGTTCTCAAATCTTATGCGACTGACTTAAAGTTATGACCAGTCTTAAAAAGAGCAAATTATAATTTTTAATTTTACATAGGCCTATTATTTTCGCGCCAAATCCTAAAACAACATCAGTTTATTTTCAGATTTAAACAAACAAACAAACAAACACGTTTATTGTCTGTTCATTGTCACTGTATTGATTGTCTTCTGTGTTTGTGTTACGTGTGAGCAGGGATGAAGCTGAGTGAGAATCCAAATGCAGTGTGAACATTTATTAAACACATAAACAGAGATAATCCAGGAGAGAGTATCCACAGAAGGCAGGCAGAACCAACGACAGGAACACACATGCAAGAACAACGACCGACATCCAAAAACTGAAGCACAGAGGTTTAAATACACAGGGGGCAAACAAGCTTAACAAATTAACAAGACACACCTGGGGAGACTAATCAACATGAAAAACTACAAAGAACTACAAAACATGGCACAAGACAGGAAATAACAAAAGTCCTCACACAAGACAGGGACAGGCTAGGATCATAACAGTTTGTAAGCAGTGTTATTTTAGTATCATTGAGATACTATTATTTTTACTAATATTTTGAACTTGTTTTTATGTCTGTATAGTTTTCATTTTAGTTATTTTAGTACATCAAGTTAAACTAAATGAAAATGAGAAATGTTGCCTTGGCAACTAAGCTGAAGTAAAATAAGTATAAGTTTCAGTTAACATTTATTTTATTACAAGCAACAAAAGATGTTTGGATACTTTATTTAAAGGTGTCCTTGTTACAGTTTAAGTAATAATAATTAACTACACGTACTTAGGGTTAGTGTTAGGTTAGTTGCATGTAATTATGCATAATATACTGTTATTACTATATAGTACATGTAACGTATCAAGGACACTAAAATAGTGTAGCACTTTATTTTGCAGTCCTGTTCCGCATGTACATACTATGTACTTATTATGGTAATTATAATAACTGGGTAATAACTAGCTACTAGCCCTGAACCTACCCATAAACCTAACCATGCAAAATAAAGTGCAACCAAATCAAGTGTCACCAAATGTTTTTTTTTCTTATGGTTCTAGTTTTAATGTCAATTACACGATGATGAAGAACTAAAAACGGAAAAGTTTAGTTTCAAACAGATTTTAAAACATTCCTAATATAAATCATCCAATCTAAAATTTCAACATCATATTTTTGTAATTGTTGCCTGCCATAGGGGCATGTTGTCACAAAATGAAAATAAGGGTGGATATGTTAATAGACTTTATATAGAAACCAGTTTGAAAACTAAACCTACTCTTTTCAGTAACACATGTGGGAACTTGCCCTGGTCAGTGTTTCAGGATCAGGATGAGCCATAGAGAAGAGATTGTTTCGATCTCTCTCATCTTTTCCCAGTTTCATTCTCTCTTTGGCTCTTGTTATTGGGCCTGATTTGTCAGGGCCCCCGGTGAGAGAGCGCTATCACCGTACGCTTTTCTTTTGGCATTGTTAAAACTAAATGAAACAAGGTAATTAGCTTGTTACAATTAAAGTGACTCGACTGGATAAATTGTAATCACCCGAAATGAAGTTAGGCTTCCCTGCAGGATCAGCCAGCCAGCTGAGCAGCCTCATTTGCATAATTAAAATATACAAATGATAATGGATTTTGTACTCAATATCCAGCGGCTGTAAATCCAGAAAAATATGAATATTACAATAACAACGCAGCTGCCTTGAGGTAAACATGGGATGATGTTCCCAACGTTTACGTTTTTTCCCCGTTTCCCCTCCCACGCTCATCCGTAGGGCCGCGAGATGAGTCTGGATATGTGAGCGGAGGTACCAATTGAAAAGCAGAGTGATAAAATAGATGAAAAACATTCAAAAGTGATATTAGTTAATAATGCCTGTGGTGGAACCACGGGGTGGAGAAAGAGAGAGATACGTGGACCAATTACATTTGCAAATTGTCAGCGGCGGGTCCTCGTAGCGTGGCTCTACCTCGGGGGAAGCCTTTCGCCTGATTACACGAAATTGGGATTGAATTAAACATCTAAAAGGGTTGTCCTAAAACAAACCCGAATGAAATTAGGCCTGCTCTTTTTTGCTGCAAGCGCAAGGAAGCTGGCACACGGAGAACGAGAGAGAATGAGAGAAATGTTCTCAATTAGGAGAGGGACAATGTCACGAAATTAGGCCTTAGAGGTTTTCCCTCCGCTTTGCATTTGTCATTAAAGTGAGCGACACTGGCCTCCAAACAGCTGGGTTCCTGTCAACTGCTGGCTGGTTTGCTTGTTTTCTCTCTGTATGTCTCTTTCCATGGATTGGACTGTGTCCTGGTGGAATGTGTAGGAATGCCAAGTGAAACGGAGGGGTTAAATCTGCAGACCACAAAATTATAATGACAAATTTTATTAATTTTAAGAAATATCAGGTTTTGTTCATCTTTAAATATTTTACATTTTAAAATGTAAAAATAAAAATGCTTTGAATTCAGCATGAAACAAAAGTTGTGATAGTCTTTTTCCCTATTGTATATTTGAGTGAAATAGCTTTTTGGACAAGAAAAAATGTAGGGCGGGACTTGATTTTGACAATGGGGAATTTATTGGATGGTTGTGGTTTGCACTGTTGGCACTTTCGGCGGTGGACAGGGGTCAGCATGGGCACCCTGACTGGTCTGCAGCTATGCAGCCCCATACACAACAAACTGCGATGCACTGTAAATTCTGACACCTTTCTATCAGAACCAGCATTAACTTCTTGAGGAGTTTGAGCTACAGTAGCTCGTCTGTTTCATCGGACCACACAGGCCAGCCTTTGTTCCTCACGTGCATCAATGAGCCTTGGCCGCCCATGACCCTGTCGCCGGTTCACCACTGTTCCTTCCTTGGACCACTTTTGATAGATACTGACCACTGCAGACCGGAACACCCCACAAGAGCTGCAGTTTTCGAGATGCTCTGACCCAGTCGTCTAGCCATCACAATTTGGCCCTTGTCAAACTCGCTCAAATCCTTACGCTTGCCCATTTTTCCTGCTTCTAACACATCAACTTTGAGGGCAAAATGTTCACTTGCTGCCTAATATATCCCACCCACTAACAGGTGCCATGATGAAGAGATAATCAGTGTTATTCACTTCACCAGTGTTATTCACAACACTTCATCATAATGTTATGCCTGATCAGTGTCTACAAAGTATATATATATATATATATATATATATATATAATAGATATTTCAATTAATACAAATAATGGTCACACTTTAGATTCGGGTCCAATTCTCACTAACTAACTAACTATTAACTACAACTTTTTCCTCAATAAACTCCTAATTACTGCTTATTAATAGTTAGTAAGGTAGTTGTTAAGTTTAGGTATTGGGTAGGATTAAGGATGTAGAATATGGTCATGCAGAATAAGGCAATAATATGTGCTTTATAAGTACTAATAAAGCCAATATCCTAGTAATATGCATACTAATAAGCAACTAGTTAATAGTGAGAATTGGACCCTAAACTAAAGTGTTACCATAGTAATATATACATATAAATACAAGCTCTAGAATATATTCATCTTTTAAAATGGCTAAGCTTATGTTTTCATTTAAGGTCTTTGTGTACCTATATAAATTATTAAATAAATTCACTTGCATGTGTCATGGCTAGTTGTATATACAAGTAACGTACGAAGACGAATAAATCAGGAAACAGTCTTTAATACAAAACACACCTTAACAATGATGTAGACAAGACTGGAGGAACACAAGGAGTGTAAATACTAAACTAAACGAGGAACTAATAAGATAATTAATTAGACAACAGGTGAACTGAATACAACAATCAGACACACTGGGAAACTGGGTCAAATGACAGGGCACAATGGCAAACATGATAGAACCAAAAACACAATATACATGTTACAACATTGATAAGGTGGATATTTTCTTTCAGCTGTCTTCTCAAACTTTCATGGCATCAGCTGTTTCCTGTCTAGTAAATGCATTTAAATTCATTATATTTTTCATAACGATGAAATCTTAATCTTCATCAGAGAAGTGAACTAAACTGAAGTTTTGAATTTTGAAGTTAAACACATTGGCACTGCAAACGTTCTATGCAATGGGCAAGCATTTACATCTACATACACGATATTGCCAAAAGTTTTGGGACGCCTGCCTTTACATGCACATGAACTTTATTGACATCCCATTTTTAATCCGTAGGGTTTAATATGGAGTTGGCCCATCCTTTGCAGCTATAACAGCTTCAACTCTTCTAGGAAGGCTTTCCACAAGGTTTAGGAGTGTGTTTATGGGAATTTTTTACCTCTTCTAGAAGCGCATTTGTGAGGTCAGGCACTGATGTTGGACGAGAAGGCCTGGCTCGCAGTCTCCGCTCTAATTCATCCCAAAGGTGTTCTATCAGGTTGAGGTCAGTCAAGTTCCTCCACACCAAACTCGCTCATCCATGTCTTTATGGACCTTGCTTTGTGCACTGGTGTGCAGTCATGTTGGAACAGGAAGGGGCCATCCCCAAACTGTTCCCACAAAGTTGGGAGCGTGACATTGTCCAAAATGTCTTGGTATGCTGAAGCATTAAGGGGCCAAGCCCAACCCCTGAAAAACAACCCACACCATAACAACCCCTCCACCAAACTTTACACTTGCAGATTGCACAATGCAGTCAGGCAAGTACCGTTCTCCTGGCAACCGCCAAACCCAGACTCGTCCATCGGATTGCCAGACAGAGAAGCGTGATTCGTCACTCCAGAGAACATGTCTCCACTGCTCTAGAGTCCAGTGGCGGCGTACTTTACACCACTGCATCCCACGCTTTGCATTGCACTTGGTGATCTAAGGCTTGGATGCAGCTGCTCGGCCATGGAAACCCATTCCATGAAGCTCTATTCGCACTGTTCTTGAGCTAATCTGAAGGCCACAAGAAGTTTGGAGGTCTGTAGCTACTGACTGCAGAAAGTTGGCGACTTCTGCGCACTGTGCACCTCAGCATGCGCTGACCCCGCTCTGTGATTTTACGTGGCCTACCACTTCGTGGCTGGGTTGCTGTGGTTCCCAATTGGTTCCACTTTGTTATAATACCACTAACAGTTGACTGTGGAATATTTAGTAGTGAGGAAATTTCCTGAATGGACTTATTGCACAGGTGGCAACCTATCACGGTCCCACGCTTGAATTCACTGAGCTCCTGAGAGTGACCCATTCTTTCACAAATGTTTGTAGAAGCAGTCTGCATGCCTAGGTGCTTGATTTTATACATCTGTGGCCATGGAAGTGATTGGAACACATGAATTCAATGATTTGAAGGGGTGTTCCAATACTTGTGGCAATATAGTGTATGTACTAGTATAGCGTATATGTCATTTTTTTTTATAACATTTTTCTCAAACACATTCTAATGTTATAACCGTATGTATTTTTGGTTCTCGACCCCTGTATAGATATCCTGTACAACAGACCATAAGACATGTGTAGGCCTATACACAGTTTATTTTTAATCTTCCAGGACACTCAATCAACTCTTCCTGTTGTAAATGATCTGTGTGTGTCCACTACCTTACTGTATTGTGTAACATAATCACTGTATTGTGTGTATGAAGTACTAAATGAGTTTTCTATGGCACATCAGAGCAATATGGACCAGAGCTGTAAGTAAATAATTTGCAGTAATCAAAGTTAATGGAACCCAATGGGAGAGACTTATGCTATTGCAATAATCTCATTTAGCAGACAGCAGATTCAGTGGATAATTGGGCATAAGTAAAATTGAATTCCCCTGCTCAATTACAGAACTATTACGCTTCATATCAGGAAACACAGGTCAGATGTATCTCTGGCACCGTGAAAACACCAACGGCGAGTGATTCAACATCTAGTGTTGTAATGTCAAATACAGCAAAGTCTACACAATCACGTCTTTTCTGGAAGAGTGCTACAGTAAAAAGAATATATCAGTAAATTAGCAGGGTAAACCAAATGGAACAAAGCAATCACATCCAAAATCATTTGGGTAAACGACATGATTATATTTTGCTGTTTTCCTCTAATCACAGTAGATTTAGCACAAAACAATTGAAAAAAAATGGAAAATGCGAACACAGGACAAAATGTGTCCATGCAAACCTCAGGGGTGCAGCGACCAAGGTTAAGATTTATGCGTAATAATAAATGACATTTTCGGTATGTTTCTTGCTAAACCATGCCTTCAGAACATGTTCTCACTCTTAACTTTTCACATATTGACGCTTGGTCAGGAGCCAGAGTTTCTGCAGGTTTTATGAAGGTAAATGTAAGACTTTTTAAGACCAAGTAAAGAAAGTTTAAGGAAAAAATTGAAAGGAACAATACGTCAATATGTTCTCTAAATGTAAATGTCTATGGAGAAGTTTTAGCAACACTTCAGAGTTTGAAAATACAACAAATATCCATTACTTTTGATTTTACAAAAAAAAGTAGCTTGAATCACCAGTGTTGGGGTAATGCATTAAAAGTAATGTGAGTTACGTAATTAGATTACTTTTCCAAGTAACTAGTAAAGTAATGCATTACTTTTAAATTTACATTTTGCCGAGTTACTTTTTAAAATAACTAACGCAAGTTATGAAGATACTATCTCCTGAAAATACTCCAAAGCACTCACGTGGTGAAATAAAAAGCCTTATAATTTACTGGGCTAAATCGTTAAAAACAGTTAAAAGTGTAGATCTACGCGTTTCGGCTACACAGGCTTCATCAGGATACATATCAATTGTTCAAACAAGTCTTCTTAAACTATTAGTAATTAGTGGATCATCAAAGACAGCTGGTTAATCTGTGTGAGTGGCTATGAATAGCCTCTTATAGTACAAAACATAACAACACAACTTAATTTAATCAGGAAAAGAAAAAAAAATAAGGAAAAAAACATTAATGAAAAAAAATAGCCTAAATAAAGAAAAAAAAGTAATAGAATTTTTTTTTTATTGAATAAAATAAAATTTTTGAAATAAAAAACACTACTTCACATACATATATGCACACACAAATCACAATATGAATATGAACATATACACAAGTAACTAAGGCAAGTTACTTTTATCCCATTTATTGACTGACAGCTCTCCTTTCCCCATGTTGAGAGAAATCATGAGTAAGTGCAGAGGCGTTGTATGCGCTGTGTAAACATGATGCTTATTGTAGCTCTAGACTAATGGTATGTTTACACATCAACAATGTACTAAAAACTAAAAGGTTTTTCCTTTGTGTTTTTCATGTACAGACGACAATGTTGTCAAAAACGATCCAGTTGACACGAATCCACGAAACGTCTAAAAACGCTGTATTATTCATGCCAGGCCAGTAGTTGGCGATGTCACTTTGTAAAGAAACACTACGAGCCTATACTGAACACATAATACTCATGCGCATGGCACCACTGTTTTCACAAATGTGCATTTTTTGTAGTTCACACCGAGACGATAACGGTGTCGCTTACAAAAACTTACACTTTGAAACCCGTTTTCAAAAGTTTGTGTTTTCAGGTCCCCAAAACGCTGCTGTTGTGTAAATGAACGACCAAAATGGGACCTTCTTCCATTTCACCAAAGGCCAGTTCCGATGCTTGCGTGCCCATTGTAAGTGCTTTCAATGATGGACAGGGGTCATCATAGGCACTCTGATTGGTCTTCGGCCCCATACGCAGCGGAGTGTGATGCACTGTGTTGTGACACATTCCTCCAAAATTTTGTGTGACTTGTGCCACAGTTGGCCTTTCGGTTGGCCCGGACCAGACAGTATAACCTTCATTGCATTCGTGCATCAATGAGCCTTGGGCGCCCAACACCCTGTTGCCGGTTTGTGGTTTGTCCCTTCTCGGACCTCTGTTGGTAAATTCTCGCCAGTGCTGACCATGAGTAACCCACAAGCCTTGCCGTTTCAGAGATACTCTAACCCAGTCGCCTTGCCATAACAATTTGGTCCTTGTCAAAGTCGCTCAGATCTTTATTTCTGCCCATTTCTCCTGCATCCAACATGTTGAGTATGAGAAATGATTGTTTGCTTACCATCTAATCTACCCAGACCTTAATATGTGGCCTTTTTAGGAGATCATCAACGATATTATATTATATTGCAATGTATAAACGTAAAATATGACCCCTGAATGTATTTCAAAAATGTGGCAAACTTAAACCCCTCTGCCAAACCCATCCTCCATAAATAAAATTAAAAATAAGCAGCTCTAATGCGTCAAAGTCTTTTTTCCCCCAATCTTTACCTTTCATTTACCCTCATATGCCCCTGTATTTATGCCCTCTGCACTTTTCTTACAATTGCTGTCCATTTCATGATGAAATTCTCCTTAAACCCCAAAACTGTAAGTGTACGCAGTTCACCGAATCCATGCCATCCAATAACCAAATATATTTAAATCATCATTTAAAGTAATGCCCCTGTGCTCTCTTTACCCAGGACTTCAGAAAAATCCCACAATCAGACGGGACGGAGAGGGACACAAGCTTAGGGAAGCTTAGTTCTCCGAAAAGATGTATTTAATCTCAAGATATTAGGCAGGGTTATTTTTACTTACCACCGCCCCGTATTAAAACAGACCGTAACGTTTACTCAAAGATTTTAGTGAATGAAACAAATGAAATAAAAGTGAGTGGGTCGTTTTAATCAAGGAGAGCACTGGCGAGGCAAACGCTGAGGTTTAACAGATGTCAAACAAGTACCGCGGAGCTCCATTAGTGATATGAAGGGTGGATGAGATGATTACATGTTATTTAAAGAACGGACAAGAGAAGATAAAATCCTGTTGGAGGGGGGCCTACTCCTCCTTTCGCTCGCGTTTAAACAGAAGGAGAAGTGATGTTTGTTTAACATCGTCTCATTGCTTTGACCTCTCTCATTAAAATCGGAGAGTACACTAAGCTGTTAATGTTCTGTCTCAGCCTCCCTCTTTTCACACACCGAGAGCTTCATTTAAATAACTTACAGGTCCAATTAGATAGGAAATTAAATTGTCATTATTTAAGTGGGTGACAAGCAGAGGAAGTGACAGGAAGGAGGCAGGAGTGTTTTGTGTCCCTTGAGGCCTGCTGTAGTTACACTTATGAATTAAGCGGGAAGCAGCGCTGATAATGACACACAAGCCGTTGTGTTTGAAAACTGTAGCAAAAAGACAGAGGTGGAGATTAAATACAAATTATGCGAAAACATTTTATTCAGATGTACTCAATTCATTTTGAAGACTATTTAATGATATTGGTGCTTTTTATTTAGTGTACATTAACAAACCCTATTGTATTAAACTATAATGCTTGAAAAAAAATCAGTAGTTTCATGTACATTAGTTGTTGACATAAGGCAGGCCTACTTTTGGTAATTTTTATAAATGACATTATGCACCACTATAAATCAGCGTGCGTAAGGTTAAATTATACACACTCACTGCCGGGATGGACCCACTTTTGCCTTCAGAACTGCCTTAATTCTTCGTGGCAGAGATTCAACAAGATGCTGGAAAGATTCTTCAGAGATTTTGGTCCATATTGACATGAGAGCATCATGCAGTTGCTGCAGATTTGTCGGCTGCACATCCAAAGCTGCTCTAATGGATTGAGATCTGGTGACTATGGAGGTCATTTGAGTTTAGTGAACTCATTGTCATGCTCAAGAAACCAGTTTGAGATGATCTGAGCTTTGTGACATGGTGCATTATCCTGCTGGACGTTTGGTCACTGTGGTCATGAAGGGATGAACATGGTCAGCAACAATACTCAGGTCGGCTGTGGTGATGATGTTCATTTGGTACTATGGGGCCCAAAGTGTGCCAAGAAAATGTCCTCCATACCATTACACCACCAGCAGCCTGAACCACTGATACAAGGCAGGATGGATCCATGCTTTCATGTTGTTTTCGGCAAATTCTGACCCGACCATCTGAATGTTGCAGCAGAAATCGAGACTCATTAGAACAGGCAATGTTTTTCCAATCATCTACTGTCCATGTTGGTATCCCATGTGAATTGTAGCCTCAGTTTCCTGTTCTCAGCTGACAGGAATGGCACCAGTGTGTCTTCTGCTGCTGTAGCTCATTTGCTTCAAGGTTGGATGTGTTGAGCATTCAGAGATGCTCTTCTGCAGACCTCGGTTGTAGCGAGTGGTTATTTGAGTTACTGTTGTCTTTCTATCAGCTGAACCAGTCTGGCCATTCTCCTCTGACCTGTGGCGTCAACAAGGCATTTTCATCCACAGAACTGCCACTCACTGGATATTTTCTCTTTTTTCAGACCATTCTCTATAAACCCTAGAGATGATTGTGTGTGAAAATCCCAGTAGATCAGCAGTTTCTTAAATACTCAGACCAGCCCATCTGGCACCAACCACCATGCCACGTTCAATGTCACTTAAACCACCTTTCTTCCCCATTCTAATGCTCAGTTTGGACTTCAGCAGATCATCTTGATCATGTTTACATGCCTAAATGCATTGAGTTGCTGCAATGTGATTGGCTGGTTAGATATTTGCATTAATAAGCAGTTGAACAGGTGTACCCAATAAAGTGGCCAATGGGTGAATGGCTGCGCCCGAAATTGTACAGTGCCCTCCACTAATATTGACACACTTGGTAAATATGAGCAAAGACGGCTGTAAAAATAAATCTGCATTGTTTATCCTTTTGATCTTTCATTTAAAAAATTCACAAAATTCTAACCTTTCATTGATGTAAAACAATGGAAAGTGGGGGGAAAATCTCATTATGAAATAAATGTTTTTCTCTAGTTCATATTGGCCACAATTATTGGTACCCAGTTATTGTAACATCCTTTTCCAAAGATAACAGCTCTTAGTTTTCTTCTATAATGCCTGATGAGTTTGGAGAACACCTTACAAGAGATCAGAGACCATTCCTCCATACAGAATCTCTCCAGATCCTTCAGATTCCCAGATCCATGTTGATGCATCTCGTCTTCAGTTCACCCCACTCATTTTCTATAGGGTTCAGGTCAGGGGACTGGGACGGCCATGGCAGAAGCTTCATTTTGTGCTCAGTGACAAATTTTTGTGTTGATTTTGATTTTTGTTTTGGATCATTGTCCTGATAGAAGATACAACCATGGCCCATTATAAGTTTTCTAGTCAGGTTTAGATTTTTTATCTGTTGGTATTTGCTAGAATCCATGATACCATGTATCTGAACAAGATGTCCAGGACCTCCAGCAAAAAAATAGGCCCACCACATTAAAGATCCAGCAGTATATTTAACCACTGGCATGGGGTATTTTTTTTTATCCCTGTTTGCACCAAACCCATCTGGTGGTTTGTTCGTGTCTGACAACTGAATATGCTGGAGTTTGTTTTTGGAAAAGTGAGGAGGATTTTTCTTGAAATCCTCCCAAACAACTTGTAATGATGTAGGTGCTGTTTGATATTTTTTTTTTAGGCTTTCTGACCTCAAGACTCAACTAATCTGCAATTCTCCAGCTGTGATCCTTGGAGAGTCTTTGGCCACTCAAACTCTCCTCACCATGCATTAGGACGATATAGACACACATCCTCTTACAGGCTGATTTGTAACATCTTTAGTTGATTGGAACTTCTTAATTATTGACCTGATGGGTTCAATGCTTTAGCAATTTTCCTACAGCCACTTTCTGTTTTGTGAAGCTCAACAATCTTTTGCTGCACATCAGAACTATATTCTTTGGTATAACTCATTGTGATGAATGATTAAGGGAATTTGGCCTTTGTGTTTCCTCATATTTATACTCCTGTGGAACAGGAAGTCATGGCTGGACAATTTCATGCTCCTAGTCATCCTGGTGTGCTAAAAAAACATGAATGAATGGGAATATACTTCAGAGATATTTTACTCATAAGAATTTCTAGGGGTGCCAATAATTGTGGCCAACATGGATTGGAGGAAAACATGTATTTGATAATGTGAGTTTCCCCCCACGTTCAACTGTTTTACTTCAATGAAAGGTTAGAATTGTGTGAATGTTTTGAATGAAAGATCAAAAGGACAAACAATGCAGATTTATTTTCACAGCCGCCTTTGCTCATATTTACCAAGTGTGCCAATATTAGTGGAGGGCACTGTATACTATCTCAAGCAGGTACTCATTTTGAATAAGTAATTTCTTCACAACCGCTATGTTCTATATAGTATGAATGTGTGTAGTATGAATGTAATCCAGGCGTATATACACTCACCTAAAGGATTATTAGGAACACCTGTTCAATTTCTCATTAATGCAATTATCTAATCAACCAATCACATGGCAGTTGCTTCAATGCATTTAGGGGTGTGGTCCTGGTCAAGACAATCTCCTGAACTCCAAACTGAATGTCAGAATGGGAAAGAAAGGTGATTTAAGCAATTTTGAGCGTGGCATGGTTGTTGGTGCCAGACGGGCCGGTCTGAGTATTTCACAATCTGCTCAGTTACTGGGATTTTCACGCACAACCATTTCTAGAGTTTACAAAGAATGGTGTGAAAAGGGAAAAACATCCAGTATGCGGCAGTCCTGTGGGCGAAAATGTCTTGTTGATGCTAGAGGTCAGAGGAGAATGGGCCGACTGATTCAAGCTGATAGAAGAGCAACTTTGACTGAAATAACCACTCGTTACAACCGAGGTATGCAGCAAAGCATTTGTGAAGCCACAACACGCACAACCTTGAGGCGGATGGGCTACAACAGCAGAAGACCCCACCGGGTACCACTCATCTCCACTACAAATAGGAAAAAGAGGCTACAATTTGCACGAGCTCACCAAAATTGGACAGTTGAAGACTGGAAAAATGTTGCCTGGTCTGATGAGTCTCGATTTCTGTTGAGACATTCAGATGGTAGAGTCAGAATTTGGCGTAAACAGAATGAGAACATGGATCCATCATGCCTTGTTACCACTGTGCAGGCTGGTGGTGGTGGTGTAATGGTGTGGGGGATGTTTTCTTGGCACACTTTAGGCCCTTTAGTGCCAATTGGGCATCGTTTAAATGCCACGGCCTACCTGAGCATTGTTTCTGACCATGTCCATCCCTTTATGACCACCATGTACCCATCCTCTGATGGCTACTTCCAGCAGGATAACGCACCATGTCACAAAGCTCGAATCATTTCAAATTGGTTTCTTGAACATGACAATGAGTTCACTGTACTAAAATGGCCCCCACAGTCACCAGATCTCAACTCAATAGAGCATCTTTGGGATGTGGTGGAACGGGAGCTTCGTGCCCTGGATGTGCATCCCACAAATCTCCATCAACTGCAAGATGCTATCCTATCAATATGGGCCAACATTTCTAAAGAATGCTTTCAGCACCTTATTGAATCAATGCCACGTAGAATTAAGGCAGTTCTGAAGGCGAAAGGGGGTCAAACACAGTATTAGTATGGTGTTCCTAATAATCCTTTAGGTGAGTGTATATATACAAACTGTATATTCTGTATATTCTGTCCCCTAGCTCTACCCTACCCCCAAAACAAAAAATGTTCTGCATTTTAACATTTTCAAAAAAAAAAAAATCTAAAATTTCATATTTTTTATTTTTTTGAACAGTAATATTATAGGCCTATATAATATAAAATATGTAGTATATAAAATAAATTGATATATGCCATTTATTTACTGATTCATTCTCTGATCATTGTTACATTGTTAGTTAACTGTGTGATTTGTATGTACATTGCTGAAATCCATAACTTGGACACCACCTCTGATAACAGATCACTCTAAATTGTAATGCAGACATGCGTTTTCTGTAAATCTGCTTTGAAACGATATGTATTGTGAAAAGCGTTATACAAATAAATGTGAATTGAATTGATCAGCAGAGTCCGATCACAAAGGTTAGTCAGATGGGCTCCTGTGGTCCCTGTCCTGTCTGCATACACTGGCACATCCCCGCCATAAAGCTGATGGATGGAGTGAAATCAAAAATTCACAGGTGATCTCTGACCCCGAGCTTGAGCAAATGGATCCAGCATATGTGCTGGTGCAGTAAACGGGCCCGTGTCCTCTGTGGTCACTCCTGAGTGCTGCAGGGGTCTCAAAACACTTACAGGGTCCTGCAGGAGCCCCGGACACTCCAATGACCTCAGAGGGTGATGAGGTGCACAGTCTCACAAGGACTACATTTGACTTTTTTTTTAAATCATTTGATATCATAAAAACAATATATATTTAGATATAGTTATTTTGGCTGGAAATTCAACTCAAATGTTTTATATTACATAACCAATATCAATTTCTGGATGCTTATAAGAATTAAATACAAATAAATTGTACTTTTTTGATTATTTCCTCCCACTTCCCTTAGTCTGTTTTGTTGTCGATCTCATGTGTAAATAACGTGACACAATCCACAGTATTTATGTCTTTTTTGTAATAATTTTACTTAAATTAGGTATTTACTTAAATGCTTTTGTTCATCACTATAATTCTGACTCATATTTAAATTACAGTGTATTCTACTCGTATTGTGACATTTAGTGTAAATTAATCTGTTGAAATTAAGGGTTAAATCATAAGGTATAGAATTATATATAATATGATTATGTAAAAAAAAACGTTTGTGGTCGGTAAGATTTTTAAAAATGTTTTTGACAGAAGTCTCTTCTGCTCATCAAGGTTGCATTTATTTGATCAAAAATACAGTAAAACTGCAATACTGTAAAATATTATTACAATTTAAAATAACTGTTTTCTATGTGAATATATAGTAAATTGTAATTAATTCCTGTGATCAAAGCTGAATTTTCAGCATCATTACTCCAGTCTTCAGTGTCACATGATCCTCTAGAAATCATTCTAATATGATGATTTGCTGCTCAAGAAACATTTCTGATTATTATCAATGTTGAAAACAGTTGTGCTGCTTCATATTTATGTGGAAAAAGTGATACTTTTTTTTAATTTTTTTTTTTTTATCAGGATTCCTTGATGAATATCAAGTTGAAAGAACAACATATATTTGAAATTGAAATCTATTGTAACATTATAAATGTCTTTACTGTCACTTTTGATCAATTTAATGTGTCCTTACTGAATAAGAGTATTAATTTCTTTAAAAACTTTTGAACAATAGTCTATATATAAAATCACATTATATATCATTTTAAACATATACACATACATAGAGTACTATTATGCCCCCTTTTACAAGATGTAATATAAGTCTCAGGTGTCCCCAGAATGTGTCTGTGAAGTTTCAGCTCAAAAGATCATTTATTATACCATGTTGTAATTGCCCATTTTGGAGTGGAAGAAAAAACATGCTGTTTTCATGCATGTATCTTTAAATGCAAATTTCCAGAAGAGGGCGGAGCCTTTACAGCTTGTGCCTTTTGATTATCGTCTCTATCGCAGCCACGCTCACGTGACATTGCAGTTCTTCATCATCATGAAAGTTTATCTGCATGTGTTTAAAAGCCATATCAGTTTAAACTTCTGATATATTTTCTGAGCGCACACATCCGAAGCACGCACACAGAAAGCTGGATGTCAGACGGCACATCCTGTGAGTATTAAACTAAGTTCTCTTTCACGTCTTATCGCGCTTAAACTGTCAAATGCACACAAGGTTATGTCAAAAACACACAAAGTTGACAAACACAGTCGGTTATGTCTGTAAACGTAAACAAGCAAGTAAAGAAATCGCATTATGCGGCCTTCACATGCTATCGGAATTATCGTAAATACTAGTTTCCTAGTTAAAAAATAGGATGCCATCTCAAGTCAAAATTTGAATGTAATGAGCTCGTAATCACGACTTAATGAGGGTGGGAAGCGGGAATTTTCCGATAGCATGTGAAGGCAGCATCAGTGTATTAAAGTGACAGCAGCATAATATACAGTACCTGCTGTTAAAATGAATCAAACAACAAAAGAAAAACAGAAAATCACTCACTGCTCTTGATGGAATAACTTTAGTAGCTTTAAGAATACATTTCTTACTTGAATGGTGCTGTTAAATTCTCTGGCGAGGAGATAAACATGGCGGACTGTGTACAACTCACTCAGGGCGGGGTCTATGCTAATAGGGCAGATTCCGTCAGCAATCGTGGGCGGGGCCTGTTTCAATGTGATGCCATATTGGACCACATTCCTGAACGGCATTTTGAGTCACTGTTTCAGATTCATGGGGAAAATAACAAATGGAGTGGACGGATTTTTACTGCAATATGGTCTTCGTGTACACACACTGCAGACACATAAATATGTTCAAAAACAATATAAAAGTGAATTTTGCTTTATTTATTTATTTTAATTTACTGTAGATTAACTAAATTAAATTGTTAGTAACTTGCAGCAAGACAGGCTACAGCTTCAAAGTAGCTTCCCCAGCATGGCTTCATAATGTTTTCTCCAATGAAAAAAAGTGGCCTTCAGCTAAATTAAATTTTGAAGGTGATAAACTTTCTTCTGGCTCTTTCCACCAGTGATATAAACCTTGATCGTGGAGAAAAAAAAAGGACAAGAACTTTTCCACTCTGTCACGGCCTCTGTTTGTCTCTCTCAGAGTGATTTTTTACACCGACCCCCAGAAAAAAAAGTGCCCACAACCGGCAAATTGAAAATCCATTTGTTGAACAAGTACCTCTCACTTACAAAAAAAGAGCAGGGGATCAGTTTGGAGGAATAATATGACATGTGTGCTAATAGCACGGTTTCTACAGTGCCATCTGTCTGAGGGAAAGGTCAGGAGAAGATGGCAGGCGCGTGGCAGGTGATGGAGAGAGCGAGAGAGGACAAGAAAATAGGGAAGAGGGGGGCAAAAAGACAAGTAAAATGTACAGCGACAGGCGAGGAGCGGCGTGACATCATATGAATGTCATAATTGAGCGGCACTAAATCGAGAGGCCCACTTTCGATGTGTCAATAAACAAGTTCAAGGTGACACGGCGGATCAATACAGCGCGACAAGAACCATCCGACAAATTTACTGCGGTGTAATTGGGTGCAAAATGACTCAACTCAACCTTCACGGCGCAGAAAAAAAAAGAAGAAAAAAAATCTCAGCGCCCGCCCTCGCCCTCCGGCAACAGTTTGTACATGTCACATATGCCTTCAGGTGGCATTGGCAGACAATAATGGATTTTGTTTTGGTGTTTTATGTGTGTGTGTGTGTGTAAAGACAATAGAAAAAGGTAGTAAGACTGTATCTGTGTATGTAAAATCAGGAGCCGAGCATTAAAGTGGTACTTCAACCAAAATTATTCATTATTTATTATTAATAAATAAATTCATTATTTATTAGTCATTATTTACTCACCTGCATGTCAATACAAAACCCACATTCTGTAATTTTTTCCCCCACAGAACACACACACACACACACACACACACACACACACACACACACACACACACACACACACACACACACACACACACGTGCTTTAAACCAATACTGCAGAAGGGTCAATGACATGTTCACACACACACACACACACACACACACACACACACACACACACACACACACACATATATGTTTTTTTTTTTTATGTATATATATATATACACAAATGTTTAAGAATTTTAAATATGACCACCACCATGTATGTATATATATATATATATATACGTTCCAATATTTATTTATTTATTTATTTCATTTTATTTAATCATTCATTTATTTATTTATTTTATTATTTCATTTTAATTTTTTATTTATTTATTTATTTATTTATTTATTTATTTATTTATTTATTTATTTATTTTACATTTGTTTGTGGAACACATGTTAAAGAATGTAAAATATAACCACCAAAAAATTCAGATACAGGATTCTCTCACACACACCAAAAAATTGCAAAATGAAAAAACTATCAAAACACATCCATATTGGTATTGACAAAAAGCTGCCATCTTGTATGAGGTAATCATAACTTCTCATTCACAGAGCTGCTATCATCTGGAGCAGGTATATTGTTGGGACGCTAACGAGATGACTGTAATTGATTTTTGGGGAATAGAGTCATTAACCTCAAATGTCAGCACCTCCTCCTCGAGTGCTGAGATATTGATCCGCTAATGCAGCTTCAATAGAGGCTGATGTTTAAACAGAGATATAAACACAATGAATAGATCGCCTGCTTGTATCGTCTTCGAGAACTTAAGTGGGAAAAAAATTACATTGAAATCAGGGATGAAAAACTTAATTTGGTCTAAAACTTGTCTTTTATAAACGGAAGTTATAAAGTCTTAGGAGCATTCACTTGATCATTCTGGATGGTTATTAAGAAATATTTAAAGTTCAATACTCAATTGACAGCATTTGTGGGACGTTGATTACGTTGATGATTATAAACCATACCATAAACTTCAACTCATCCCCTTTTATTTTTAAAAATCAAGGCTACGGTGAAGCACTTAGAAGGGAAGTGAATGGGGACCATTTTGAAAGGTGAATCTTAATATTATAAAAGCATTTAAATGAATTCTTCTGTTCTAACTTATGTATTATTTGAGCTGATAAAGTTGTTCTTGTCAATTTTACAATTTCAGACATTATGTTATCATCGGCATTAGTTTAGTATCTTTGCTATAATAGTTTTTGTTAATATTTTGAATTATTTTTTATATTTGTCAGTTTTACTTATTTTGTTGTTGTATTTTGTCATTTTTATTAGCTTATTTAAAAAAAAAATATGTCTGTAGTTTTCATTAAGTTTTAGTTGAAGTTATTGTAGTACTTTAAATAAAAAAAAGAACAAGGTGAAATGAAATAAGTTTACAAAATGTGGTAAAAAAAATGGTTAATGTTTATTTTATTCCAAGTAATGAAACAGTTTTAGTTTTTAAAATTAATTAAAATTTATATTTAATAATAACAATAACTTAAATTGAATATTTTATACATAGATAAGGATCTGTAAAGAAATACTTAACCTAAAAATAAATTTTGTTGTACTTATGTTGTTTTAACCTGTATTATATTCTTTCATGAACCACAAATGGAGACACTTTGAAGAACATTCATGCTGCTCTTTCCATAGACTTTTTCCAACTGACCTTGAATATAAACAAATACAAATGAGATTTGAGGATAACAACATTTCGAATTTCAGTCTGTTCCTATTATACACACACCTATCATATGGACTGTTTTCCATGAGCCATGAACTACTTTTATGGTGCTTCTTTGTCTTTTTTTTTTTTCTTTTCTGGCGCTCAACAGCCCCAATACCCAAGTGCATCCATTGTATGTGTTCAACGGAAGAAAGAAAGTCATATTGGTTTGGAACGACATGAGGATGAGTAAACGATGACAGAATTTTCATTTTTGGGTGAACTATCCCTTTAACTGAGATGTTATATCCTTGTTTGGTTATGGAGCATATTGGCTAATCTGTGACATTTGCAATTTTCCAAATCAAATGATCAAAACAAACTATATGGAAGTATAGTTTGTCAGAAGTTGGACTAAAGCCACAGATCTCATCAGCAGCTACGCTAATATTCGCTACATGTAAACATCCTCTGACAATGTGGGGTGAGGATATGAACTCTCAGCATTTGATGGATTAGTGACATTTCCAAAGTAAAGCACATCTGAGGCTGCCCTCACCATGTGGTCTATGTGGGTTTAAACCCAAGCTGGGAGAAACGTGTAACTGATATCTTTGTGTCATGGAGCATATCCGGCATGCGGCGCTTTGACAGCCAGCGAGTGATGGCTGATGCTTGGTTGTCTGTTTGTGTGTGTATGTGTGTATTTTCTTCTGTATGTTCCATTGTCTCAGTGGCATTTGCTCTTGATGATGGCTGGAGAAAGCCCGGGGCGACCCGGAGGTGCAGACTACAATCAAAGGTCCTCTGACACCGCTGAGAATCATCACAGCTTGATGATAACCTGACTACCTTCAGGTAATCCCATGGAAGTGATAGCAGGCATCTCGGCGCAAAACTTTCTCGCCGTAGAGAATGAGTCAGAGCTGTCCAGGTGGGTTAAATACGATAACCTTCTGATTGATGGGCACATTTGAGAATCAGAGGGGGTCTTTATGACTTCAGAGGCATTGTGAGGGGGTATTTAAAGAGAGAAGGTGAATGAATTATCATCTGAGTGTTTGCTGTGCTGTTGTCTGCCATGAATAAACATTGCATCAATGCCGCTAATCCCAGAAGATGATGCCAAAACCAGTAAAAACACCATCCACATGGAATGTGCAATGGCATAACTCTTCACAAAAGCTTAAAAGAATAAAATGGACACTGCTCACAAAGTTATGTCCTTTGTATCCTCTTTGTTTATTAAATATCTTGGCTAATTTGATTAGACCTGTGCTTTCAACCAATACTGTAGTAGGGTCAATGATATGTTCTCACACACACACACACACACACACACACACACACACACACACACATGCACGCACACACGCACGCGCACACACACACACACACACACACACACACACAAAAACACGTGCCAAGTTCTTAGAAATTTACTTGTATTCATGTTGGTTTCATGTGGTTTTAAAAAAATACATAATTTTTAACAAAATTTTAAATGTAATGACTAAACGTTTTATGCGACGTAACCATCAACTAAAAAGTAATATTACATTACACATATTACATTATTTCCTTACACCTTGAATACATTTAAACATACACATCTTAATCATTATTTGCAATAAAATATGTTTTTAAAGATAAAATGATTTGATATTAATGATTACATCATGATATATGATATCATTTCCTGTTTTATGTTTCTACATGTTGGTTTGGCCACATGACTTTGTTTTCTTTAAAAAAAATAATACTAAAAGATTATGACAAACTACTTCAAGTTTTCTTTTCAAGAATTGTATCCTTTTAATAAGGCTTTTTCTTCATAATCAAAGCATCATAGTCAAAATCAACATATCAAATACAAAAAAGGGGTCCAACTAGTCAAAGATCTGTGCAGGATTGCTGTGTTTTCGTTTTTTTTGGCAGTCTGGTCACAGCCAAAGGCCTTATGTCAATTAGGAAATAGAAGAGGAGATAGAAAACTATTGACAGGTTTCCTACAGCTGTGTTAACACTTGGGAGCAGTATGCAATATTTATGGCGCTTTGTTTTGGGGCCTCCGATAGAGACTTTGGTTAAGATGGCAGGTATTGTTTGGGTGGGTGGGGGGGGGGAGGGGTGTTGGATGGACCCTGCTGAGGGCAAACATTGTAAATGTATAACATCTTGGAATGCACAGACCATATCTCCCCCCCCTTGAGCAACTCCCCCATACACCCTCCCTTCTGCCCCCAACCCCCCTCTCCTCCAAAACTACTGGTGTGTGAAATATGAAAGAGACATGTTGTCTTTCAATTTGTCCAATATACCTCACAGGTGGGCTCCAGGTACGTGGCCCCTCAGTGGCTGAAAAATGACTGGTGAAGTGCGAGGTGACTTTGATGAACCTCGCCACTCCCGGCCCTATCATTCTTTTCCATCTGGCTTCCTCGGCTGCCGCGCGGACAACGTGGTGGAAATTTGTCTTATTGAAGTGAAGCCGCGCTCCGATTCCTGCCGACTCCGAGCCAACTAATGAACAGGCGCTTAGAGTTCACTTACCCACCCCTCACACTGCCAAAGCTGGGCATGACGGCATGCCATTCATCCGCCTGGTTGCTGGTGCGTGGTGTGTACCACAGGGCTACGTTATGGGGCCGGTCCATTTCTCAAAGTCTCTTAGGCTTAGATAGGAATATCGTAATCATTTGATATTTTAACAAACAAATTAGGAGCAGTTGTCTAAACCAAACATCAATCATGTCTGTTAAAGTGTGTAACACCTTGTTAGATGATCATGTGATATCCACAGCTGTGTAACTGCTTGACACTGTAATGACAATTTCCATAGGATTATTTATTTATTTGCAGCACAATATGTTGAGGTTCGTCTTGCACAACCATTATTGTTAAATAAAGTTCTCAGTGATATATCTGTGATATGTAAATCTATTTATAAAAAGTTTCAGTGCCATGAATTGACTGCATATGCTAGTGTTCTAATGACTGAATTAGTGTTGTATTGTAATACTTTGAAACTAAGTACTTACCTTCTATCTAAGTAACTGAAATTAAAACTGTTGTTAAAAGTTCTTTTGAAAGCAAATCATAATTTAAAGTAATTCAAGCTACGTCAAGCTTTTTTTTGAAAATTAAGTTAGCTGCACCATAAGCCAGCAAGCAATAGCCGTCATTTCACCGTCTCGGTTAACTATAGACCCAATATGGTCCGGCTATGAGTAACTCACTTCTAGCCAAAATAACCTTGAATTTGGTTGTCGATTTTGCCAAAATAACTTATGAGATGTATGATATTCCATCATGTAAGCAAAGTCAACAGTCATTACAAGGTGTTTGGTTTCATTTCTTTGACATGTTCATGTTCTAGATTACTATATTCTTGGGCTATGGTTAGACGTCTATTAAACCATTAAAAATTTGCCTAAAACGCCTAGAAAAAGGCATACCCAAAGTAAATTGCACGCTGTTTGGTCTCTTTCGAAAGGTGACACTCTGAGGAATCACTGTCTTATTGAGTATTGAGTAATAGAACTTTGAACACACTGAAAAGGGAGGGGGAAAAATCTGCCTACATTTTTTTTGTGAACAGATACCAGCAGATGACTATAGCTGGGAGAAAACACAATGGGATCACAGCATGAAGCCTTACCAAACCCAATTTCAAATTTGATAACAATACCTTAGAAAATGAGTGTTTTACACATGTTTATCTAAGTTTATGTCTAGGCGCTTCCCAAAAAAGACCACTTGGAGACTCCAAATGACCCTTTGTAACCATTGGCACATGAAATGCTGCTGTTCTTGAATGCTTTAAATTTTCACTGACAGCCCAAATGTTGCCTTGTTTTAGCCTAGACATCAGGTCTGTGTTTGGACGGCGGTTAGACGTCTTTTACATGCAAAATTGCTTGCTTTGAAGCTACAGTAACTAAGTACAATGGAGCTATTATGCACAGTATTTGATGCAACAGAATTACCAATTTTAAATAGCTTCAGTTCTCTTAGCTGTTGACACAGCTAGCGTATCTGACACTGAAAGACAATTAGCATCTTGCACGGGATAGACTTGATCCCGCTGGCCTGTTTAATCCTCTCCTTGTAAACCCCAGTGAGCAGAGGGTGGAACACAGAGGATGTGATTAAGTTGACGTGATCTCCAGCAGGGACTGGATTAAACTCAATAAAAGTCTTTTAATCCAGCTAAGCAGCGGTTGACCCGGCTAAGCTCTCTGCTCTTTTACCAGTTCAGTCAGTGAAAGTCTTCACCTCGCTAAGAAATCATTACTGTTCACACCTAGTAAATGCACTGTCAGCATAATGTAAGAAGATTGTATTGTTGTGAAGTAAAAAAGTCGGCATGAATTGACATAATATCATTTATTAATTTAAATCAAAATGTCATGTCTTCTCTCTGGTGAGGTATGCTCAGGGTTGCCAGGTCTGCGCAACAAACCCAATGACCAATTAAACTGATTTAATTTGTACAATCGGGTGGGAGAGGGGGGTTGTTGGAATGTTCGGGGGTGTGGATGGAGGGGGAATCAACCTGCGGGGAAAAAAACAACCCACGGCAACAATTTAAAAGAAGTCCAATTCCGTGGGAGTACCGCAGACTTGGCAACACTACAACAATGCTGAACTTCTCCAATTATTTAGCCCGGTTACACTCCACCCCTCGCGTTCATCTTCCTCCATTTTTGAGTGCCACGCCCATCTCAGAATCCAATCAACAGCCGTTTCATGACAACCGTCCTAGTAAAAAGAACAGTTTTTTTCCCCAGGAAATCAATTAGAGTGACAGCATTAAACTTGCACATATAAATGTATATCTAACACTAAACTAATACAAGTAAACAACGCCCACATACAAGTAAGTGAATGTTTCCTTTTCAGATATTTTTGCTTATTGTTAGTCACGTGGGATCTGGCGTAGCTGAAAGCATCCTTTATGATCTCTCTGTACAGCTAAACTAAAGGAGTTTCTCCATTAATACCCGAGACCATCTCGAAAACAAGCCAGTGCATTACACAAATGAAAAAAAGCGACAGTAACCAAGAGGAGGTGGGTGGGAGGGAGGGAGGGGTTGTGTGTACTGGACATTATTTAAGTGTTCTTGTAAGCCATCTAAGATATTAATGTTGCAAAGCTACTTATGAATATTTAAGAACATAAAAGCGAGATAGACTTGTGCAACCCAGATGACCACAACTCTACAGGGACAACATCTCCTGAAAATTTATGATGGATTTTAAACACGATAAAAACAATCAGGGTGTTTATGACATTAAAGAAGAGGCTGAAGAAAAGGAGCGATGGCTTATTGTTGTCTTAAAAGCTTGCGGCTCTAAGTAATGCAGTTCTGTGTAAATAAATCTGAATATGATCACTGATCACTGAACACTAAGCTGAGGTATTGACTCTTAAGCAATTAAATGACAAACAAAATTAAAGTTTAGTAAGCAAAAAAAAAAAAAAAGACATGGGGGGTACTCTGAACAATGCATAAGTGTAATAAATAAATTCTTGAATACTTAAAAATAAAATGAATAAATAAATTAGGAAATTAATGATTGTGTCCTTGTACGATCATTTTATCTTTAATAAATAGTTTTTGTTTGAAAAAAACACTTTTTTTGCATTCGTTATAAACAAATGAATTAAATATCAAATTAATTAGGATAAAATCAAACATGCATAATGAATACTGTACATAAAATCATTACAAATATTTTATTTCATTTACATAAAAGGCATACTGCATTGTTTAACTGCAAATATACAGCTGAATAATGAACACAAACAACATTACAGTAGACTGTAAACATCAAGTGTTTGTATACTGTGCATATTCATACATATCAGGGTTATTATCATTAACTAAAAATAAAAATAAAATCATTAAAAAAAATTCATTATTTTAAATAAAAAACAAATGTTGATTAACTTAAAAAAAAAAAAAAACTAAACAAAACAAAAAAACTATATATATAACTATTTATATATAACTATTTGCCAAGGCAACATTAGTTTAGGTTAAAGTACTAAAATAACTATAATAGACAGAAACAGAACATTTAAAAAATAAATAATAATTCAAAATGTTAACAAAAATTCAAATAGTAAATCAATGATACTAAAATAACACTGGTTTATATAAATATATACTTTTTTTGATTTCTTAATTTTTTCCCATTTTCCTTTCTTTCTTATTATTGCGTGATGATAATAATATCCATAATAATATATAGTGATTCATAGCATTAGCATTAGGTAATTTTCATGAATTGTCATGATGTCATGAATTGAGAAATCTAATTTTCCTTGATATTTTGACATATAAGAGGCCATTCTACTATAAAAACATCCTGTAAGTTTCAGAACTCAAAACTTCCTTGTTACTCCAAAAATGAAGTTCCAAACGTAGGTTCGGGAGGAGCCTAAACATTCAGTCCTGTCAATCATCATTATGTGCGTACTATATAAGCGGCAAACACCGCGTCATCCCATTGACAAATTTTCCCAGCAACCCGTTCTCCTCCGCTAATTCTTTCTTTCCTCCTAAGCGTAGTTCCGTAGTGGGGCTTTTTAACTCGGAGCTCGAGCCGAGCTTCGGGTTCGAGCCTCCTCAGTGGACAACAAGCCAAGTTCGTTTTACTATTATCCGTCAAGACTGAATGGGCAGGCGAATTTATGAAACAGCTTTTATTGAAACCAGGCTTAGAAAACGACTTTTGGATTTTGTCACATTACGTCTTTGGCCCTGCCCACTGGTGTGTTAGTGAGATGACAAGGAGAGAAGAATAAATAACATTACCTTCCAAAGGATCCTAATGCTAGAAAGTGGTTATTTATTTTCAACAATGTGAATGTCTCAGTTGAGCATTATTTATTTGTATGCGGTACATTTCACTGTGGATTCTTTGGTAAATCAGTCGCATTTCAGCGCAGGCTTTGCAAACAGACTTTTATGATATGGACTCGACAGTAATGCGACAACATGTAAGTAGCCATGTTAATTCTAATGCCTGATCTGTGACTAGTGATTTCTAATATGTAATGATTCATGCAGCTACAGTCAGATGTTCTTTGTCTATTCACATTGTTTTTCTTAGTAGGATGAAAATAATCTGTTATTTAAACTGTGATTAAATTATATACAGAAAGCAATCAAAGAACGCTCCCTTTACAATTGCTGGAGCTGTCAATCAAACACCGCAAGTTTATCAGTGACTGAGTTCTGGACTCTCTGCAAAACTCCCGTTATAATCAATGAATCTCTTATTTACATTGTGTTTGTACTGTTAATTATGATGATAGCATTCGTTAGCGTGCAGAAATCGCTGAGATCACTGCATTCATGCACTCAACAAATATCTGTCATCAGCAATACAATGCTCATCACTGCAACCTTTCATGCGACAGGAGTAGATCTAAAAATAATGCTATAATCAATACTTTTCACAATTAGTTAATCTCGACAGCTGTATGTTAGCCAATCACAGCAGTGGGCGTTTACACTGAAGTCTCAAAGCAGACACGCCCCTTGAAACAGAGCGTTCAAATCAGATGGCTAAAATCAGGGTAGAAAATGGCCTTTTATTTCTAAATCATGACCATTTTTGATGTAAAAATCAACATTATAAATGCACCTCAGGAAACATTACATAATTTTTAAAAAATGCAGTTCATGACCCCTTTAACTACAGGACTAATTCAACTAAACTTCTTCAGAAATACCAGCATGACAGTCAAAGTGGAGTTTTAGGCTTCTGCGCCCTCATTCTGTTCAACCCTCCACTAAATAACTGCCTGCATTGCCTTTCCTCAATATATATATAGAAAAAAACAACAACAACAACACAAAGTCTAAAATGCTGTTAGGCTGTGACCTTATAGACATCACTGCCAAAAAAAAATAAAAAAATTTTGAGCTCTAATATGGCCCAGAATTTAACTTAGTGGATTACTCTTAGACCCTGAAATGTAAAGTATTTTCCCTGCATTAAGTTGTATTAGCGATAAAGAGCTGCACTTTTAATCTAGCCTTGTTGAAGAAGCAATAATACAGTACATGTACAGGAAGAGGTTGCATTAATGATGATTATACATCCATATACTTCCAGGGATGTAGCATGACAGGGAACCAGATTACTGTTTTTCATTTAAGAAAATCGTTTTTTGATCTGCTTGTGTGTGTGATATAGGTCGGCCTATAATTTCTTATAATTTAATCATTTTCATGAATAAGACAGCATCTAATCAGGCCAACATAGCATTCATGAAATGAGACATCGGATCAAATCATGTAGCTTAAATTAATAACAAATGCACAATGCGATCTTGAATTGTAAAATAACATATTACTCGTTAATATGAGCATGTCAGTCTTTAAAACTCCAAATCTAAGAGATTTGGCTTCCACTATGGATAATTAACCCTTTGGACAATAGCAATCAGCACCAAGAGGCCCTGGCTAATGGCCTGATGAATTTTTAAGCACAGACGAACAGGATAATGCAGCTCTAATCCATTAGGGCCTTTCGGTGCGTTGTGTATTTAGTGATTGTTATGTGGAGTGCATAAGGAGTGGTAAGTATCTAAATGGATGGTGAGTTCTTATGTGTATTAGTGGCTTAAGTCACATCCACAGAAGATAACTGCAGCATATGAAGACTTTTAATAAAAAGACAGTCTAAATGACCAGTTGTGTTGCCTATCCCAAAAAAGTAGTTTTTCCCCCCAAAGTATATTCATCACCAGAGGAAGACAGTAAACCGTGTACGTAGCATTGAAATTCATGGCAGTTAACATCAGACGAGGGTTCTGTATAGAGTTTCACACGTTTTACAGCACACACCATCGGTCTGTCCACAAGCTGCCTCTTTAGCCACTTTAAATACACTTTGCAAATGGAATAAACCATCTCACTTTTCTGTAAACATCCAGTTACATCTGTAACTAAACAGAGGCAACACTTTTGCAGCACTGCATTTTTTTTGTACTTAGTCCACTTACAAAGTCCACTTAGTCATGGCTTTCTCTAAAAGGTCGTTGTTGCTACTGTTCCTTTAAGAATTTAATATGTAAACAACCCCTCTTTTGATTGGCTAACTTCTGCATACCAAAAGACCTGGCTGACAAAATGTTGCAAAACGTTTTTTAAACAGAAACGGTGGTGCGTTGAACACCCTGTACTGATGACGCAAGAGTTGCAACTATGGCAGCTGAGAAGGCCATTCTTTGTGTTCTTTTTGAAGAATTTTCGGAGCCTGATGAAATCGGTATAAATACGTGTTTAATACTGCAAAATACTCGATGTTACAGTCACTGCCCTTGTCATCCAGAATAAAAGAGAACATCCCAATCGAGTGAAGGGATTTGTGGAAACTGTGGTTCCTAATTATTGTGATCCAACATTTGCCTCGCATTTCAGGATGAAAAGACAAACATGTCCTCTAATATCTTCAACTGTTGCGTATACCGAGCTACAGCGGACACATTTGTAAACAACTTTACTTGGACCCATTGTGCGAGCTGTCTTTTTAATATCGCGTGGTTTATATACATGTTGCTGCTGATTGGGCTGACATTTTTGACATACCCACCAAACAAGAGAAAATGTATCTCAAACCCCATTGCACACCGTTTCCAGGAAACTGGAACCCGGAAACTGTAGCAAAACGTTGCGCACTGGTATGCTTATTTTTACATGATGTCAGATCATCACATGAACTTCAAATATCAAAATCACCATTAAATAGAAATTGACTATTCTTTTTTTTTTTATGGATTATTGCAGTTTTCATTATAAATGATTCATGACATCATTAATTTTTTAATCAGACATGCTGCTGCTGTACAATAGCATACATTAATTTCCCGTAGCAGATCTAGACAGGTGGAGCTGGGGAAGGTGGCAGGTTTCTGAAAGCGTGCTGCACTGCCATAGCAAATGCTAACCAAATATTTGAAGTTGAGCAGCAAGCTCATTGGCTACTGATACAGTAGGATACTGCGTCATCTAGAGTTTCATGACAGAACTTTGTATTTCCATCTAATTACAAAATAGATATTTTTTTCCAATAATTGTGAGTGCTGTCTATTTTTGCGCTTGTTAGAGTATTGCGTATTGCATTACCTTAGCAATATGCTAACATCAAGAATATTTAAATGCTATGTATTAACTATTGCGTAAACAGCGTGACATGCTAACATTAAGACCATTTATAATTTGTGTGTGCTATGTATTTTTATGAATATTGTGTTATTAGCTCAGAAACATGAGTCAAGACTATTTTTTGAGGTGTGATTAGCTTATCAACATCCTTACGTTAGGACATTAGACCCAATATTTTTGTGCTAAGTAGCTAATTATTGTTTAGCTTAGAAACATGCTAACACTAAGGCTATTTTACAAAGTATTTGTGTGTGCTATGTATTTTTGTGCTTATTAGAATATTGTGGCATTAGCTTAACATGCTAACATGAAGACCATTTACCCACTTATGTCTGCTGTATGCTTATTATTGCTTCATTAGCTTAGAAACATGCTAACTCCGATGCTCTTTTACCCAGTAGGTATTTATGTGTGCTATATATTTTTATGCTTATTAGAGTATTGCATCAGTAGCTTCATAACATACTAACAAGGCCATTTACCCACTGTTTATGTGCACTAGGTATTCTTATGTGATGTATTGCTTCATTAGCTTAGAAACATGCTAACGCCAATGTTTTTTTTCTTAGTATTTTGTGTGCTGTGTATTTGTATGCTTATTAGAGTATTGAATCATTAACTTAGTAACAAGTTAAAGTCAAAATAATTTACCCAATATTTATGCGCTACATATGTTTATGCTTATTATTGTTTTGTTAGCTTAGAAACATGCTAACGCCAATTATTTTTACCCAGTACTATTTGTGTATGCTATGTATGCCTATTTTTATGCTCATTAGAGTATTGTGTCATTGGCTTAGCAACATGCTAACATCAAGACCATTTACAATTTGTGTGTGCTACGTATTTTTAGCAACACCCTAACATCAAAATCTATTGGAACTAATTGTGACTGATGTCGTGCCTGTTGAGCGCTACAAATCAATCACTTATGAGGTTCTCTTTCATACTAAGGCCTAAAATGTGTTTCATACTGAGGCCTAATGTCATTTGATGAAAACCCTTTAGGTTTTTAGCGATCTTATTGAGAGTCAATGCTTAAAAAATCATAAAGAAAAATCCTTTACGAGAAAAGATGATGAGAGAAATAAACTTGCAGCGAAGACAGTCGCAGACCCACTGACATCATCCTGCCACCTGAAATGCGTAACAAAAACGTACAACAAATAAATCTCTCCATAGCTATCTGAACACATCACACTCCTGGCTACAGGTTTGTCTTTTCGTTGTATATGTGTGTGACGGCCCGGCTATGTTACACGTCCGAAACACACTCGGAACAGGACTCAGTAAATGATGGCTGTGGGCGAGCAGGGCAACTGTAAACTCGCTCTCTGGAGATGACCTAAAGCAGCGGGTGATATATGTGTGTTTTGGTTTGCCTCTGGGAAAGCGAGCACGCTTATTTACACAGAGCACCCCTGGGTGTGGGGCGAAGATACACACAAACACAAAGACTATCACTCTGTCATCACACACTCACACACACACACTGCAAATACTAACAGACACACTCAAAATCGAGGCGTCAAGGAAACACACTGCTGGATCTCTGTTATCTTACTAGTTATATTCAGAATAGCATAATATAATTAGTTTTAGTTTTTCCATAATGTAAAAGTATGTATACTTTGCACAATGCAATGCATTCAACTTGACCCTCCATTTCCAGTGTTAAAGGGGACCTATTATGCCTTTTCTCAAAGTCTTGATTTTCTACTAGAATAGGTTTTCATGCTTGAATGTTCAAAAAACACATTATTTTTCACATATTTGACTTTGTTGCAGCACCTCTCTTTCCAGTCAGTAACACTGCGTACAACGCTGCGTCCAAAATCGCATACTCTCTTGAGTAAGTACTTATTTTGAATAAGTAATTAATTCACGACTGCTAAAAAAGTAAGTTCTATATAGTATGAATGTGTGTAGTTGAATGTAATCTGGACGTACTATATTCGCCTTGTTGTCATTATCATGTGACCTTCCATCGTGAGTTACGTCATTTCACCTCCATTCATAAAGGCCCTCCTGTGGCCTCATGGGATAGAAAAGTGTCCATCGTATGCACACTTCCAAATCTCGCTAGAAGAAGTAGGTCATCCAGATACTTTTTGCCTACTCTTTTATGAAGACTGTGAATTTGAGTGTGTTTGGGAAATGTCACGCTCCTTACCATAACTGTAAGTTTCAACACACTAACTAACTCAACCAGGCCCCGCCCCTTTATTTTGCGTATGCCTTGGGCGGGAATTTTTTAAATGAGAGATATTGTGACGTGTTCGTTCCTGGTAGAAAACTCCAGACTACATTTGAGGCATTTCAGGGAGTTCAGAAACAGTGCGCACTGATATACAGTGGTGGCCAAAATTATTAGAACACTTGGCATCTGGGAGTTGTCTTATTGGGCCTGGATTTATTTTTCAAGAGGACAATGACCCGAAACATTCTTCTAACTATTGCCGGAACTACCTGCGATGGAAGGAATCTGCTGGAACTTTGAAAATTATGGACTGGCCTCCTCAAAGTCCGGACCTCAACCCCATCGAGCACATTTGGGGCGAGTTGGAAAATAAACTGTACAGATCTATTGTACATTCAAAGTTCAGTTGCAGAAGGCATGGGATAACATTAGTGTTGAAGTTCTCAGAGGAAATATATTGACACTATGCCAGAGAGATGTGCTGTTGTAATTGCTGCAAAAGGTGGACATACCAAATATTAAAGTTAAAATTGGATGAAAACAGAACGACTCACTTCATCTAATATTTGATGGTCAGAGCAACCATCTGCATGTTAAGTGAATATTATGAAATTAAAACATGTTTTGGAGGCAAAAAAAAGGTCAATATTTTCAGATCTGTCAGGTGTTCTAATAATTTTGGCCACCACTGTAGAGAATACCTCCCTTTGGTGTGACTTTGTGCTTTGTAACTTTGCAGACCTTTTTCATGCTCAAACAGCAACATTACACACTAAAGAAAGATGAACATGTAAAAAAGCATAATAGGAGCCCTTTAATGAATGAATCTGCTTGAAAAAATTCTTTACACAAATAACTGATGTCAATTATTGAATTAAACATTCTGGTATTATGTGGCATATTACAGTTCGAAATAGATTTCGCTTGAATGATGTTTTTTTTTTGTTTTTTTTAACTAATATGCAGTATGTAGTACACCAGCATTCCATTCAGAACATACTCAGACATTCAGACCACAAGAAATAATCACTCTCACGCTAATGGTCAGTAATAATTGATCTTAAGTAGTCATAATGTGTTGATCACTAGTCTTATTGTAAAGGTTGGCTTTGTAATTTTATGTGCAGTAATGTAAACCACACTCTGGACATAAACTTTTATTTTTAGGCTCTCATTGTTTTGTGTTTATTTAAAAGTAGCTGGGATGGTGTACAAGGGGAAACATATTGCTTGAGAAACCTCACATCTTATTTTTAACAGCATATTGATTTTTTTTCCCATTTGTTGACTGCTTTATTTGCAAAGATAAATCTTTATTTGCAGTTTAATTCTATGCTTATCAAATGTAATACAAAGCTCTGCAGATATAACTTCATCTTAACAAGAGGGCGAAATAATGATGCTATTTTAGATTGGCAAAGCTATCTCCGGAGAGCACTAGTAATCATCTTTATTTGGATCTAAATCTAGATATCTTTCACTCAATTAATAATGGTTAACAGCATGTTTTGTTGGATGGCTATATTTCAAGTCACTTCAAGTATTTTAATGGGGAAAATCTATGATCATATTCATAACCACCAGCTTTTGTAGTACAATCGAAGTGATCAATTTGTCTGCATGTAGAATAATCAAACACCTCAGCAGTGCTAACATAAAACTGTTTTTGATTTGTAGTTCTTATATTTTAATACTTTGTTAGCAACTTGTAGTGTAACACTTTTATAAAAGTAATTTGAAAGACTTTTCATTTTCTTACTTTTCAATAATCCGTTTCACTTGGATGTACATCACAATACAGGATAAATTATCTTTTGCTACTTCCCTTGAAATGTAACTTTAAATCATAACTACACTGTAAACCCTAACCCTCAAAATAATTAATTGGTTTGAGTAGAGCCAACTCAAATAAAGAAATTAGTTCAAACAAATTAACTTTTATAAGTATTTAGAACTTTATTTTTCTTTTGAGTTCACAAAACTGACACATTTTAAGTAATCTGAATTGTTTCATTGTTTTGAGTTTTATAAACTTGTTTCTTTTAATTTAGACTAACTTAAATTTAACCGAAACTGGGCTGGCATTTCTATTTCCCCGCATGCTTTGTCATGACACTCAAAAAGGACAGTAAATGCCAAAATTAAGTGTTATATTGTTTTGTTTTGTTTTTGTGCAAGATTAACGTTAAGTGGGAGATTTAGTAGTGTTCAATGTTTTGTTATGCTAGTTTAGAATAGTTTCTGTTATGCTGGTTTTTTTTAGGGTTACCATTACGGTGACGAGTGGAGCATGAGCTTAGTTTTGAGAACAGATATATGGTAAATGTATTATATTGCTGTCCTCATTCAGCAAGTGCTATGCTATGCTAATACTACCAAAGCATTGTGTAACCAATTAGCAAGGTGTCATTTATTGAATTAGCCAGTTAAAGCTAGTCAAGTTTCAACTACTACAAATTTGAGATTATATGATATTTTTAAGTTAAATGTATGAATTAGCTCACTCAAATATTTCAAGTTCAGAGTGACTTAATTAAAAGTAGTCTCATTTATTGTTTCTGTGGAATAGCATGTGTATTGCCACAACTACTGTCACTGAAAGTATAGGACAGAATCTTTAAAGGACAACTGAGTCCTTTGGGGAAAGAACGGGTCTGTTATTCTACGCAGAACTGTCTGCTGTGTGTTTGCCAAGCGCAACCTATGTAACTACCTATTTAACCTTTCAGCCACCGACTGTATCTGACACTTCTCACGCTCACGTATAACAACGTAACAACGTGTGACAGCCACGGAGTCAATTACTGCACTTGGCAGTTCTTCATGGACATGCAGGTCTGTCATTGGTTCTGTCACGCTTATGTGCATTTTACTAGGCTGACCCGACAGCTTGTACAACTCACTTTACATTTCCCTTCACCTTTTGTTCTGATGTGTTTCCCTCATCAATGTATGTAAAACATTTCTGGGTTTAGTTATTGAAGCAATCACAGGCTTTTTTTCTTTTTAAAGATCCACTTGGTCTCTTCCCAAACCTCTCTGGACATCAAATCCCTTGTGGTTGGATAACGGTGTTCCCCAAGTGTCTGTCCTGGGGCCACTATCGATTGGCTGCAATTACAAACAAATCGAAACATGATTTATTTGGATGGGAATCATTTCAATATCAGGAAAAGCCAGGGCCGATGAAGACCCCATCAATAAACCACCACCCCTCCCCCTTTCCGCCCCTTTCGTTTCTCTATGTACATTCCCCACAGAGGCAATCATTCTGCAAGATGTCAATACAACCAGTCAAGCTCAAAAAAGACAAGGCGATTGAGATATTTTGAGTTTTTCACCCTCCCATCACCCCTCACAACCTTCTTTTTTTTCTTTTTGTGCACTTAATTAAGTCACCAAAAGGCTGTCAAGGATAATTTTCAAAGCACAGAACCTGGTCGCACTTGACATTTGATAATATTACGCTCCATGCTGATTGAAATTGATTTTGGAGGCTTACTATAGCCTGCTCCTTTTGACAACTCCGAGCCTATAAACCCAAGGACAAGGGCCCATGTCGCCGTTGCAACTCATATCCCTACGAGTGATGGGCAGCCAGGAGCTTTAGTCAGGGAGGGGCAGCCAGGGGCCAGCAGGCGGCACGCCGTCTAGGGGTCATGGATCTGGCAACTCATAGTGTCTAATAAATCAGCACCCCTAACAGCAAGCTGGTTTTACTTTTTCTCCCTCTCTCTCTCTGTCTGAGTCGGGAAAGAGCAAAATATCTATCAGTGCTGGGGAATCTACATTAAAACTGTAGCTTGCCTTGCTACAAGCTAATTACAATGTAAAGAAGTTAAACTACTCCAGTTACACTTTGCAGAAAGCAGTTAGCAACACTACAAATACAGCATAACTAAAGCTATTTAATGGCACAGTATCTTTAAAAATGTATAACAAGTCTGCATTTGGAGTATTTATCTGGTACAAGAGCAACAAATTATGATGACAACATTAAATTGGGACAGCATACAATTGTATTAGTTGTATTATTTATTTTACAGTATAGAACCAATAAAACTAGAAAACATTCATTTTTAAACTAAAAGCAGCGACAAATGACAACATTTATCGGTGAATCATTTATTTGATTAGTCAATCATAAATTTACATGAACCATAGTGGTGGGTCATTCATGAATGATTCGGATCACATTGTTTGTGTTCGCCCACAGGGTTTCTTCTGAAATCAAAATGCGATTGCTGATTAATGTTTGCTATGCATACATAAAATAAGCTCTCCTACCAGATGTGTTGCATTTAACGTCAACCATACACAAAATGGGAAGATTGGATAATTTAACTGACCTAATTTTTAAATATTGTTCAGTTAAAATAAAGGTACACTAAGTATTTTTTTTTTTGTTCAAAATAAACAAAATTCAAAAGTCAGTTGTCACATTGGGGGATGGGTGAAAGGAGCGAGGACTCAAGTGCAGCAAAAATAAGGCTTTATTAATAATAAAATATAATCAAAAACAAACAAAACTACCCACGAGGGGGGAAAAAAACAAACTTGACTAAACATAAGGCGCAAGGAACAGGAAGCACAACGGGTAACAAACAACGGGTAACAGAAGACAACAATTCAGCACAGGACTGCAAACACAAGGAGAATAAATAGGGAGCAAACAAGGCAGGTAATGAGGGAAGACAGGTGGGGCAAATGAACCAATAATCAGATAACAAGATGGGCGGGATTAGACAATGAACAGAAGAGCACATGGCACAAGGAAACACGTGACAAGCCATGTGCTCACACCAAACATGACAAACACAAGCACATGGCCAGCAAAGACAAATTACAAGCCATGTGCTCACACAAAGACAAGACCAATACAGGAGTGTCAGGGCTCTGTCACCAAACCAAGAATAAGCTAGACCGAAGTGACAGAACCCTGACATCAGTACATCACCAATCCTTCTTTCAAAACGTGTTTTGATCTTAGCCTGATTCACTATGATAAGCCTATTATAAGTGTTTATATTTTATACCTGTCGGGATGGTTTTCATGGGAAATTACATACGTCTCTAAATAGAGAAAAGATGCTCTGGCTATTTTGATGTGTGTATGGTGTGGGAGTGGCATAGGTTAGTTGTCACAGCGAGCGAGAAAGATTGACATGGAGCAGCTAAATCTCAAACCTCCAGGGAATCACCCGTTTAAAGGGGTCCTATAATGCCCCTTTTTACAACATGTAAAATAAGTCTCTGATGTCCCCAGTGGGTGAAGTTGTGTATGTGAAGTTTTAGCTCAAAAGCACAGATAATTTTTATAGCATGTTAAAATTGTCACTTTGTTTGTTGCGTGTTCCCGGGGGCAGGGTTTATGTACATTTTAGGGTTAGTGATGACACTAACCCGTGAATAAGCTCATTGTAGTCCCTAGCAGCCGTTTGTTGTAGTCCTTAAAATGCGATTTCTTTAAAAGAATTTCATATCTTTAATATCTCCCTTTGCTTTGAACTTTGAGTGTTGTAACTTTGCAGATGTTGTTTATGCTCAAACAGCAACATTACACATTAACTAAAGTTAAAAAAGTGAAATCATAATCAACCACCCCTTTAAAAAAATGCAAAACAGAGAAGAGTCTGCTGGCAAAAAGAGAATGTGACAGAGCTCGTAATAAAACCAGAATCAACATTGGCTTGGATTTTCAGATATGGCGAAAACTGTTTGAAATGTTGTAAAAGTGACGCGGAGATAGTGTTTTTATTACTCAACAGGTGAGTATTGAACAGATGAATTGCCATATGTACAAAGAACTGGACCAAACAGGGACTAGATATACCAGAGCAAATGAGGGAACTAATGAGCTAATTAATTAAGATCAGGTGAACTGACGAGAAAGACACAGACTTGAAAACTAGGTCACAAGAACAGAAACAAACACAAATCATAATCCTTTTAGAATAGACATAGAAATAGATATTACGTCCCCCTCTGGAAAGGCGCGTCCTCGCACCGTACAAGGTCCAACTGATAAGGAAGGGCGGAGGCTCTAAACGAGAACGTAGATAATGAGAGGGGCAACAACAGTCAACAGTCGCAGGAGAGAGGAGCCATGGTGGAGGCTTGGGCAATGGAACCAGGGGTGTGATCTCCTGCGATGGAGCCGGCCACAGTGGAGACCCAGATGGAGCCGAGGAGACACAGAGCCAGGTTGACACTGCAGGTTCGGAGGGCCATGGCGAAGCTGGTGGCTCATGGAACCGAGGTGGAGGCAGGGATCCGGAAGATTAGAGTGGATCCAGTGCGACCAAGGATAACTGTGGGGCCGGCGGGAAGGTGGAGACCAGTGGGGCCGAAGGGATGGAGGACAGAGGTGCAACCGGAAGCCACGAATCCTGCGGTGGAGCCAGGGTGACGTCTGACAAATGCGGAGACAGGGGGATGAGGGAGCCTGGTGCAGCTGGTGGGATGATGGGCCATGGTGGAGCTGAGGGAGCATTGAGCCAAGGCAGAGCTGATGGGTCAGGGGACCGAGGTGGAGTCCAGGGCTCTGTGGCTGCAGGCGGAGATGGGGGATCCTCACGCCGAGCTGAAGCTGGGGACCGGAAGACCCAAGGCAAATCCGCCACACTGCAGGGGGCCAACTGTGGATGAGCCGAGGGACTAACAGGAACCAGCGGACAGAGGGCTGATGAATCGGCAGGATTTAGTAGAGGAGGTGGGAGAGGGAGGCTGGGCAGACGCTCTGGAAACACAGGAAACTCTGGACTTGGCAGGATCCACAGTAACGGGAGATTCAAAGGTATTATTTCCCAAATAAATCTAAAACATTACACAAGTCCATATTTAGCTTATTCACAGCGGCGGGGAAGTGGGTGGGGCCTCTAATGCAAGTCCTCTAGCTCCACTAATAATCCCTCTGGGAAAGGTGTTTTAGCAGTCTCGCACACCTGGTCAGGCTCTGGGGCAGTACAAGGTGCAGTTGGACTTACTGGCACTTTCTCCGCGGCAGGCTCAGGCTCCGCGTCTGTGGTGGAGTTCTGCTGTAGCTTTGTCGGGCGGGGTGAAGGCTAACTGCCCAGTTGCCCTGGGTCAGGTGGAGTGGGGCAGGTGGGCACCGCAAGGCCGATGGTGAAAGCTGATCTGTTATGAACCGGCACCCACTCCACAAATGCCTCCTTTGAATGAATACTCTTTAAAACGTTTCCTTCCTTCCACAGAGGAAATAAAGTCATACAAGCAACATGAGGTTAAGTAAATAGTGGCACTTTAATTTTGGGTGAACAATCCCTTTAATCATGGTTCCTTTATTGTTTACATATAGAATACACTAAACAGGTTGTATTAATACTGTAGTTTATAATCAGGTTCTGTCCTGATTTTGAGGCCTAACTTTAGATCAGTTGTTTCTAGATATTTTCACATCAGTTGTTGGATGTTTTGTGGCATATTAATGTCTTGTTTCCTTCATTGCGATCTCCCTTATGACAGTGCCTGGCACACATTATCTGGGGCATCTATGTTTGTTCAATTATAACACCAGCATTTTCTCCTCTTTTAGGGTTCTAACCCGCTTTTGCTAATCGCATTTTGCCGCCTCAGGCTATTGAAAAACTGTAACGTTTAGGATCGGGAAAATTTGCTTAATTATTTGTCTTCCTCTGTGGTATTCACAAGTAAAAGTATAACAGCTCCCTGACTCGCAGCATGTTAGTATGGCCTACTTAGAACCATATACACTGATCTAATCTTAGATGACTTAAAAATCCAGCAGACAAGAGTTCACTGGATTATGCAGGATAATAAAGTTATCAAAATGGATGATGTAGATGTGGATGCTCGGAAAATATTTCACTTCATTCAAAATAAAACTTCTGTTTGTTTTTGAGCAGTGCAGAACGAATTATGTAGTTTAATACTAAAAATGTTATTAGTTGTAGTAGTTATTATAATATGCATATTATAGTATTGCAAACACCTACGGATTTGCTACGGATATAATTTGATGTATCATGTAGTCATTACCTTCAAATTTTGATTGCATTTGTTCTCTTACATCCTCTGTCCTCTATTGTGACCGAAGACAACATGTCCACTTCAAGAGCGATAACTTCAGAGGGCACGTCCCATTCATGTTGATCCCAGGGTGAGCTCTTTCTATGATTAACTAAACTACGATGAGGTGGACCGCTCTTGTCCACAACCGCATCACTGACACATAGATTTATCAAACGGCAGTTAGACCAACAGCAAACTCATAAAAATGAAGTATGGCTAAGAAAAAGGTAATGAAAGAGTATTGTGTTCCTGCATTTAATAAACCTGAGCATATTACAGCTTAATAGCTTATCATTTTATTTACTTCAGCTCCAAACAAATATCCTAAGCAATATGAACCACCACAGGATACATGTTTTTAGCGTTTCACTTGTGTTGAGGAAATGACTTCAAAAAAACGTTACGCTTCTAATTTAAAATAGTTAAACAACAGTCAGGCTGTCTTTTTGAAAGAAAGAAAGAAAGAAAAATCACTACAATAAACTACATTAAAGCCTTTTAAAAGTGCTAAGTCTTTAAAAAAAACAAGAGAAGATAAAGATAAAGAGAAGTATTAATCTGGCACATAAATAATGAAGATCTGAGATTGAACAGATACATTTGCACTTCATTCATACAACTAATAAAACTGTAATACACCCTTACACAGTATTTTATGTGATAAATTTGTCATAATTAGCCGCATCAATCACTAAATTGTATTGGTGGTTTTGTATTTCTGCTGCATTGTGCTATGTAGCCCCGCCCACAACGAAAACTCATTGGATCAAAATGTCATTGTGGGCGGGGCTACCTAGCACAAGGGTTTTTTTTTCCACAACAGCTATGGTCTTGTATTTCCATTAAAGTAGTGCAGATTTACATGTATGAATAAACATTTGAAGCATATTGTATGTTTTATACACAGCGAATTTCCAGAATCGTCAGCAATGAATGGGACGCTACACTCAAAAAAATTATTTTACGATACTGTTCACTTTATTTAAACAATTTATTTTGAACACCATTGTATCAGGTTTCTGGTTCAAATGTGATTGCTTCATGTTAAATTGACTAACGGTTACTCTTTGACTTCACTTGATGTTTTCATTTTGAAATAACATGCTTCAATTAAGTAACCCACACTCAAAAAAAAAAGATACTTTAAACTAAATTCAATTATGGACAGTGGTTCCATACAACCACCTTATTTTTTATTAACATTAAAAGTTTATTTTTAATCTATGCAAAATCCTTGTGTTGTGACAACTGACCGAGGAAGAATCTATGTAAAATAGTTATGTCCAACCAACTCAATTCAATCACTTCGCTGTAACTTAAACCAGTTACGTTTTCTGGTCTAGTAAAAACTCTCCAAATATTTTTCACTAATGCAACATATGCAGGACTCAATCAAACAGGACTTTCACTTCCCATCATGCTTTGCAAAGGGTCTGAATTGGGACTGTAAATGTTGAAATAAAGTGCTATTTTAAGCATTTTGTTTCAACAAGCAAGATTTTTAATGTTTACTGTCATATTATGTTGGTATTTAAGAGTTTCTGTTATGTTAGTGGTTTTGGGGGTTACCATTGTGGTGAAGTGTTGAGCTTGTGCTTGGGTTGAGGACCTGCTAACAAGAGTTCAAACTGCTTTAATAACAAAACAATCACTACAGTAGTGCTCTGGAAGAAATTCTAGACTGCCCATATTGAACATCACATCTGTAAAGAAAAGTTATATTTAGTTTGTTTTTATGTAAATCACAGGACTATGTTCCTTCAGTGGAAATCATTTGGAGATTATTTACTAGGCCAAGACATGCTCAGAAAACGTAACCAGTTTAAGTTACAGTGAAGTGATTGAATTGAGTTGGTTGGACATAACTATTTTACATAGACTCTTCCTCGGTCAGTTGTGTTGTCAAAACACAAGGATTTTGCATAGATTAAAAATAAAACTTTAATGTTAATAAAAACTAAGTTGGTTGTGTGGAACCACTGTCCATAATTGAATTGAGTTAAAGGGGTCATGAACTGGCTTTTTTTATTTTTTTATACTGTTGTCTGAGTTCAACTTATGACGTTCGCGTGGTTTTTACATTCAAAAACATAATGAATTAGTAATAGGCTATTTTCTAAGTAATAGGTTTTGAGACTAGCTCCTGGAACACTCGGTTTTTATAGGCGTGCAGCATTGAAGACTTGGAAGTAAACGCCCACTGCTATGATTGGATAACAGTTTTGCATATTATAATGAGCTTCAACTTCGTCAGTATATGTGGGAATTGTTTTGAAAACGGCAACCGGAATGATTCACCCACAGCAGGGCTCGCAAAATGTCTTTATCAAACAAACACAATGATTTATCTCTCATCCACCAGCAATTAATTGGAATGTTATTTTTTATTACATGGCCCGCCCGATCGGTGGATATAACCGCAAACCACATCACTAACACACACACCCACACACACACACACACAAGCATCTGCAAAACTTCGCAGACAAATGAAATCAGCATGTTCAAAACTTCCGCGATTGTATTTTTCTTTCAAATATCAAGTCAGGAGAGTGGACAACGCACATCAAGAAAGGAATGTTATTTCACTATTTAAGGTAGCCCGTCGGCAGGCCGTGATACATTTTGGTAGCCCGACTTGAAAACACATAGCCCTGGGATGTCAGGCTTTGCGAGCCCTGGCCCATACACGTTTATTGCTTGGAAGTTCGATCCGGTTTAGCTCCATGTAGGCCTGTTATTTATCTATGCCAGGCACGAGTCGGTGGGTGGTGCTACAGAATCAGGATTTCGTCTTGAGGCGGAGTTTCACTGCACTCTGACATCACGGGACGTACATTCGCAGATCGATCGTTTGCTAAGCCAGCTGTCAATAAAAGCTTTTCTTTGACTAACAAGTTTTCAGCTCTGAAACTTACAGGATATTCTTATATTACCATGACCTTTTATATATCAAAAGCTCAAGGGGAAGTTGATTTCTCAATTCATGACCCCTTTAAAGTACAAACTCGATTCCAAAAAAGTTGGGACACTGTACAAATTGTGAATAAAAAAGGAATGCAATAATTTACAAATCTCATAAACTTATATTTTATTCACAATAGAATATAGATAACATATCAAATGTTGAAAGTGAGACATTTTGAAATGTCATGCCAAATATTGGCTCATTTCGGATTTCATGAGAGCTACACATTCCAAAAAAGTTGGGACAGGTAGCAATAAGAGGCCGGAAAAGTTAAATGTACATATAAGGAACAGCTGGAGGACCAATTTGCAACTTATTAGGTCAATTGGCAACATGATTGGGTATAAAAAGAGCCTCTCAGAGTGGCAGTGTCTCTCAGAAGTCAAGATGGGCAGAGGATCACCAATTCCCCCAATGCTGCGGCGAAAAATAGTGGAGCAATATCAGAAAGGAGTTTCTCAGAGAAAAATTGCAAAGAGTTTGAAGTTATCATCATCTACAGTGCATAATATCATCCAAAGATTCAGAGAATCTGGAACAATCTCTGTGCGTAAGGGTCAAGGCCGGAAACCCATACTGGATGCCCGTGATCTTCGGGCCCTTAGACGGCACTGCATCACATACAGGAATGCTACTGTAATGGAAATCACAACATGGGCTCAGGAATACTTCCAGAAAACATTGTCGGTGAACACAATCCACCGTGCCATTCGCCGTTGCCGGCTAAAACTCTGTAGGTCAAAAAAGAAGCCATATCTAAACATGATCCAGAAGCGCAGGCGTTTTCTCTGGGCCAAGGCTCATTTAAAATGAACTGTGGCAAAGTGGAAAACTGTTCTGTGGTCAGACGAATCAAAATTTGAAGTTCTTTTTGGAAAACTGGGACACCATGTCATCCGGACTAAAGAGGACAAGGACAACCCAAGTTGTTATCAGCGCTCAGTTCAGAAGCCTGCATCTCTGATGGTATGGGGTTGCATGAGTGCGTGTGGCATGGGCAGCTTACACATCTGGAAAGGCACCATCAATGCTGAAAGGTATATCCAAGTTCTAGAAAAACATATGCTCCCATCCAGACGTCGTCTCTTTCAGGGAAGACCTTGCATTTTCCAACATGACAATGCCAGACCACATACTGCATCAATTACAACATCATGGCTGCGTAGAAGGATCCGGGTACTGAAATGGCCAGCCTGCAGTCCAGATCTTTCACCCATAGAAAACATTTGGCACATCATAAAGAGGAAGATGCGACAAAGAAGACCTAAGACAGTTGAGCAACTAGAAGCCTGTATTAGACAAGAATGGGACAACATTCCTATTCCTAAACTTGAGCAACTTGTCTCCTCAGTCCCCAGACGTTTGCAGACTGTTCTAAAAAGAAGAGGGGATGCCACACAGTGGTAAACATGGCTTTGTCCCAACTTTTTTGAGATGTGTTGATGCCATGAAATTTAAAATCAACTTATTTTTCCCTTAAAATGATACATTTTCTCAGTTTAAACTTTTGATATGTCATCTATGTTGTATTATGAATAAAATATTGAAATTTGAAACTTCCACATCATTGCATTCTGTTTTTATTCACAATTTGTACAGTGTCCCAACTTTTTTGGAATCAGGTTTGTATAATTTTTTTGAGTGTAATATCATTTTGGCTTTAATAAGATTTTCCCAATAAATAGGATAAGTAAATAGAATAAACCTGGCGTCCTCCATGATTCCTGTTCTTTCCGACAGCAAAGAACTTGTAATCGCAATTTCAGAATTGGGAAGTAGGACATTTCTGATAGGCAGCATTAAACTCAAGGAATACCAATGATGCTGTCTGAAAAAGAATTATATAAAGTTATATAAGTTTATATAACTTATAGAGTTATATAAATCACCACCACTCTTATATTTTTATAAAAATATATAGGTTTGTATTACTACTAAAATAAAGAAAAAAATAACTTTCATTGGAATCACTTTCAGAACAATATTTCAGAACAACAGTTGTCCTTATATTTATCTTTATAGTTATCATTCTTGGTGTGAATGGGCCCTTACTCTGTTTTAAAAACAGCTCAGCTGAAAAGTAGTTATCCTTTCGTCAGTACAAGGGATTATTCAAAGCTGTTCTTAAATTACACGTGAGGTAAATGTTTATCAGCCAAACAAAAGGATTTATTGCAGCTAGCTTATTGAATTTGACTAAGCTAATCAAGCTGTTTACAGTGTCTAAGTAAAGGAAATAAAATGGCAATAGAGCCAGCTGTCAGTCACTGGGAGTCGAACAGGCCAGTTGCGTTCTGATTGATCAGGTCTGAACCATGGCCTTGACAGGCGCCACGGCTGCTATCGACAGCAATCTGGTGCAGGAGAGACAGAGAGAGAGAGAAGAAAAGAGCGCGAGAGAGAGAGCTGTCCAGCACTATTAACCTCTGGCCCTGACGTCCTTCTAGACATCACCGCTGCAGTAATTAGGGAGTCAATCGCAATCGCATGTATCACTTACCCTGTCGTGTCAGTCAGAGCGGCCCGTGACAGATTCATTAAGCTCTTGCCCTCCAGGTCCCCCAGCCAAACGGACCTATAAACTACTTTTAACAGGACCTCACAAATTGGAGGGGGCAAGAGGAAGGGGAGGGTGCGTTAACAGCAGAGAATAAACGCTCAAATGACAATTAGCATTGATCAGTGGGTGGAAAACGGACACTCAATGACAAGAAATCGCAGGTGAAATGGCCTTCTGGGTTATAGCGGCACACGGGTGAACGCACACGCGCTCCAGACTTTTTATTGCTGTGGTGTCAGTCTTAGGCCAGACTCAAATACAGTGGAGAACAAGTATTTGATACACTGCCGATTTTGCAGGTTTGCCCACTTACAAAGCATGTAGAAGTCTGTAATTTTTATCATAGGTATTCTTCAACTGTGAGTGACGGAATCTAAAACAAATCACATTGTATGATTTTTAAGTAATTAATTTGCATTTTATTGCAAGTATTTGATACATCAGAAAAGCAGAACTTAATATTTGGTACAGAAACCTTTGTTTGCAATTACAGAGATCATACGTTTCCTGTAGTTCTTGACCAGGTTTGCACACACTGCAGCAGGGATTTTGGCCCACTCCTCCATACAGACCTTCTCCAGATCCTTCAGGTTTCGGGGCTGTCGCTGGGCAACACGGACTTTCAGCTCCCTCCAAAGATTTTCTATTGGGTTCAGGTCTGGAGACTCCAGGCCACTCCAGGACCTTGAGATGCTTCTTACGGAGCCACTCCTTAGTTGCCCTGGCTGTGTGTTTCAGGTCGTTGTCATGCTGGAAGACCCAGCCACGACCCATCTTCAATGCTCTTACTGAGGGAAGGAGGTTGTTGGCCAAGATCTCGCGATACATGGCCCCATCCATCCTCCCCTCAATACGGTGCAGTTGTCCTGTCCCCTTTGCAGAAAAACATCCCCAAAGAATGATGTTTCCACCTCCATGCTTCACGGTTGGGATGGTTTTCTGGCGGTTGTACTCATCCTTCTTCTTCTTCCAAACGCAGCGAGTGGAGTTTAGACCAAAAAGCTCTATTTTTGTCTCCTCAGACCACATGACCTTCTCACATTCCTCCTCTGGATCATCCAGATGGTCATTGGCAAACTTCAGACGGGCCTGGACATGCGCTGGCTTGAGCAGGGGGACCTTGCGTGCGCTGCAGGATTTTAATCCATGACGGCGTAGTGTGTTACTAATGGTTTTCTTTGAGACTGTGGTCCCAGCTCTCTTCAGGTCATTGACCAGGTCCTGCCGTGTAGTTCTGGGCTGATCCCTCACCTTCCTAATGATCATTGATGCCCCACGAGGTGAGATCTTGCATGGTGCCCCCTGACCGAGGGAGATTGACCGTCATCTTGAACTTCTTCCATTTTCTAATAATTGCGCCAACAGTTGTTGCCTTCTCACCAAGCTGCTTGCCTATTGTCCTGTAGCCCATCCCAACCTTGTGCAGGTCTACAATTGAGACCTGCACAAGGACCTGCACAATGGAGTATGTTTGATTGAGTGTGTGGACAGGTGTCTTTATACAGGTAACGAGTTCAAACAGGTGCAGTTAATACAGGTAATGAGTGGAGAACAGGAGGGCTTCTTTAAGAAAAACTAACAGGTCTGTGAGAGCCGGAATTCTTACTGGTTGGTAGGTGATCAAATACTTACAGTATGTCATGCAATAAAATGCAAATTAATTATTTAAAAATCATTAATTTTAATGAAATTTTAATTGAACAATTAGCGTTTGGCTTGTCCCCTGTTTGCTTTAATGACAGCAGCAAAAAGCAATAAAGCTATAAAATTTGACATTCACATGGTCAATGTCACATTTAATTGCTGATTCAGAAATAGTGCAAAATCTTAAAGTCAGCACGAAACTGAAGTTGCGATATTCTTTTCTTCCCTGTTGTGACGTATATCCGAGTGAAATGGCTTCTCGAACAAGAACAAATGTGGGCGGGGCTTGATTTTGTCCATGAGGAATTGATTGGATGGTTGCTATTGGTGGATCTCATGTGAGTGACAGGTTGCCCCGCCCTCACGCCATGAACAAGTCATCAGAGAAGAGAAGAGATGACGCTGCAAGAGGGAGGTGAAGTGATTTTGATTAAAGATTATGAGGCAGGTAAATTATAAAAATAAAAAAAATCATGTGCACAGATAAATAATTTACAAGAAATACTATAGTTACAATGTTGAGTAGAGCTTTCTTTACAACTGTCTTTGCGATATGTGTATAGGTTTCTAGCTAGTTTAACTGAACTATTTTAATGTTAACCTTAACTAACTTGCTCACCAAGATTCACCAAGATTCTTTTCTATAGCACTCCTTATGGAAATACTGAGAATGTGTGTCAAAATTGTAGTTGCAGAGGCATGAAATCAAGTGTTTATCTTCAAGTTTTGGGCCAATATTCAGAAACATACAATGTTTCTGAATATAACATAAAATGTAAAAAAAAATTAATGGTAATTTTAGAAGATTGTAAAATGCTACCTGTTAATTGGCTGACGACAAATTTCCCTACTATATGGTGAAAAACTGTAAGAGATCTTAATGGACATTTTACATAATTTCACAGTAAAATACTGTTTAATGTTCAGATTTTGGAAGTATGGTCGTCTTATAATTTACAGTCAAAAACTATAAACTAACATTCCCACAAGTCCAGGCGTGACGCATTATATTTGATAGTATTTTGTTTTTAATAATTATGTTTCTTGTTAGTTTTTGTTATCAGTTATGTATACAGGTACAAAACAGACTTCAGTAGGCCTACTTTAGAAGGTTAGAATATTAAAGTAATAACAGATTAATAAAATAAAGTTTTTTTACTGTAAATGTAAGTTCTGTGCTGTAAAAACTAAAATATTGCGGTAAAGTGCTTGCAACCACAGCTGCCATTTTAACCATAATATTTTTTTCAGTATACAACATTGTATGGTGTGTGGTCCCATTGCACATTACTTAAAGGGATAGTTCACCCAAAAATGAAAATTACCCCATAATTTACTCACCCTCAAGCCATCCTAGGTGTATATGACATTCTTCTTTCAGACGATTACAATCGGAGTTATATTAAAAAATGTCCTGGCTCTTCCAAGCTTTATAATGGCAGTGAATGGCAGCCCAAAATTTGAAGCCCAAAAAAGTGCATCCATCCATTATAAAAGTAATCCATAGCAATCCAGGCCTTCTGAAGCGAACTGATGTGTTTGTGTAAAAAAATATTCATATTTAAAACTTCTAGCTTAAAAACGTAAAATATCTAGCTTATGACGGACTGCCTTCTGTATTGAACTTACGCAGAAAGTGTAACACCTCTCGCAGTTCAAAATGCTTATGCTACGTCCGACGTCATACGTCACGCCAGTTCCTTAAGTTGAATATGGAAGGCGGTCTGGCAGAAGCTAGATATTTTTCTTACACAAACCCAACGATTCGCTTCAGAAGGCCTTTATTAACCCCCCGGAGCCATATGGATTACTTTTATAATGGATGGATGCACTTTTTTGGGCTTCAAATTTTGGGCTGCCATTCACTGCCATCAGGGATTGACATTAACACCAACCAACCCGCCATTTGCGGGTATATTTCAGCTGTGGCATGTAACACAGTCACTCCCACTAGCCACTTTGGCGGGTTGAATTTTATTGTAGTCTTCTCAAAAGGCATCTGTTATAATCGCGTTGCACGTTATAACCAATCACACGCGATTCTTTTGAGCTTATGAATGCAATGTCTAATATTCAGAGGCGTTCAGATTAGTCATCGCTGAAACGCCGGAGTTTTGTTTAGAACGCGCTCTCACTGAAATCTGCACTCTCATCATGAACAACAAAGCAGAGATGTAGCCTATGTGCGATGTACGTAGGAGATTCAATTATCATACAGTGATTGACTGTTTTTGGTCTATTTCAGCAGCGAAAATAGATTCAAACAAAGATCACAGCAGAACCACAGCACATCTGATGGGACTGGCATAAAGTTGGCTTGACGTTGGACGTTCGATATTCGCAAATTTAGGGACCGTCTCTAAAGTTACATACGACATTGGTATACACGTTTCTAACTTCAATAGCATTTGAAGAGAATGACTTACAGTCATAAAACCAACTGTAATGTGTTCATCTAGGTGTCAGGTATGATGCACACCTTTTTGATATTTTTGATATTTAATAAAATAAACTGTAAAATCACATGAAAATATGGATATGTATTACACTAGGCTACTGTATGGGCTTATACACAAAATATGCTAGATTTAAATAGCCCTATGTCATAGCTAATATAACACTTATGAGAATATTGCTTGAGAATAAATATTATATATAATATAATAAATTATATTTACACCAAATATATATTTAAACCTTATATTTTTCAGACAAGCAACTGTTTTCTCTGTCTAGATTAAGGAGCTCTACACACAACCATATCAGAGCTAAATAGGCCTATTTGATGACATGTCATGTTATACATTTCATGTAGACTTGATCATGTAGAGTTGGTGTGTACAGTGGTCATTTACATATAGCCAACAACAAATTTCCCAGCAACAAAATTTTGGCCAGTGAAAATGCTGAGTGGCTAGTAACTTTGGAAAACCACTAGCCACAGTGGCTGGTGAGCAAAAAAGTTAATATCAAGCCCTGACTGCCATTATAATGCTCGGATTAGCCAGGACATTTTTTTTATATAACTCCGTATTGTATTCATCTGAAAGAAGAATGTCATATACACCTAGGATGGCTTGAGGGTGAATAAATCATGGGGTAATTTTCAAAATGAAAATTCTGTCATCATTTACTCACCCTCAAGTTGTTTCAAACCTGTATGAGTTTCTTTCTTCTGTTGAACACAAAAGAATATATTTTGAAAAATGTTGGTAACCAGAGAGTTGACGGTAACCACTGACTTCCATAGTATTTTTTTCCCTACTATGGAAGTCAGTGGTTACCGTCAACTGTCTGGTTACCAACATTTTTCAAAATATCTTCTTTTGTGTTCAACCCACCCTGTAATGTGTGTTCTTGTATTGCTGGCAGTAACAATCCACATTAGGGGACAATAGAGTTACCTTTAAATATTATATACAGTGGGGAAAACAAGTATTTGATACACTGCCGATTTTGCAGGTTTTCCTACTTACAAAGCATGTAGAGGTCTGTAATTTTTATCATAGGTACACTTCAACTGTGAGAGACGGAATCTAAAACAAAAATCCAGAAAATCACATTGTATGATTTTTAAATAATTAATTTGCATTTTATTGCATGACATAAGTATTTGATCACCTACCAACCAGTAAGAATTCCGGCTCTCACAGACCTGTTAGTTTTTCTTTAAGAAGCCCTCCTGTTCTCCACTCATTACCTGTATTAACTGCACCTGTTTGAACTCGTTACCTGTATAAAAGACACCTGTCCACACACTCAATCAAACAGACTCCAACCTCTCCACAATGGCCAAGACCAGAGAGCTGTGTAAGGACATCAGGGATAAAATTGTAGACCTGCACAAGGCTGGGATGAGCTACAGGACAATAGGCAAGCAGCTTGGTGAGAAGGCAACAACTGTTGGCGCAATTATTAGAAAATGGAAGAAGTTCAAGATGACGGTCAATCTCCCTCGGTCTGGGGCACCATGCAAGATCTCACCTCGTGGGGCATCAATGATCATGAGGAAGGTGAGGGATCAGAACTACACGGCAGGACCTGGTCAATGACCTGAAGAGAGCTGGGACCACAGTCTCAAAGAAAACCATTAGTAACACATTACGCCGTCATGGATTAAAATCCTGCAGCGCACGCAAGGTCCCCCTGCTCAAGCCAGCGCATGTCCAGGCCCGTCTGAAGTTTGCCAATGACCATCTGGATGATCCAGAGGAGGAATGGGAGAAGGTCATGTGGTCTGATGAGACAAAAATAGAGCTTTTTGGTCTAAACTCCACTCGCCGGGTTTGGAGGAAGAAGAAGGATGAGTACAATCCCAAGAACACCATCCCAACCGTGAAGCATGGAGGTGGAAACATCATTCTTTGGGGATGCTTTTCTGCAAAGGGGACAGGACAACTGCACCGTATTGAGGGGAGGATGGATGGGGCCATGTATCGCGAGATCTTGGCCAACAACCTCCTTCCCTCAGTAAGAGCATTGAAGATGGGTCGTGGCTGGGTCTTCCAGCATGACAACGACCCGAAACACACAGCCAGGGCAACTAAGGAGTGGCTCCGTAAGAAGCATCTCAAGGTCCTGGAGTAGCCTAGCCAGTCTCCAGACCTGAACCCAATAGAAAATCTTTGGAGGGACCTGAAAGTCCGTATTGCCCAGCGACAGCCCCGAAACCTGAAGGATCTGGAGAAGGTCTGTATGGAGGAGTGGGCCAAAATCCCTGCTGCAGTGTGTGCAAACCTGGTCAAGAACTACAGGAAACGTATGATCTCTGTAATTGCAAACAAAGGTTTCTGTACCAAATATTAAGTTCTGCTTTTCTGATGTATCAAATACTTATGTCATGCAATAGAATGCAAATTAATTACTTAAAAATCATACAATGTGATTTTCTGGATTTTTGTTTTAGATTCCGTCACTCACAGTTGAAGAGTACCTATGATAAAAATTACAGACTTCTACATGCTTTGTAAGTGGACAAACCTGCAAAATCGGCAGTGTATCAAATACTTGTTCTCCCCACTGTATAGATGCTCTTCAAACTTTGCAGTGCCATGACAATAATTTACAAAAAAAAAAAAAAACACAGTGCATAGCTGTGTTTGCATTCATGCTCTTGCATTGCCTAGTTTTGGCCCTTATTAGCTCTTTTGCATTTGTTTACACACTCTCTCTCTTGTTTAATTTCACTGAACACTGATGCATTCCCTGCTTTAATTATTGATGGGCTTTTCCTTGTGCCGCTGCACTGATTACTTCTTCTTAATTAGTCAATTCTTTACCTCATACACAAAGTGCAATTAAACACAACAAGTTATTACCTCTGTCAGACAGACCATTAGTACCGTGCGCGCGGATGTACACGCGTGTGTGAGTTTCAGCAGCCTATGGTTCAGTCTCATTGGAGATATATGACACAAACAAACTCCGCTTTGCTATACAAACACACACACGCACACACACATAGACCCACTTCCTAACAAACAACCCGTATCATCTCAAATGCATGGCAATTACTGTATGGCCATCCTCTGCAGGGCTGGGAAAACACAAAGACAAGTAGACGTAGCTTGCGGTTCAGTTGTAAATATCCCCTGCAATTCATTTGAGAGCGAATCAGAGACATTAAGCTCAGCTGCGAGTGGAAAAGCACATAAACGGCTTTAAAATTAAAATTGAGCTTGGAATCAGCTGTGGTGATGCGTTCTTGGCAAACGTTGCAGCAGCGTTTTAGAAACAGAGTGGGGCATATCGTCCGGGAGGAACCTCTCGATTGCTATTATAATTATTCACCACCTTTTAGTTGATTAACTTCTAATTGCTCCTCTGCATTCTAATGGTCCCACTCTGATCATTACAGTTATTGCCTGCCATAATTACCGGTAATGTTCTTTTCGACACACTTGTGATAATTGCCTGTAGAGAAAAGTTGTTTTTGGAGGTTGTCGTTGTGCATGGAATTCACACATGAAAACTGATGGAAAACAACATTATAGGTCAATAACTAGTCTTTGACTATCTTTTTTTAAGTTAGTTGAGCAAAGTACTGTAAATTTGATTAAACATCTATATCTTGTCAGATTGTATGCACTTTAGCAGGACACATAATATACTTTTATGAACTATCTTTTATATAATACTGTGTATTTAAAGAAATATTCTGCTAATAAACTAAATAAACTTTTTTTAGGTGAGATGAGAAATATACAGTAGCTCTTATTCTCTGACATGATTAAACATCCACTTTAGCAAGACAAATAATTTGCGTTAATTTTATATAATATTGTGTATTTAAATAAGATCAGTTTAATGTTTAATGTTTAATGCTTATAAACTAAAGCACTTAATGTATAATGACTTTGTGGATGTACTTGTAGTTACATTGTTATTACAATGTTATTAATTATAATAACCATGTAATAACCATTTGCATTGTGTACTGTTGTTTTCTTAGCACCACAAATTAAAACTGATAATAAAATTAGAATATAAATGTTATATATTACTGGGTATTTACTTGAGTAAGAATTGTTTAATAGTAATGAAAATGATTTTTCGAAGTTATAAATAAAAGAAAATACTATTTCAGTCTTTCTACTTCAAAATTTCATGTTTAGTCTAATGTGTTACTTGCCATTTATTTGTAATTATTTGTGAAATTTACTAGCAATTTTTCAGTGAAAATTGTTTCAAAGTAATTCATACACCAAATTTTGTTTAGCGCACATTTGTAACGTAATGTTATGTAAAATGTTGCACGTTTATCTCGGATAATCAGCCTTATAGTTAAAAAAAAAAAAACCTTTAAAAAATATCTACAGATGCTTACCAATAAATCATGCATAAAACGTTCATAATACATTGATGGATTTACTATTTCATTATATTGGGCTTGATTATTATCAAATACAGCATATCATTCAGTTTCCTAAGATTTGCTGCATTTGTATTGTTTTATGGGGGTTTGTGTGTGTGTGTGTGTGTGTGTGTGTGTGTGTGTGTGTGTGTGTGTGTGTGTGTGTGTGTGTGTGTGTGTTAAAAGCCTTTCACAAATCCAAAGCCAACTTAACCATAATACACCAACTAGCCTTTGAGAAAGCAAAGAGGGCACATTTTAAAGTTCTTAACAACTACCCCTCCACCCTCCACACCCACCACCCCAAACACTCACACACACACATACAAACCCCTGGATAATGTTCCTTGCACAAGGCTGACCAAAGCTTTCCTATCGCCTCCCTCTCTCTCCTGTTTTTCCAGACCATTAAAGATATTGCCGAGCCTGGGAACTCTGCATGTTAAATCACTTAATCAAAAGCAATGGGTCGAAAATCTTGTTTCTCTTCTTTTATTTGATTCATTCCTCCAGATAAAGGGAGAGCAGGGAATGCAGAAAGCACATTATCACTTTGGCCCAATAGCACATGCATTATGTTCTAAACAGCCGCAGAAAGACTATCATTGGGTCTGATCCCTCTGGGTATAGGGCGACTGTTTTCACCGATCATCCATTCAAACACCCTACGAGCGCTCCGCTGTCTGCCTGTACCGCGTCTATCCTCGCGTGGCCCCTGTGGTCCTCCTTGTCACTCGGCTTGGCGTGAATGAATAGACCCTTTTAAGTTGAATCACCTGTGCTGTAATTCTAAAGTGTCAAACAGAGATGCATAACACCGCTCGCTTGCCTTAATAAAGTTCTTGCAGATGCAGCATTCAAGAGAGAGACGGGGAGAGGGAAGTCATGCTTGCTGGGATGCCCAGGAGCCAGGACATTCACTTGGACTCCTGCTCTTGCAATGAGACTCTGAACGCTTCCTCCATATTAATAGGGGCAGTGCTGCTAACTCCCTGTTTCATAGTCAGCAAACACTGAAAGCCTGTCTGTGATGTCCACCTTTACAGACCTTAACCGTGCACTCTTAAAAATAAAGGTTTCCAAAGGTTTTTATTTGCAGTGATGCCATTTTAGGGAACAGTTCTTAAAATGAGCATATTTGCGTTGTGTAAAGAACATTTTAATAATCTAAAGAACCCTTTTTCACCAAAAAGAACCTTTTGTGGAATGCACACTTTAAAAATAAAGGTTCTTTATTGGCATTTATGGTTCCATGACATTAACATCCATGAAAACTTTTCATTCCACGCAAAAACTTTTTTATAGTGGAAAAAGGTTCTTTAGTTTAAAATGTTCTTCACACAAAGAAAAAAAAATGGTTCTTTTAAGAACTATCCACTGAAAGATTCTTAATGGCATAAGGGGCTAGTGCGTTTACACTCGATCCTCGTTTATACTGGCGTTTCCACTGCATTTCAGAAACGATCTCTGTCCACACTACATGACCGAAAACGCGTGTCACATGATCGTTCATGCACACTGGGCATGCGCGTACAAGTGTAAACAGTTGTCTCTTGCTCATTTAGTCTCTTGCTCATTATTATAAAATACAGCGTTTAACTGCACAACAGCTGCTAAAAAGGACCACAAAGTCAGCAAAGCATGCAGTTCCGTCTCTGTGTTATTGTTTACACAGTCGTCGAGGCCGGTATGTTACAGAGCCGTTGAGAGAAACCTGCCCTGAGCCGGTAGCCTGACAAGCCAGACCCACATCAAGATGTTGGGTCTGGGAACACACCACTGGCAGGGCTCAATCCGAGGGGCGGGATAAACGGTCGTCTTTCAAATTCCCTCTGCACACAATAGGATAGCGCTACAACCAACCAGAGCAACGAAGAAGGTGAAGCGGAGCTAGTTGATAGATTAAACTTTTGCCGTATCCGGTCGGCAAAACTCCGAACACATCTTCCTTTTTCAAGAATGACTTCAGTGCCGTTCTTTGTTCTTTTCTCAAAGAAAAGCTTAACTCCAAGTTTTCCAGAGTCGCGGCCAAAGCCGTTTCGAAAGACCGCTGTTCGCCAGCTTCTTTGTTTCAAGTAGCACGCGGAACCGTCGCAACTCTGCTGTCATTATGTTAAGCCCGCCTACCAACTCTATACATGATGTGATTGGCCTGACTAGAGTTTGGTTTTTCAAGCTCACAAGCCAACGGAGAGTTGCTAGATGACCCTGGCTGCAAATTACATTTGCTGCCGCTAGGGTGCGTCTAGATTTCTAGGCTACTGAGCCGGTGTTACCCAAAAGCATTGTAACAATAGCCACCAATGGTCTCTACGATCAACTTAGGAGTACAATGCTTTTGGAAAACGCAGCCCTGGTCTATTATTGTCGTGTTCTGGTAGCGTAATGTGGGCAGCCATGGCATCATTTTCAAAAGTCTCTGATTTGGTCCATTTACATTGAAACGAAACCCCGTTTTCAAACTAAAACGGGGTCTGCAGAGTTTTCAAAGTCTCCGTTTTCGAGGTTCGAAAACGCCGGAGTAGTGTAGACGGCAGGCGTAACCGTAGCAAAAGTTATGTTTTTAAAACAAAAACGCACTAGTGTATATGGGGCCTCAGTAATAGGAACTAGCCACAAGGATGGTCCCCCGAGAACTAAAGTCCTGATTACACCTGGTATTGAGATGCGTTTTGGACGATCGGATCACAAGTAGATGAGGGAGACACATATCTGTTTACACCTGGTGTTTTAATCTGTCTCTTTTGTCCACTTTCAACCACTTCTGTCCTGATTTCTTCAAGGGGAGGGTCTATGGGTGGGTAAATGTATGTTTTTTTTTTTCAGATCTTTCGATATAATGGACAAAATAAGCTTGCGCAATTTACCTATGAACGCGCCCGGAGATGACCGAAAAACATACAGAGAGCATCAGCTTTCGTTTCTGCTCTGATAACCGCAAGACCACGCCGAACGCTGTGAGTGTGTGTTAGAAATCAGGAATGGTGAGAGAACATTGTGCTTGGTATGTTTTTCGTCTTCAAACCAAACTTGGGTTTCCAGCCAAAGATTAAATCCCGTCTGGCTAGCGCGCTTCCAATAATCTTAACACATTAGGTAATTAGGCAGAGAGTAGACAGTCTATTTTGGCTGTTCGAACACATTCGCCCACATGAGTGTCTACAGTATGAAAGCAATCCGATCGAATGCGTTTTAGACGACCTCTGGGAATGGTCAAAAGTAGACAAGCTCAAATCATTTTAGACCCTGTTTACACCTGTATTTAGTGTCGTCCACTTGTGATTCGATCGACCAAAATGCATCTTAATACCAGGTGTAAACAGGGCCCATATGTTCCGCTAAAGGTCATTTTCCTGGTTGCATTCGCACCGCCAGTGGGAACTCTGAAGTGACGTAAGCCGGCCAACAGCGACGTCATTTAAGCCCGGTATTCAACAACATCAATAACTCCGTAGCATAAAGGTTGAGAAGTGCCTGTACTTTAATGTCAGTCCATCTATCGCTGTTTTCCATGTTCTTGGAGTAAGTATATGTAAAATATGTGTGTACACTGCTTTTTTTTAAATGGTGGATACCGGTGTATCATATGGCATGTGTTTGGCCAATCAACATACACTTGCATCACTGGTAGTTCCTATTGCTGGGTTAGACCCTACTCTGAAGTAAGAGTTAATTAAGTTCCATAAAAGGCGTTCCTATAACCAAAATCGTTCCCAGTTCCTGTGGTGCGAACACACCAAAAAGCGAGGTTCCATGGATGTTAAAGGTTATTTACGTAACCATAGATTCCAATAAAGAACATTTATTTTTTAGAGCCAAATACTGAACCACATTTTTCAGGTATCATGTAGATTTGTATTTGGGTACATAAGTCACATAGGAATTAAAAATTAAAAATGCTGAAATCAACAGCATCAAAACATTTAATCATTAATTTGATGAGAGTAAAATTCTTAGTATTCACGTTGAGTATCATGTCTGTATCTACTAACAATTCACCTTATAGCCTGCAAACCTCAAGAGAAGGAAATAAGACTTTGCTTACAGACATATGTTTGGGCAGCATGACGTATGCTTCCTATCAACTCAGAAGAAAAAGACAAATCATTGAACTTACAGAGGAAGACAAATCCATACACAGCATCCTGTGCAGCTGCCACCATCTGCATTATAATACACACTGTGTATCTTTCTCCATAACCTCACACAGCTGTGGGGAAATGTGTGAATGAAGGTGCAAGTCATTTAACTACAAGAGCTATTAAAAACCTTTTGTTTTAACCCTTTTTTATCTGTTTAAGATCAACATAATCTCTTTAGTATTTGTTGGTATTCGTACAAAAAAATGTATGTTTGAATAAATGCTGAAATTGATCAACCTATGGGGAAAAAATTAAGTATGCACTTACTGTACATATGAACTTTAGAAACATACAAATATTTGCAAATATGAATCTGTAAATAGATAAAAGATTAGTTAACGGCACAATATGTAAGATTTTTGGATTAAAATATACAAAAACCACTAGAACAGTGTTGTATTTTGACTTGTGTTTACAATATCCCAAATGTTTTCAAGAATGTTTAAATCCAGTAATTTTAACCAGGACACGGACCATGTCCATGACCATGACCATGGCCTATTGATGACATCATACCCGCATTACCCACGATTTTTTATTTTGTAGAAACCATGGAAACACCAAAGATGCTTTAATATATTATGTGTTTTATTAGACAGGTGAGCAACTGTTTGGATACGTTCATTGACAGAAAATGAATCATTGTTATGTAGCTCAACACAGTTAGTCTCTTATTGTTTAAATCAAGTTTTCTTGATTTACCGTGAGTACCATGTTTTACCATGCCTAATAGTGATCTAGCTTACTGCAGTGTGCAACAAGTGTCTCATAGTAGCCGCTGAGCGAATGCACAGAGTAGCATTATAACATAACTTTCAACACACTCAAATGTATCTAATATGATAAAACAGCGCTGCGTTACCCCACATACACATGACCGGAAGAAGCGGAAGCGTTCGTCTGCGGCATTATAAAAGCTCTCGAGCCGTGTGTCCCACTTGTCTCTCATTAGCAATCGCTCCAGCGGCCTCGTTCGGCTCCAACGGCTTTCAGCACCACCCTGCTACATATTACAGTAACGTTAAATTAATCTTTAATACATTAGCTCATCCATGAATATGATTTCTGCCCGAGTCCCGTCGGATTCTTTTCCACCGGCTGTAGAGTTGAAGACAACAACTCCCATGATTCCGCGAAATTAATGCGTCATCAAGTTACGCCTTTGTTTTAAATAAGCGACCTCTAGTGGCGAAAATTACATATTGTGCCTTTGAAAATCAGGATTGAAGTGATACGCTATACCCAGTAAAGCATTTTGCAGAAATTTAAACCCAACAACTGCGTGTGCAACTACTGTACGAGTTGATGCCAGTGGATTACTTTTCAAAGATCTGTTCTCGGAAGGCCTTTTTGTCCAGTTTCAATGAACAATCGAATCACAAGGCTCTTAGGCCCAGACAGGGAAAGCTTCTCAAAGTACTTATCAACGAACAAATAAAAACACTCTTTTAATTATGAAAAGTGAAACGCATAGCATCTTTGTGGAGAGTTTGGAGTGGCTAATGCATTCCACGATCATCAGATAATCTTTAACCTCACTCTTTAAGACGCTCAGTGTAATTTCATGATTGGGGGTTCAGATCGGGAGCCGCTTTTCAAGAGCCCTGCACACTGTGATAAAGTGCAGTTTGGCCAAAATCCCTTTCTTTATGAGCGGACAGAAGGCAAAACAAGACCTAATATCTCTTCATCTTCTTAAACTTCTCAATTTTGCTTTGTATTGTGTTCAATCACTTAACATGCAAACATTAACTATCCATTTAGCTAAAACTTTAAATCCAGCATGAGAAGTGCTCAAGGTCGGATCTGAGGGAATGCGGTATTGTGGAAAAGAAAATCTAAGTATTACAGCTTTCCAGTTATAATAAATGAATGAATATTTTAGGAAAAGTGAATTGGAATAAAAAAGAAGAGGACAAAAGTAAAACAAGCAACCTTTGAAGTAAAAAATAAGATGAAAAAAAGCTTCAAATCCTTTTCTTCCCTACAACAGCATGTTTAAAAAGGAGAGTGAATCAAATAAAACTTTAATCTTCTTACACTAGTGCTTGAAACAGAGCCTCGCGTCTTTATAAGGGAAGATTGTGTTATTATAAAAAAATCACTAATGATAGTTATAATGCGGTAATATTTCTCATGCAAATAACTTGTTTATTTGTTTTTGCTCAACTGAAATTCCGGTAAAGTAATGAGAAGTGAGCAGGGGGTGTTTGATATGTGTGCTTGCTTTGGTTTAAAAGTTTAAGAGGGGATGTTCTGTCATGACGCCGACACAGATCAAAAAATTAATTTGATATATATTTCGGTAAGACGATTACCCACTGGGAATAAAGTCGTAGGCATCTGCTGAACTGCGTGGCTCATTAGGTAAGTTGGTGCACTTCTCTAATTGAGGGTTAAGTTCAAAACATGGCATCCTTTGTGAATGTAGCTCTCGCTTTCAAGTTATAATGACCAGAATGAAAAACTACATTACAGAAAAAAGAATCGAAACCTTATAAAAAAACATTATAATACATAAGGGCATAAGTATTTGCTCTGAAAATAGTGGAATTCAATTAGGATTCTTCAGTAAATGATGTAATGCATCATGAAATTTAAATTTGATAACGATTCAGTTTCATTCAATTAAATAAGTTTGCTATAATACATAATTATTTTTAAAAAATATGCTGAAGAATCAAATGTAATTTTACACCATACTGTAAAAAAAATAATTTTCTAAGTTATACATAAAACAGACTATTGGAGAGTACATTTTAGTACATTTAGAGTTTGTACTTCAAAATTTCATGTTTAGTTCAATGTGTTACTTGCCATTTTGTATATTTTTGTAAATAAAATTTGTTTCTACACCATTTTTTCAGTGTAGTAGAATATTGATCAATTGCATTTTGAATAAAAGACAACATGCAATGTGTTGTTATTATAGTAATAATAATCAGCTAAATTATTTAATCAATACATTGACTTTTCATTGTTAAACATCGTCATTTATGCATTTTCACACCTCTTTATTTTTCAAAAACTAATTATTTTGGTTTGCATGCAATATTTTGTACTGTCATGTCAATGCTAAATTGAGAGCGATCTCATTCATATTTGAAAGTATATGTACACATACACTCACCTAAAGGATTATTAGGAACACCATACTAATACTGTGTTTGACCCCCTTTCGCCTTCAGAACTGCCTTAATTCTACGTGGCATTGATTCAACAAGGTGCTGAAAGCATTCTTTAGAAATGTTGGCCCATATTGATAGGATAGCATCTTGCAGTTGATGGAGATTTCTGGGATGCACATCCAGGGCACGAAGCTCCCGTTCCACCACATCCCAAAGATGCTCTATTGGGTTGAGATCTGGTGACTGTGGGGGCCATTTTAGTACAGTGAACTCATTGTCATGTTCAAGAAACCAATTTGAAATGATTCGAGCTTTGTGACACGGTGCATTATCCTGCTGGAAGTAGCCATCAGAGGATGGGTACATGGTGGTCATAAAGGGATGGACATGGTCAGAAACAATACTCAGGTAGGCCGTGGCATTTAAACGATGCCCAATTGGCACTAAGGGGCCTAAAGTGTGCCAAGAAAACATCCCCCACACCATTACACCACCACCACCAGCCTGCACAGTGGTAACAAGGCATGATGGATCCATGTTCTCATTCTGTTTACGCCAAATTCTGACTCTACCATCTGAATGTCTCAACAGAAATCGAGACTCATCAGACCAGGCAACATTTTTCCAGTCTTCAACTGTCCAATTTTTGTGAGCTCGTGCAAATTGTAGCCTCTTTTTCCTATTTGTAGTGGAGATGAGTGGTACCCGGTGGGGTCTTCTGCTGTTGTAGCCCATCCGCCTCAAGGTTGTGCGTGTTGTGGCTTCACAAATGCTTTGCTGCATACCTCGGTTGTAACGAGTGGTTATTTCAGTCAAAGTTGCTCTTCTATCAGCTTGAATCAGTCGGCCCATTCTCCTCTGACCTCTAGCATCAACAAGGCATTTTCGCCCACAGGACTGCCGCATACTGGATGTTTTTCCCTTTTCACACCATTCTTTGTAAACTCTAGAAATGGTTGTGCGTGAAAATCCCAGTAACTGAGCAGATTGTGAAATACTCAGACCGGCCCGTCTGGCACCAACAACCATGCCACGCTCAAAATTGCTTAAATCACCTTTCTTTCCCATTCTGACATTCAGTTTGGAGTTCAGGAGATTGTCTTGACCAGGACCACACCCCTAAATGCATTGAAGCAACTGCCATGTGATTGGTTGATTAGATAATTGCGTTAATGAGAAATTGAACAGGTGTTCCTAATAATCCTTTAGGTGAGTGTATGTTTGAATGAACACTGAAAGAGCAATATCAATGTGTTAACAACATTTTAAACGTAATTCAATTTTTTGCTTGTTACAACTTTAGAGTTGTACAAATATTTACAAATCCTGATGATGGAACTTAATCTGAGATTTTTTTTTTAATAACAAATTTAACACAGGAGAGAATAAAACTGTTATAAGGTCAAACTATAGGTACATTATTAGGCACATATTATTAAACGCATGTGATGACATTAAATACTCAACCGAAAAAATTTCCTTTTTTTTTTTTTACTTCATCAGAATGGTACAAAACTTGGTAAAGGTTTTATAACTTGCTATGTAAACACACACAAACACACACAAACACGCACACGAAAAGTCATGGATATGATTCGAAAAGGTTAAATGGTCCTGAAAAAATAGTCAAACTTGTGCTACTCAAGGTAAAAAATGCCTGCATTGGAAATGAGTGGGAGACGAATTTCATAGTGAAAATGCAGTTTGGTACTGCGCACAAACTAAATCTTACTGAAAGCTCATTTTTTGAGATATCCTCAAATTTGGAACACAACTTGTTCAGCTTTAGATTAAACCATGTTTTCTGTGCATTTCTCATAACAATAAACTTAAAGGGATAGTTCACCCAAGCCTACACGGTCTCACTCCAACTTGTCACATATTGACGCTTGGTCAGGACCCCTCGGCGTCACTTTTTAACGCACAGGGTATCCCTTTAGCGTAATTTTCTGACGTGCAGGGAAGTCCATTGATTTCAGTTGACGCAATTGGTCACGAGACATACGAGAGCCAATGCAATTTCACTATCAAAGCTGATGTAATGTTTCTTCGGGCGGCAATTTTTGAATGTATGCATGATCTTTGGCCGATGGAGACGCTGATCGCTTTTGGGGATTTTCTTCACACAAATCAATCGTCTGGCCTCGGAACACTTGGAATATTTTTACTTTTTGAATAAATTGTGCCTGCAGTCGGAGCTGCCTGTTATATCCTGTGTTTTATATCATATAATACACAAATGGTTAGGTTTAGGGATGGGGTTTGGTATAGCATAAATAAAAAATAAATAAAATAAATCAATGGCGCGCCCTGCGCATTGAAAAATGACGCTAAAGGGGTACCCTGTGCGTTGAAAAGTGATGCCGAAGGGTCCTGACCAAGCGTCAATATGTGACGAGTTGGGAGTGAGACCGGGTTGCCCAAGCAGATCTCGGCCCCCATTGACTACCATAGCATTTTTTTCCTACTGTGGTAGTCAATGGGGGGCGAGATCTGCTTGGTTACAAACATTCTTCCAAATATCTTCCTTTGTGTACAACAGAACAAAGAAATATATGCAAGTTTGGAACAACTTGAGGGTGAGTAAATGATGACATAATTTTTGGGTGAACTATCCGTTTAAACTTCTATAACTTTTTTGAAGTTCACTTTTATTTTTTCAGCAATAATCTGCAAAGTGTCATCTTTAAAAAGAGACCTAACGTAACAACAGTTTAAGTTGAAAATTTCATTTTCAGGTTCATGCTCAAACAGCGGTTAACGGGTAATAAATGGATTATAACTACTGCATAAATATAATTTAGTACTATAAAATACAAAATATGAAATAAAAAACATTATCGAACTAAAATATAGTACATTCATTTAATTGAAATAAAGAAACGGTCATTTTTGCCTGCCACGCAAGCAGCACCAGATGGTTTATTATAAATATAATACAATCAATGAATTCAATATTATATAAAATTCTATGGGGAATTTATAATGATTTGTACATTTCTAAGGTTGCATTTAAGTAAAAGAGAAGCTGTACTGAAACTGATACAGAACATCAATGTCTATCCAAACGTTTTTTTTTTTATTATATTATTTTTTGGTCAGGTTTTAATCTTAAAAAGCAATATACATAATAAAAACTTGACTAGGTTAAAAAAAACAAAAAAAAAAAAAAAAAAACAGAGGTACTCAGAACATGATTTGGTTATGAATATTGAAAGCCATCCAAACTGTATGCATGTATTCAGAGTGCTGGAGCTCCTTCACTGCTGTGTGTGATGCAGGAAAGCAGTGGCCCTGTGAATAGACCACCGTACAATTAATACAGGGTCCCATCTGTCCCGACCTGCGTCTCAATTTGATTGTAGCCCGCTCTCCATTGTGCCTTTTTATCTCTAAGTGTTTCTACTGCTCTCTGCCGCTGTATCTCGGCATTCTTTGAATATAGAGGAGAGGTGGTGTGCATTCATGCGTGTGTGGCGGTCTTTTGGTGGCGGTCAGGCTCGACTCTTAGAGACCTGGAGTACTACTATAGCTCTTTGATTTCAGAGGGAGTGTTTGAGAGACTCCGGGCTGGAGAGAGGGGCTAAATCTAGAGGTGGAGAGCACGGGGCCAGCGTGGCGATGGACGTCGAGTGAGAGGGCGTCTGAAATAGGAGTGTGGGCGCTCTGCTATGAAGTGCATTAACATGACAATGGCTTTCATCTAGCAGGAGACTTTTGGATATACACACACACACACACAGCCAGTAACCCTGCTGTAGGGTGTTTACCTCTGACCACGAAATGCATAAAAGTACCCTCTGCCTGTATCTGCATATGAAGATCAAATAAAAATACATATGCATCATGATTATCAAACAGCATCTAACATAGAAAATGCTCTGATCAGCGTTCATAATCAAGATTATTAGTGCTCATCTGAGTGTATCGTTCATTTTTATTTGCTTGCACTCAAAAAAATATTTTTTGCTGCTTGTTCAATTTAGTTAATTAAATGAGTTAATGCAACATAATTCTCGAACATTTTGTGACAATTACGTTTTAATTTAAATTTGTAAAAAGGTTCTTTGCTTATTCCATTTGATTAGGACAGAGCAATATGGAATATTTACAATGCATCTGTGCAACTTTAATGGTGAAAATCAAGCACACTTAATATTTGTTTTAATGCACTTTTTGTGATTAATTTAACATTTAAATTCAAAAATTCTTTCTTCTGATTAGTAAATATTTCACTGAAAGAAAAAACAGCTTTTAAGTCAGTCAGTTCCATTCATTTCGAAACTGATTCTGATTTATTAGTCATCACTCAAAGATGTTCATTTAAGTCTTTGCAATTTTCATGTATAAAAAATATTAAAATGTTGTAGAGATTGCTGTTTATTACTATTGTTATACCAGTGCATGTAAATGTACATTCTAAAATATAATTTACATTTTAGTTAAATTTTAGTTCTTTAAATATATCAAATACTTTGAATTTATTTGGAGGCAACAATGGCTATTTTGTTGAAATGTTCTTCTGCAAAAAAAGAGTCAAATATTTCAGAGCATAGAAAGAAATATATATTGAATATTGTCAAAGACAAAATATTACCCAGCTATAACTTGGACCACATTAGCAATTTTTATTGGATTACATCCATTTTGTTCACCAGAAGAAAAAAATATAATAATATAAATAACCAGTGTTTGAAAAAAAGGTTAAAAGTATTAAAATGTGTATGGTGTTATGAAATAATGTAAATAGTATTATTTTAATACCTTTAATACAATGGATGAATTACTTTTTTATGGTAGTGCAGAAAATCAAATCCAGCTGAATCTTTTTTCTTTTTATTGCATCTGGTAGACCTGAACAAATTGTTTATTTTATTTTTTTATTTTATTTTTCTGTAGAAAGCAGCATTGAAAAATAAATTCCTGTTTGCTTACACTCTTTTTTTTTTTGAGCATGCACTTATGGATTGCACTAAAATAAGGCTGTTCAAATAATATGTAAAATATTCAATGCATTTAGTCAATGGTCATGACCACATCTGTTTCTGGTGCTTTCATATTCAAGATGTGATGACGTAAAAATGAAAGTTGCTTGTGAAAGGTGCATGGCTTACAAAGCAAATGGCATTTTTGATTGTGCCATCTGCTTTGTATCTGGCTACATCAATGAATATGCGCTTACTGTTTTTGCATATGTAAAGTTGGGCTGCTCATTCCCATGTATTCAATCCCCCCCCCCCCAAAAAAATTTGTGTGGGGGGGGGGGGGGGGGTCTTTTTTCCCTTGACAAGCCAGAGACATTGTACAATGAGGCACATGAAAACATGTCCCTAGTATTTGAATGTGATTCATTGGACAGCTTCTTCAAATTAATTCCGAGAGTCGGGCCAGATTGCTTTACAGCTATGTCATATTCCTTTGAATGGCAAAGCCTATTGATGGAAATGGAGGGTGACAGCCACCCAGAAAGCCCATTGCGTGATGTGGCGGGACAAAATGATAGGGGTCATAGCAAGTGTTATTACACCGGGCCCACACAATATCTCCCAAAAGCACCACACTGTGTTTTTATCCATAATTTAGATTGCCGGCTTATAGTTGGCTCTCTGCGTTAGATGAGGAAATAGATCTGTCCCGCCATGCATGGAGATTTCTCTAATCATATGTTGGCGGGAAGCAGAAAACAGCAACATGGGGCAAAATACACACCAGAAGGTGGTTACCACCGAAAGCACTTTTGCCAAACCGTCAAACAGAAAACAAGCTATTTTAAAAATAAACAGAAGACATTGCATGGCCTAGAAAAGCCAATATAGGGCCTAGGTTTTATAAACCAGACATCTTGTTTAAAAGGTCATCGTAATGCATAGTGATGTGCAAGAATTACCCACTTAGACTGAAAAAGAACATGTAAAGTGCATAATCTTGTTTTTATTTGCCAATGAAGGCTGGGTGAATATGAAATCCTTGACACCACAATTATAAATCAGCCCAAAAAGGGCAAAATAGTTTTGTTTGCATTTACCAAGTGCCTCAAACCAAACTCTGAGCATCTTTCAAAGATTTGATTCCACAAAACTTTCAAACTGGATCAACATCTTTGTTGATCCTGGAACAACATTCCAATCAACCATTCAAATCTGAGGGACAAAGTTTACAGTTTATGTCAAGTTTAGGCTCACAATCAGGGTTTGGTGCTTTTGCATCAGTGTTATTCACCTATCATTTTCCCTCTGATTTTAAGGATAACTTATAGGGTTAATTCAATTCAATTCACATTTATTTGTATAGCGCTTTTCATTTAAATAGACAAAATGGTAACAGTCTGATAGGTACGATCTAAACCAACTTAATGCCTGTCCCTGAATACCAGTGTAATTTTGTAGTCGATCAAAGAGTATTCTATGATCTAGTGTGGAACGCAGCACTAAGATCAAGTAAAACTAGTATTGAGATACAGCCTTGGTCAGAAGCCGGAAGTAAGTAATTTGTCATTTTAACGAGCACATTTTTCTGTGCTTTGATGTGGCCTGAATCCAAACTGAAATGTTTCATAGATATCATTTTTTTGCAAGAAGGAGCAAGACACAACTTTTTCTAGTATTTTAGACATAAATGGAAGATTTGAAATGAGTCTGTAATTTGCAAATTCATTTGGATCTTATTGTGGTTAATAACTAATTAATAACTGCCAGCTTGAATGGTCTTATGACATGACCTAGAGAAAAAGACGAGTTAATAATATTGAGAAGAGGCTCTTCTGCTACAGGTAACAACTCTTTCAGTAGGTATTGGATCTAATAAACATGTTGTTGGTTTAGATGAAATGATAAGTTTATTTAGCTCTTCCTGTCCTATAGTTGTAAAGCACTGCAATTGTTCTTGAGGGGCAATAATTGAGGCTGAATCATAAAACGCTGTCAAAAGTTATACATTTACAATTGTATTCCTGATATTCTCAGTGAAGAAATTCATAAAGTCATTACTACTAAACTGTAATGAAATATTTAGTTTAGGTCTGTTTATTTGTTAATCTAGCCATTGTACTAAACAAGAACCTTGGATTGTTTTGGTTATTTTCTATGAGTTTGCGGAGAGGCTCGGCCCTGGCTGCTTTTAGAGCCTTTTTATAACGGGAAATGCTGTCTTTCCACGCAATTCTAAAGACCTCTAAATTAGTCTGTTTCCATTTTCACTCAGATTATGAGTTTCTCTCTTGATAGGGTGCGAAATACTGTTGTACCATGGTGCAGTACTTTTCTCTCTAACCTTTTTTAATCTGATGAGTGCAACAGTTTCTAATGTACTAGAGAAAATGGTGCCCATACTGTTAGTCATTTCCTCAAGTTCATTTGTGTGTTTGGGTACACTGAGCAGCTGAGACAGATCAGGCAGGTTATTTGTGAATCTATCTACACCGATCAGGCATAACATTATGACCACCTTCCTAATATTTGTTGGTCCCCCTTTTGCTGCCAAAACAGCCCTGACCCGTCGATGCATGGACTCCACTAGACCCCTGAAGGTATGCTGTGGTATCTGGCACCAAGATGTTAGCAGCAGATCCTTTAAGTCCTGTAAGTTGCGAGGTGGGGCCTCCATGGATCGGACTTGTTTGTTCAGCACATCCCACAGATGCTTGATTGGATTGAGATCTGGGGAATTTTGAGGCCAAGTCAACACCTCAAACTCATTGTGCTCATCAAACCATTCTTAAACCATTTTTGCTTTGTGGCAGGGCGCATTATCCTGCTGAAAGAGGCCACAGCCACCAGGGAATACCGTTTCCATGAAAGGGTGTATATGGTCTGCAAAAATGATTAGGTAGGTGGTACGTGTCAAAGTAACATCCATATGGATGGCAGGACCCAAGGTTTCCCAGCAGAACATTTCCCAAAGCATCACACTGCCTCCGCCGGCTTGCCTTCTTCCCCATAGTGCATCCTGGTGCCATGTGTTCCCCAGGTAAGTGACGCACACGCACCCGGCCATCCACGTGATGTAAAAGAAAACGTGATTCATCAGACCAGGCTACCTTCTTCCATTGCTCCGTAGTCCAATTCTGATGCTCACGTGCCCACTGTTGGCTCTTTCGGCAGTGGACAGGGGTCAGCATGGGCACCCTGACTGGTCTGCAGCTATGCAGCCCCATACGCAATAAACTGCGATGCACTGTGTATTCTGACACCTTTCTATCAGAACCAGCATTAACAATTTGAGCTACAGTAGCTCGTCTGTTTGATCGGACCGCACGGGCCAGCCTTCGCTCCCCACGTGCATCAATGAGCCTTGGCTGCCCATGACCCTGTCACCAGTTCACCACTGTTCCTTCCTTGGACCACTTTTGATAGATACTGACCACTGCAGACCGGGAACACCCCACAAGAGCTGCAGTTTTGGAGATACTCTGACCCAGTCGTCTAGCCATCACAATTTGGCCCTTGTCAAACTCGCTCAAATCCTTACGCTTGCCCATTTTTCCTGCTTCTAACACATCAACTTTGAGGACAAAATGTTCACTTGCTGACTAATATATCCCACCCACTAACAGGTGCTTTGATGAAGAGATAATCAGTGTTATTCACTTCACCTGCGTTATGCCTAATCGGTGTATAGTGGTTGGGAGAAATATTCTACCTAGTCGATAATGTGGCGCAAAATGGCAAATATCAGCAGTTCGTAGTATGCACATTACAAGGTGGTGATCAGTGACGTCATCACTTTGAGGTAGAATATCTATATCAGTAGGATTGGTTCCATGCAATATAATTAAATCTAATGTATGATTAAAAGGATGAGTGGGTGCAGTGACGTTTTGCTTGACCCCAAAATAGTTTCATAAATCTGTACACACAACCCCTAATGCATCAGGTTTCAGGATAGGGATAGGGTTAGGATTGAATTTTCAGACAGGAATGTTGTTCCGGGATCAACAAAATATGTTGACCCATGCAAAATCAGGGCGTGCCATTGTATCAGTCCCAAAATTTTGGTAGAAATTCCAGCAATCTTATTGGTGCTTGCAGTTTTATGCATCAGACGGTCAGTGAGTGAATTGTGGGTGAGACTAAAGAAGCTGTAGCCACTAGTCAGTCAATTGAGAATCTCATGGAACAAGCTCTGGTGCACAAAAGGTTTATATGACTCCCCGTATCAGTCAATTTCCTGTGATTCAATCAAAGTCGTTCAACACAGCAGTCTAGAAGGAAATAATTCAGTCATCATGTCAGTTTGGAGAGTTGTGGCCGCTGTGAGCTGGTAAACAGACCTTGAGTACAGTTGGGGCTGCAGTATGACTTCCTGAGAATCCAGAGAGGCCTACTGTTCCACACCGCTCGCATGGATCATCATGACGGATGAAGGCGATGCTCTGAGCTCCTCGAGTCAATACAGCGCAGTACTTACTACACTTAGCATATGGGAGCATGTCAGTTATCTACAGGCTTCTGCATTGATGAGTGGGAAGGAGAACTTCGCTCTGTGTCTCCCATGATGCACAAATAATTCAATGAAAACCTAAAATCATTATCGTCAATTATCATAAAGCAACTTAGAACACTTCTATAACAAACAAAACAAAAAGTGCTTAGTTTTGTAAAATAGTAGTTCTTCACGTAAAATTATGAGGGGCTGAAACTTTGCTAATCTTTTAATTAAAATGTTTACTCATGTATTTAAAAGGATAGTTGACCTAAAAATAAAACTTATCCTATAATCAAGCCATCCTAGGTGTATATGACTTTCTTCTTTCAGCCAAACACAATAGGAGTTATATTAAAAAATAACGGAAACTGAAACGGATAACGGAAGCCAATAATTATAGTTTATCTATCTATGTATCTATCTATGTATCTATGTATCTATCTATCTATCTATCTATCTATCTATCTATCTATCTATCTATCTATCTATCTATCTATCTATCTATCTGTCTGTCTGTCTGTCTGTCTGTCTGTCTGTCTTCTATCTACAGTGGGGGGAACAAGTATTTGATCATAGTACTGAGACTGCTCTCATTAGAGTTACAAATGATTTACTCTTATCATCCGATCGTGGTTGTATCTCTCTGTTAGTGTTACTCGATCTTAGCGCTGCATTCGATACTATCGACCACAACATTCTTTTGAATAGACTCGAAAATTATGTTGGCATTAGTGGAATTTCATTGGTATGGTTTAAATCATACTTATCTGACCGTTATCAGTTTGTAGCAGTAAATAAAGAGATGTCACACCGATCACAAGTTCAGTATGGAGTACCGCAGGGCTCAGTGCTAGGACCGTTGCTTTTCACCCTGTACATGCTACCACTGGGAGATATTATTAGGAAGCATGGCGTTAGTTTTCATTGTTATGCTGACGATACTCAGCTCTATATTTCTTCACGCCCTGACGAAATTTACCAATTCACAAGATTAACGGAATGCATAGCTGATATAAAAAATTGGATGACTAGTAATTTCCTACAACTTAATTCAGAAAAAACTGAATTTTTAATCATTGGACAAAAAAACTCCAGTAGTAGTAACCTAGAATACTGTCTAACACTCGATGGCTGCTCTGTCAAGTCCTCGTCGTCAGTTAGGAACCTGGGTGTGCTCTTTGATACCAATCTCTCATTTGAAAGCCACGTTTCTAGCATCTGTAAAAGTGCATTCTACCATCTTAAAAATATATCTAAATTACGGCACATGCTTTCAATGCAAAATGCTGAACAGTTAGTTCATGCGTTCATGACCTCAAGGCTAGATTACTGTAATGCTCTAGTGGGTGGTTGCCCTGCTCGCTTAATAAATAAACTGCAGCTTGCCCAAAACGCAGCAGCTAGAGTTCTTACTAGAACCAGGAAGTATGACCATATTAGCCTGATTACTTGCAAAGCACTAAATGGTTTAGCTCCCCAGTACTTGAGCGAGCTCTTAACGCATTATACTCCATCACGTCTATTGCGGTCTCAAAATTCTGGCCAGTTGATAATACCTAGAATATCAAAATCAACTGCAGGCGGTCGATCCTTTTCCTATTTAGCACCTAAACTCTGGAACAGTCTTCCTAGCATTGTTCGGGAAGCAGACACACTCTGTCAGTTTAAATCTAGACTAAAAACACATCTCTTTATTATGGCATACACATAAAACATTTTAAATGTATATTATTCAAATCAGTTAAATGATTGTTTTAGGCTGCATTAACTAGGTCAGCCGGAACCGGGAACACTTCCCATAACACCTGATGTACTCGTTACATCATAAGAAGAATGGCATCTACGCTAATGTTAGTCTCTCTGTTTATCCCGAGGTTTACTGCAGTCGGCCGAATCCGGGCCGTATCCGGACCAGATGGTGAACCTTAGCCTGGACATGACGAACACATCCCTGAAGTGTCTGTAGAGACCGTGTCAATTAAACTCCCCCCTGTAAATGCTGTATCGACACGACATCCTCATTGAACCCGTCCCCGGCGTGACGACTCCAGTCTTTCGAATAATCCTACGAATATCTATTGATCTAATATGACTTCTGACCTGTAATGTTGCCAGAATCATAATCATACACTATTTGTTCGTCGGCCAGAGGAGAACTGGCACCCCGACTGAGCCTGGTTTCTCCCAAGGTTTTTTTTCTCCATTCTGGCCCTGAAGGAGTTTTGGTTCCTTGCCACATTCGCCTTTGGCTTTTGGCTTGCTCAGTTGGGGACACTTAAATTTCAACTATATTACTGATCTGCCCGCATTCACACTATATGATAATTGAAATGAGCTGGATGACATCACCGTTTTCACCAGAGCGGCTGTACAGCCGAATCAAATTCTGTTGCATTATTTTCCTGTTACCACTGTGAAGCTGCTTTGAAACAACTGGCATTGTAAAAAGCGCTATATAAATAAAGGTGATTTGATTTGATAGGTTTGCCCACTTACAAAGCATGTAGAGGTCTGTAATTTTTATCATAGGTACTCTTCAACTGTGAGAGACGGAATCTAAAACAAAAATCCAGAAAATCACATTGTATGATTTTTAAATAATTAATTTGCATTTTATTGCAAGACATAAGTATTTGATCACCTACCAACCAGTAAGAATTCCGGCTCTCACAGACCTGTTAGTTTTTCTCAAAGAAGCCCTCCTGTTCTCCACTGATTACCTGTATTAACTGCACCTGTTTGAACTTGTTACCTGTATAAAGGACACCTGTCCACACACTCAATCAAACAGAATCCAACCTCTCCACAATGGCCAAGACCAGAGAGCTGTGTAAGGACATCAGGGATAAAATTGTAGACCTGCACAAGGCTGGGATGGGATACAGGACAATAGGCAAGCAGCTTAGTGAGAAGGCAACAACTGTTGGTGCAATTATTAGAAAATGGAAGAAGTTCAAGATGACGGTCAATCTCCCTCGGTCTGGGGCACCATGCAAGATCTCACCTCGTGGGGCATCAATGATCATTAGGAAGGTGAGGGATCAGCCCAGAACTACACGGCAGGACCTGGTCAATGACCTGAAGAGAGCTGGGACCACAGTCTCAAAGAAAACCATTAGTAACACACTACGCCGTCATGGATTAAAATCCTGCAGCGCACGCAAGTTCCCCCTGCTCAAGCCAGCGCTTGTCCAGGCCCATCTGAAGTTTGCCAATGACCATCTGGATGATCCAGAGGAGGAATGGGAGAAGGTCATGTGGTCTGATGAGACAAAAATAGAGCTTTTTGGTCTAAACTCCACTCGCCGTGTTTGGAGGAAGAAGAAGGATGAGTACAACCCCAAGAACACCATCCCAACCGTGAAGCATGGAGGTGGAAACATCATTCTTTGGGGATGCTTTTCTGCAAAGGGGACAGGACGACTGCACCGTATTGAGGGGAGGATGGATGGGGCCATGTATCGCGAGATCTTGGCCAACAACCTCCTTCCCTCAGTAAGAGCATTGAAGATGGGTCGTGGCTGGGTCTTCCAGCATGACAACGACCCGAAACACACAGCCAGGGCAACTAAGGAGTGGCTCCGTAAGAAGCATCTCAAGGTCCTGGAGTGGCCTAGCCCGTCTCCAGACCTGAACCCAATAGAAAATCTTTGGAGGGAGCTGAAAGTCCGTATTGCCCAGCGACAGCCCCGAAACCTGAAGGATCTGGAGAAGGTCTGTATGGAGTGGGCCAAAATCCCTGCTGCAGTGTGTGCAAACCTGGTCAAGAACTACAGGAAATGTATGATCTCTGTAATTGCAAACAAAGGTTTCTGTACAAATGTGATTTTCTGGATTTTTGTTTTAGATTCCATCACTCACAGTTGAAGAGTACCTATGATAAAAATTACAGACTTCTACATGCTTTGTAAGTGGGCAAACCTGCAAAATCGGCAGTGTATCAAATACTTGTTCTCCCCACTGTATCTATCTATCTATCTATCTATCTATCTATCTATCTATCTATCTATCTATCTATCTATCTATCTATCTATCTATCTATCTATCTATCTATCTATCTATCTGTCTGTCTGTCTGTCTGTCTGTCTGTCTATCTATCTATCTATCTATCTATCTATCTATCTATCTATCTATCCTATTCGTCTCTCTGTCTGTCTGACGTTCAAAAGTTTGATCGAACTGAATACATCACAATACATACAAGTTCATACAAGTTTAATACATACAAGTTCTTTTGAACTATCTATTCATCAAAGAATCCTAAAAGAAAATGTATCATTGTTTCCACAAAAATATGAAGCAATCACTGTTTTTAACATTCATAATAATAAATGTTTCTTGAGCAGCAAATCAGCAGGTAAAAACCACAGAGAGATACACTTTAAGTAAAAACACCAAAGTACAAAAGAATTTTCTTTCTCTTTCACTCTCACTTAAGAACCGATGCCTCTCAGTCAATAAAAAAAACTTTGACACAAACACTGCAGATGGTGAATATCAAATATCCCTCTTCTGCTTCCTTTACAAGCCAATGCCTTACAAATGGTTTCCAGAACAATAACTACAACAGGAATGGAAAGTAGAGTCACTTTAGCGACACGTTATGTGTGCAATGAAACAGCATCATTTCTCTGAGTGTCAGTATCCTGCTTTTGACATTCAGCATCTGTTTCTCACAAACTCCATCCATCTGCGCTCCCTCTTTCTCGAAACACGGTGTTTATATACTTAGAAAACAGATTGACTCCTTCAGTACATCAGGATCTGGAGCTTAATTGAACCAAGCTGCCATAAACATGCCGTCTAACTGCTAAAGCGTCACATGAGCACAAAGGCATTGTTCAAAAGAGGTAAAACCTTTTTTTGTAAAAATAAAACAGTTGAAGACAAAAGTGACAAACAGGATGCAATCTGTCATAGCAGTGAAAGTATTTGCAATCATTTCTCTCATGTACTATTTAACTTTAAATGATATTATTATTCATTAATTTTAATATATATGTTGTTTTATAATAAGGTACAGGAAATGCATGTCACAGCTAGAATTTAGTTCAAATCTATTTAACGCTCAGCCCATTTATTTTATTTTATGTATTTGTTATTTATTTGTTATTCGTGATGCATTTATTCTAAAACATTGAATTCATTTTACAATTCGTTTAAAGTAAAGAAAACTTTATGCCAAAACAACTCTTTAAGCCAAAAAAGCAGTGTAATTTTAGTTTTATTTAAATACTATTATGGTATTTATTCATATTTTGAATTAGCTTTTATTTCTATATTTTCAGTTTTCATTTTAGTTTTAGTAATTTTATTATGTGACATTTAATATGTCTATTTAGCTTTATTTTTGTTTCAGTTTTAGTTTAAGTAATTTTAGTCCAACTTTTTTTCAACTATTTTTTGTTTAAGCTTTTTAAGTTTTTCATCTAATATTTATATTTAATTTTGTTTTGTTTTATTTCAGCTTTATTTCAATTAACAATTAGTTTTAGTTAACAATAACATCACTGGCCACAAGTAACACATTGTTATACAATTTATAACTTTAGTCATCATTTATCTTTCCTTTTGATTTGATACTACTATGTATTGACCTGATTCTGATTGCAGACTGAAGTGGTTATGATGAAAAAAAATGACAATGTTATGTAAATTACCAACAGTCAATTTTCAACCAGTCACACTGCATAACTTCATAATCATAATATAAATAAATACTAAAAAACAACAAACAAACAAACATAAAGGCCATTTATAAAACACTTCTTACTGAATTTGACTTCACAAGTTTATAGCAAGAGCACTGTGCTTAAAATACTGGCTTTGACTCTGTCAGCGCTCACTTTACCGATGTATTTGGCAGGGTTGCAATGAAGTATTGTAAAATTAATTTAAATCTTATCTGCTCAGAGCTTTTTGTGTTCAGTGGTGGGGTACAGAGGGACACAAAGTTGCAGAGAGTTTCCCCTCATGGCCACAGAGTTGAGAAAATGAACAGGCAGAAATGTAATGGAATTCTTCATCTGACAAGCAAGCAATCTTCAAAACTACACTTCCATTTGCTCACCGCAAATGTTAACATTGAAATGAAGGCCTCTGCTGACTGAATCTCCCTCCTGAGATGTAGCAATAGAGACGGGGGCCGACTGCACGTATGCAAATTCTCCACGACTTGCAAGGAAAATCTACGCTAAAATGAACGCTCAATTTGGAGAGCTTAAATCAAGAATCACTTCTGAGGCTGGAGATTTTACTGAGCCATGGACCCAACAAATACAAACTGGTTCCCATGGTAGACCTTTCCGTGTCGGAGCAGGAGCAAATCCCAGTGTCGCACTGGAATACTGTTGATTATTTTTGCTGCTGAAAGCATAGTGCAAATTGGTTACAAGTGAATTCATGGTTTGTTGACCAAGAACAATGCAGAAGTTCGGCCCAACAGACCAAACAGAACAAGATTTTATGCAAATGATATTTAATAGACTGCACATCCATTCCTTTTGCAGTATTATATTCTAGTTGCTAGTATATAACTAGTTGGGAGATAGAGACGGCTTATTCAATTCAGTTACTTCAGAAGTTCATAAGTTGAGTCTGCATGGTAATTTTATGTTAACTGTCCACAATCAAGTTAAACCAAGAAATATTTCTGTTTGATTGTAAGAAGTGTACTTTTAAGGGTGCAGTGTTCACACTTGGCAGGTTTGGTTTGATTAAAACAAACTCTGGTGCGATTGCTCTGTTTGTGTGGTTCATTTGAATAAGTGTGAACACTGCCATCCGAACCCTGGTGAGCACCATACACACGGACCGAGACCACTGAAAACAAACTCTGGTGTGGTTAGAATGAAATATGAATGCAACACGGACCAAAGACATGTAAACGAACCAAAAACAGGAAGTGATGTCACAAGACCCTGTTGAAAAACCAGCTTATGCTGGTTAGGTGTGTTTTGAAGCGTGACAGCTGGTTTGAGCTGATTTGAGCTGGTCCTTAGCTGGTCATGAGCTGGTTTAAGCTGGTCAAGTGCTGGTCCTAAGTTGGTCCTAAGAAACTAGCTCCAGCTCAGGACCAGCTTATAACCAGCTCAGGACCAGTTTAAACCAGCTCATGATCAACTAACTGTAACGGAGGCCAGCTAGTAGTCGCTGTGCGAATAAACCTCACTCCTCTGATCTAAAGAGATGCTCTAGCGACTGACGCTAGGGGTTGCAGCCTTTAGCCTCCTTGTTAGAGTGTCCGACTCTCATGCCGGTGGACCTGGGTTCGAGTCCCACTTGGAGCGGGCGGTTTGAACAGGAGGGGTTACATTGGTGCCGTGACCCGGATGCGAGTGAGGTTTAGGGGGGTGAGTGTAACGGAGGCCAGCTAGTAGTCGCTGTGCGAGTAAACCTCACTCCTCTGATCTCAAGAGATGCTCTAGCGACTGACGCTAGAGATTGCAGCCTTTAGCCTCTTTGTTAGCGTCCGACTCTCATGCCGGTGGACCCGGGTTTGAGCAGAAGGGGTTACCAGTTGCCATGCTTCAAAACATACCTAACCAGCATATGCTGGTTTTTTCAACAGGGGATGCGACCCTAAAAAAGACATCCAAAATGTGCACTGTTGGTGTGCCTCCAGGAACAGGGTTGGGAAACACTGCTCAAGCGCACCTATTTTTTCTTGTCATAGTCGTGATGTTGCCCATCACAGTTCGGTACAGGCATCAGAACCACGTCTCCTCACAGCTTTGTGTGTGTGACGGAGGGATTCCTGTTGCTGTTTGGACTCCTTTACACATTTTCTAACCTCTTCATGAGTTCTCAGCTGGTAAAAATACCATCATATGTAGGCTACACACATACAACAAGTGCATTTAGCCCAGCACACAGCATTGTTTGGGAAGTTTTGTCACAAAATATATGTCTTAAAAGCTTTTTGTTTTGTTTTGTTTTTTATCTTTAGGTCCGGTGTTAAAAATGACAGTGTGAACGCTAAACCAACCAGGACTAAGGGCCCTACTTTAATGATCTGAGCGCATGGTCTGAAGCACATGGCGCAGGTGCACTTAGGGCGTGTCCGAATCCACTTTTGCTAGTTTAACGACGGGAAAAATGGTCGGAGCGCCAGAAGCATGGTCCAAAAGGGTTGTACTTGGCCTGTATCTCAATGTGCATACTATCCATCCTAAATAGTATGTGACATTAGTAATATTCAATACTATTTAGGGCGGATAGGGTGGATAGTATGCACATTGGTATGCAGGGATAGTCTCTTAATGAGTCATGGGTGTGTTTTGGGCGTAACATGCAATAAACCAATCTCATCTCCCAGTCCCTTTAAAAGCCAGGTGCGCTTGCACCATGCCGGATTCGCTATTTACATGGCGGAATATAGACACCCTCAACCTGACGAGTCAGTTTAAATACATGTGTGTATTGCCACGACTGGTCAAATAATTAGCCAATTTAATTTGTCATTACTGCAAATAAGTAATTCTGATACATGCAATGACTATCCATTATGACATGTAGACATTTTTATCTTTATGTACAGAATAATAATCTTTTACATTGTAATCCTTTTATTTTTAATATTTAAAAATGTTTGTGTGCTGCTGCGTGTCCCTGTGTGTGTAATAAGCAGAGTGTACGCACGTTGTACACCCGCATATAGGCGCATATTACTAACGCGCCCTTTAAATAACACAAAAAATACTGCGTTTTCAGTTGCCACAAAATAGCAACACGCCAACAATGCACCTGAACACACCTCATTTTCAGAGCAGCACGCCCATGGGCGAACAGATGGGCATGAGTGCATTTGCTTTTTAAACAACGTGGCACTGGACGTGAAAATGATAACTGCAACGAGCTGAAACTAGCAATAAACACTTGTGTCGTGCCTGGCGTCGCATTGCGCCGGGTGTATAATAGGGCCCTAACTACATCTGTACTTCAGTTCATTTGGTCCGTTTGGTCCTGACCCAAACAAAAAACACATTAGTATTGGCATTTTTATCACCGAACCTAAAGGCATAGGGATACGTTCACAACCTGATTGGTCGGCTAAATGCATTCTGGGATAAATGCACTCGTTGTATGTGCATAGCCTACATATGATGGTATTTTCACCAGCTGAGAACTCGTGAATAGCTTATAAAATGTGGAAAAGAGTCAAAACAGTGGCAGGAATCCCTCCGTCACACACTCTGTAGTAATTTGGAATTGTGATGTTCTAAAGGAATTATTATTTTTGTTTTGATTTAAGAGTAAACCAACGAAATGATTATTTAGTAGCTAATGTTCTTATGCTCATAGGTGAATTAAAAAAGGTCCTGCGTGACTTATGTAAATATACCCGTATGCACTAATGGTGACGTGAAGAGAAAAATAAAGATGTCTTTGGTCCGTGTTGCGTTCATATATCATTCGAATTGCAACAGAGTTCGTTTGGAAGTGGCTCGAGACCCATCTTTTCAGTGGTCTTTTTCATCGAGACCCATCTTTTCAGCGGTCTCGGCCCGCATGTTTGATTCGCACCAGGGTTCAGATGGCAGTGTTCACACTTATTCAAATGAACCGCACTAACAGAGCAATCGCATCAGAGTTAGTTTTAATCAAACCAAACATGCCAGGTGTGAACACACCCTAACTGTTTCATTTTTTTTTGGTCTGGACCAAAGAGAACTGAACTACAAGTGTGAACACACCCTAATAATCAAATCTAAATGTTTACATTTTCTGAAGTGTTCTGGATGCTTGCTAGGGAATGGCTATGTGGTTACTAAGGTATGATGAGTGTGTTGCTATGTGGTTGCTAAGGTGTTCTAGGTGGTTTCTAGGTTGTTGCTTAATGTCTCTAGATATGACGTGGGTCCCTATTTCTAATGTAAGTCAATAATTTAATTAAGCAAGTTCTATTTTGTCACCTGTTTTATTATCCACCAGATGAAAATCACAAATATGATCACTTAGAAAAGTTTGTTTCCTAGCTATGAGCAATAGTAATAGTGATGCTTGCCTTAGCAGATATGTTTATATTTCTGATTTGATTTAATGTTTAATTAAACAATAGGCTAAACCTTTAAATTTACACACTGCAATAGGTGTAACTCATATCTATGATATGTAAGACCTGTTAATACACTTGTGATACTTATTCCAGGCATGGAACGTCTGTGTCAATACCGTCTGGATCATATCTTTATCATAAAAATGGTGCAAACAACAGGGTCGATGAGATGCTTTTCTATCTCCCATAGCCTTGCAACATAAAACTTCCCGGCCACTAGAAAATAGCTTCTCATCCAGAAAGAGAGGGACTGCTCCACTCAATAAAAAAACATAATACCCACAATGCTTCACTCTCAGTCTCACTTACACCGAATGCCCACACACATTAGCTCGTAAAAGTTACTTATGGCCGCTTTTAATTCGCCACAGAAAAGACGCCCCTGCCAATTCAGTTAACTAAGAAAATAAAGCAACAGTTCAAAGATTAAATGGGCAGAGAAGCAACAATAAAGTATAAAAACCAGCGCAGAGTTCAAGGTTTACGATTCATGATATTAAAACAAACTTATCTTGTAGTAATATAACAAAATAAAAGGGGATTCATATGTTTTTATTTGACTCCTATATGAACTAAACTAGTATTTTTGCTTCTGATCAGGAGAAATCAATGATATTATGTGCAGTTTATACACTCTTAGAGAAATTTCTATATAGAACACTAGGGTTCTTGATTGCATACGTTCATGTTTAATGGGTTATTTCAGCTTTTTCTACTGATAAAGTATGTTTACGAGCTGTTTAATTCATACAATTTAATCAAAATAAAAATGTATTAATTAAAACTAAACCCATAAAATGATCCCATGATGGAACCCCTACTGAAGCGCCTGACAGAACCCTTTAAGCTTCTACAGACTTATACAAGATTTAGACCTATATGTGTATGTGTGCGTGTGTGTGTGTGTATGCATGTGTATGCGTGTGTGTGTGTATTAATGCTCCATTATGTTTGTGGTGTGGGTGAACAGAGCTCGCTGCCTGCATACAGAACTTTGTTTCTCAGCACATTGAATCTGTCTGCAACACCACAGGGGGCTCATCGCCTTCAGTGTGTGTGCGTGTGTGTGTTTGTATATGTGATTTTTCTGAGATGATATTGGTAATGCTTGAGGGTTTTAATGTATGTGCCTGCTAGTCTTACAAACATATGGAACAAATTCGTTGACATTTGTCAGTGTTCTTAAGTTTTCTTTGCATTTCTGCAACACAAATGATGGTTTCATAATTAATGGTGTGTATATTGAAACTAAATTGTTAATGATATCTATTAAAATGTTCAAGTTAATGCCATAGGTTAATACAGCTCATTCCGCCATGCCTGTTACTAGCTGTTCATATTGATTGACAGCCCTGCAGATTGACATTCTACAAATGTTACAGATTATTGGGAATATTGTTTTGCTTTATGATAACTTTATTTATGCTGTCATTGTTTTTGTAATTACTGTTACCTAATTGTTGTGTGGTGATATTGGAATTTTTTAAAGGGTCAATTATGCTTTGATTTTGATTAAAATTTAAAAGATATTGATTTAAATCTATCTGTCTATTTGTAAGTAACCCATGAATACATAAAAATGCAATTTAATATCAATGTTAATAGGTTTTTTAAGACATAGCTTATATATAGTTAGTAGATATACTCTTTTATTTTAGATTCAGATTTTGAAATGTTATGACTTAAAAAAATGGAAATATGCTGGAAAGATGCTCTGAGAAATATACCTGCAAAGCTACAGTACTGTGAAAGGTTTTTAATACTGTGAAGTGAGGATGTTTTCAAACAATAATGTCATAAATAGATGTTAATTATCAGTGAAATTCTATAACTCAAATCACTATTGGGTCTTTACCTTTGCCTTTTTGTCCTAGATACACTTGCACAGTTTTTAAGGTAGCTTTACAGGTTGACTTCTCCAAATGTCTTGGAGATGTTGCCAAATTTCTGGATTTATTTTATTTATTTATTTTTCTGTGTCTTCATGTAATTCCAGACGGACATGATGGTGGTGAGATCTTATCAGATGTCGGATTCCTTGTGCATACACAAATCTCACTGGATTCTCAATCTCACAAACTTTTCATTGACAGAAAGGGAGGTAAGAGGGAATTATGCCAGATCTGAACCCGCGTCTCTCTGATGAAAACACTAAAGCTGCGGCCACATTTACCTTCGTTTGTCAAATTACAAAAATTACAGTCTCTCACTTCCGCCAATATGGATCAATGATTTTGATGACATCACTCTGCACTTCAGCTTCTCATCAGATTTTCTGTCCAATCAAATGCTCTCTAGAATCTGAAGCGTCCCGCCCCCTGCACTATAAATAGACGCTGAAGCTGCGGCTGAAATCGGTCACTTGTTCACACATTTACTGTGTTCTACACAAGTGCACTATATAGGGGATAGGGAACGATAGTTTCACATTAATTTCAAGTGAACAGCCGAAGCGATCCGGTACAGAGACACGATAGCACAGAACGGATCATACACGTGAGTCAGCACACACCACAAAACGTATCGGACCCATCTGAATTCAACACAGAATGCTTTATTTCAAAGCGATATGGAGGAGATTAGGAGGAGAAACAATTAGAGATTAGGAGGAAACCGCGGCTTTACCAAGCTCAATGACTCTGGCTGAGCTGTGATATATAAACTAAATGCTATTGGCTATTTTAAAAAAGGGGAGGAGCTGTTCGATATGTCCCGCCCTGTCTTCCTGTTTCAGTGGAAACTACGTCAACACATTGAATAACGCTGCACGTTTTAAGGCACTTCAGTGGGCCTTTAATACATCGGAAATTAACTAGCGCTGTCAAATCGATTAAACCATTTAATCGCATCCAACATAAAAAGTTTGTAAATATATAATGTATATGTGTGTGTGTGTGTGTGTGTGTGTGTGTGTGTGTGTGTGTGTGTATACAAACACACACACAAACTTTTATTTTAGATGCAATTAATCAATTTGACAGCACTACAAAAAACCTTTTCCACCTGCAAAATGTCACTAATGTGACCATATCTTAAGACATTTTTTAGCATATCTTCTTTTGTGTTCTACCGAAGAAAGAAAGCCATACAGGTTTATAATGACATGAAGGTGATTAAATGATGACAGAATTTTCATTTTTGGGTGAACTATCCCTTTAACAACAAATTACCTAACCCTAATCCTAACTACAATAAACCCACAGATATTTATGCTTATGTGGGAATAATTTTGTGTAAAAAAGCAGTAATTGTTCGATGTACTTCAACCTTTTTTTGTCAAAGCTCTGTCAAATGTTTGTCGAGCCCTTTCTGTCAGGCAAGGCTATGAAGCAGCTATTGATTTATGGTGATGTGACGCCACTGTGGCCCAACAAAAAGTTTCACACCTTTGAGCGATAGTTTACCGCCAACTAGCTGTAGTCCCTTCCTGTATGCATGGAGAGAGATGTCCTGTCAAAATGCTGCCACAGTATTTCTTTTCCAGTAAGGAGAGCAAATTCATTTTTTTCCCTTTCGCCTCCTGTTCTTGTACACAGGCCAAGTAATGCTGGTCACTCCATCAAACATTTAGTGCAGGTAGGTTGATTGTTCCCTGGTAGATACAGTGGGTGTATAACTTGCAGCTCTTTTTGTCATGTTAACTGCAGTCGATCAATGACTGGAGGTCAGGGGCTCCTGATGTAGGTGCGAGCTTAAGAGCGAAAGAGGCAGAGAGAGAAAAAAAGTGTCCGAGATCCATTTTTTTTCATCTCATAACACACGGGTCAGTTATTTTTCTCTGTTTAGCACTCACCGCTCTAAGTGGATATTGATCAGGTACCTTAATGCAAACCTGTCAAATTAATTTTGTTGGTAGAAAGCTATGACTGCTCTAAAATTGCCTCTGCAATCGCTGTTAGCCGCTAGCCTATGAATTTTAATCATTATCTGAATGGGAAGCTAGTATTGAAATCTCTCACTCTCTCCCTTTATACAAAAGCAATCTAGTCAGCAAGTGAAAAGAAAGAATGCTTAAAGCTGCGTTTACATAGTCTGAGCGCAGAATATCTGATCCGTAGCCATGGCGGTCATTTGTTCTATGAAAGTAGTAATTATGAACTTTATGGATTTGGTTTTATTCAGTGTAGCTTTATATTTCAACAAGAGTTTCAGTTGATTGACACATGATTTCACTCTTTCAGTATGCAGTTCTGACAATGAATATGGCAGTTCTGACAATGAATATGGCAGTTCCGTAAGCAATGTAGCGAAAAGGACTTGAGTCCATCACAACGTCAAGGGCATATAAACCCATGAAAACCATTAAAAAAAATAAAAGACATTCCTACAAATATTGTGAAAATATGGATGGACATGAAAAGGTAATTAGCAGTGTTTGCAAAGATCATATTTGGTGTTACTGATCTGAACGAACCAGCTTTGGATGTGAATGTATCCTAAAATTGTGTACCTTGTTTAGGAGAGGTATGTTATTACTTTTCTAAGCATTTATTTCACCTGATGGACAAAAAAAAAAAAAAAAAAAAAACTGGCAAAACAAATACATAAACTTACATTAACGGATGGGCCCAAGCCATATTTAGTGATCAGAAATGTACAAATCTAGTAATACATTTAGCAATACCCTAGCAACCAAACAGTAATGCCCTACCAACTACTTAGAACACGCTAGCAACCACGTAGCAATGCTCTAACAGCTAGTCAGAAGACCTTAGCAATGTCCTAGCAACAACTCAGAACACCCTAGCAAGCACACCGCAACAACCCAGAACACAGTAGCAACCTCATAGCAACACCCTGGCAATCATTCAGAACACTCTAGCAACATCCTAGCAACTAATCAGAAAAACCAAACAACTACATAACAACACCCTGACAATTATTCAGAACATCCTAGCAACTAATCAGAAAAACCAAACAACTACATAGCAACACCCTGACAATCATTCAAAACACTCTAGCAACATCTTAGCAACTAATCATAAAAACCAAGCAACCAGATAGCAACACACTGACAATCATTCAGAGCACCCGGCAACATCCTAACCATTTTGAACACCCTAGCAGCATTTTAGCAACATCCCAGAAGACCCTAGCAAACACACCGCAACAACCTAGAACACAGTAGCAACCACAAAGCAACACCCTGACAATCAGTCAGACCCCCATCAGCGGCTTTTTGGCTGATTGAGCAAGTTTAATTGGCGAAGAACTCATTCTGATTGGCTGATAGGCTTAGCAAACCAGTAAAAAACGGAAATGAAGAACACAAGCAAACAACGAAGAGGGAGCAGGCAGAAGGCTTTATTTACGGTTTGTACACTATGTTGCCAAAATTTTTGTGACGTCTGCCTTTACATGCACATGGACTTTAATGACATCCCATTTTTTAATCCGTAGGGTTTAATATGGAGTTGGCCCACCCTTTGCACCTATAACAGCTTCAACTCTTCTGGGAACGCTTTCCACAAGGTTTAGGAGTGTGTTTATGGGAAGTGTATTTGTGAGGTCAGGCACTGATGTTGGACGAGAAGGCCTGGCTCGCAGTCTCCACTCTAATTCATCCCAAAGGTGTTCTATCGGGTTGAGGTCAGGACTGTGTGCAGGCCAGTCAAGTTCCTCCACACCAAACTCGCTCATCCATGTCTTTATGGACCTTGCTTTGTGCACTGGTGCGCAGTCATGTTGGAACAGGAAGGGGCCATCCCCAAACTGTTCCCACAAAGTTGGGAGCATGAAATTGTCCAAAATGTATTGGTATGCTGAAGCATTAAGAGTTCCTTTCACTGGAACTAAGGGGCCAAGTCCAACCCCTGAAAAACAAGCCCACAGCATAATCCCCCCTCCACCAAACTTTACACTTGGCACAATGCAGTCAGGCAAGTACTGTTTTCCTGGCAACCGCCAAACCCAGACTCGTCCATCGGATTGCCAGACAGAGAAGCGTGATTCGTCACTCCAGAGAACACGTCTCCACTGCTCTAGAGTCCAGTGGTGGCGTACTTTACGCCACTGCATCCGACGCTTTGAATTGCACTTGGTGATGTAAGGCTTGGATGCAGCTGCTCGGCCATGGAAACCCATCCCATGAAGCTCTCTATGCACTGTTCTTGAGCTAATCTGAAGGCCACACACGAAGTTTGGAGGCCTGTAGCTATTGACTGCAGAAAGTTGGCGACTTCTGCGCACTGTGCGCCTCAGTATGCGCTGACCCCGCTCTGTGATTTTTTTACGTGGCCTACCACTTCGTCGCTGAGTTGCTGTTGCTCCCAATTGCTTCCACTTTGTTATAATACCACTAACAGTTGACCGTGGAGTATTTAGTAGTGAGTAAATTTCATGAATGAACTTATTGCACAGGTGGCAACCTATCACGGTACCACGCTTGAATTCACTGAGCTCCTGAGAGCGACCCATTCTTTCACAAATGTTTGTAGAAGCAGTCTGCATGCCTAGGTGCTTGATTTTATACATCTGTGGCTATGGAAGTGATTGGAACACCTGAATTCAATGATTTTGAGGGGTGTCCCAATACTTTTGGCAATATAATGTATATTCACAGTCCTAGCTCTTCTGGTTTCCATTTTGAATGATGGAAATAGACTACTGCCACCTGCAAGTATGGAGAGTAATTTCTTCTCACGTATGTGGTATTTTGGCCCAGACGCAGGAGAAATGAGGTGCTAGTTTTTTGATGCTGGTTTGGTGTGTCTGGGCCTTAACCACCCAGAATACCCTAGTAACCATACAACAGTGCTCTGGAAACCACCCAGAGCACCCTAGCAACTGTATAGCAACCCCCTGGAACCACCTAGAAATGTCCTAGCAACCACTCAGAACACCCTAGCAACACGTAGCAATTCTTCATTGAACTGTACCTGGTTGTTCTTACAGACTATCCATTGCTTTACCTATGCATGCATCTTGCAGTTATGCCCAAAGACTTGTTCTCACTTAAGACACATTACTTATTCATCCTCTGTTCAATTCCGCTTCCCTCTCATTCCAAACACATTTTCTATTTATTCAAAACCCATTTTCCCCTCAATTCTGGATCCGAAGGATTGGATTGGGTTAATGTGAGCAGGTCTGGTCCATTCATCTCTGCCTCACCTGAGGGCCTGTTGTATCTGTGTTAATGCACTGAGCTCTATCTGACTCCAACCTTGACTCCCATCCAAGAACAAAGAACCAGCATGAAGCAATGAGCAAATTGACAAAGTTACTATAACTTTTGACAAAGACCAATAGTTGAGCATTCAGAACTATTCAGAAACTTAGATGCTATGTGCTTGTATGCCCAGAAAAATATAAGGTATTTACACAAATACAGCTGTAAAATTAACATTCTTTTTCAATAAGAGTCCAATTTGAACTGGGCTCATTCTTAAAACACCAGCAAATTGCCCATTTAAGGAGTTTTAACACGAACAGAAATGTTCCATACAAAAGCCATAATATCATCTGTTTGAGGTTTGGTATTTTGTAGGGGTTTTACATTGAATAAAAATTAACATTAAGAATAAACTTTTCACAACACTGACAACAGTTTCATCAAAATCAGTAGTTTTACTAGAAAATATATAACATATAGCATAGAATTCAATGTTTTGATGTGGTGATGTGAAGTTGCGTTGGACATGTTAACTAACCAGGCAGTGATATTTTAGTATTATTTATATACTATTATAGTATTTAATAGGGCGGCACAGTGCGGTTCAGTGTCACCTCACAGCAAGAGGGTCCCCGGTTCGACTCTCTGATAGCCAGGAGTCCTTTCTGTGTGGAGTTTGCATGTTCTCCCTGTGTCTGCGTGGGTTTCCTCCGGGTGATCCGGTTTCCCCCACAATCCATAAACATGCAATATAGGTGAACTGGAGACGCTAAACTGTCCGTGGGTGTGAATGCGTATGTGTGTGTGAGTTCCAAGCCATGTAATAAGGAGGGTTGGGGAAAGACCTGCCGACCTACCCCGAAAAATCATCGCCAAGAAAATTCATAGACAGTCTATCATGTATGGCAAGAGATGGCCATAGAATCACCAAGAGTCAGATACTACTAAAAATACTTAATGATGATAGTATTTAATAATATTTAAAATTATATTTCTGTTCATTTTCATTTTAGTGTAAGTTTAATTAATTGTATGTGCTTTTGTAAAAAAACCAAAAACTAAATTCTATTTAGCTTTATTTTTATTTAAATTTTAGTTTTAGTAATTTCATTATATTAACTGGGGGTACGTTTACACAACAACAATGTACTAAAAACGGAACTGTTTTTCCTTTGTATTTTTCACGTACAGACAACAAAGTTGTCAAAACGATCCCCATTCACACGGATCCACGTAAACGACTAAAAACGCTGTATTCTGCTGCCAGGCCAGTAGATGGCGCTGCCACTTTTTGAAAGAAATACTACGCACCTATAGCCTGAACATGTAATACACATGCGCATGACGTCACTGTTTTCACAAATTCACATTTTTGTAGTTTACACAGAGACGATAACACTATCGTTTTTAAAAAAAAAACTTGCACTTTGAATCACGTTTTCAAAAATTTGTGTTTTCAGGTTCCCAAAACGCTGCTGTGTAAATAAACAGGCAAAACACTTAGTTTTTAGTTGAAAATGGTGTCATGTAAATGGCCCCTCAAACGTATTTATTTCAGGTTTTTTTATGTTTAGTTATTTATACTTTATTTCAACTATCAAACGTGATTTTTAATAGTTAATGGTAATAACAACAGGCTAAGTGGTTAGCTTGCTGAAACAAATACATAACAGAACAGTAGATTAGCATCGTTTTAAACGTTTAGCATACTAACTGTAATACAAAGAACCCCTTAAAGGGTACATAACACACACAATTTCTGCCAATCTCATGTTAATCTTGAGTACCTATAGAGTAGTATTGCATCCTTCATATCTCAGAAGATTTATAAAAGATAGATATGCTGTACCAATTCTTTCCGAAAACAGCCGAGCTCTTGGAGGTGTGCAGTGGGCGGAGCTAAAGAGTCACGAGCACACACACACACACACACAATACATCATCGCATTATCCCTGGATAACTTTCGATTCACTATACGTTCATGTTGTTTACAGTATATGCCCTTACGTGCCGATTGCCAACAAAACACAGACATTTGATGCAGTTTCACTCACCGCCTGCAGTTTCGACTCATGACCGGGACCAAACAAACACACCTGCAGAACTGCATTGCTGCTCCGGAAAAATAAACTGCATCCACTGTTTCCTTAACGCTGGGTTATTTGGGAATCTAAACAAGGTTATCTTTCCCTCACAACCAGAAACACACTTCTTTAGTCACATTGTTGATTTCATGGTCTAAAAACAAAATGACAGCGCTGCTAACGGCTACCGTAACCAAACGAAGCTCGGTGATGGGCACGCTCTTGCTCTTGCTCTTGCTCTTGCTCTTGCTCTTGCTCTTGCTCTTGCTCTTGCTCTTGCTCTTGCTCTTGCTCTTGCTCTTGCTCTTGCTCTTGCTCTTGCTCTTGCTCTGGTTGATGTGCGCACGCGCTCATCCGGGAGAAGTGCCCATACAAGGAATTCCGCCCTTTATGATGTCATACAGGGCCATACTCGAAAAAAAAACTTTCCAAAACTTATTCAAATCCTGAAGGAGTGTATTTGGCACAGAAATACTCCGTCATACGTCCAACTTGTTTTTTGACATTTTTGCCATGTTTAGCATGAGAATCCAATTCTTTAACATTTGTTTGTTTGTTTGTTTGTTTTTTTGTAGACCAGCTTAAAGCAGCTGGGAACAAACTACCATGTTCGACAACACAGCTTTCAGCATTCCCAGCATTCTATGATATCCTTTAAACTCTATAACTGTGCTTATTCAAAAACTACCTCGCACTGTTTCTTCTCCGCATCAACTCAAATCAACATTTCGTGTCCATTTATTTATTTGGTAAGTAGCTGTGTAATAAGCAGGATACTGTGCAGTTAGACTGTACATTAGCCCTTACTTAATTGACGTAATTGACATATTTCTTGCTCTCTTAACCACTGGAATCCAAGTGGGGCTGTCAACTGTTTCCTGGCAGATGATTTCGGTGGTGGTTTGTGACTGGTAGCAGTACATACAGTATAAAAAATGAAAATCCATTGCTTGTGTGAACAACAATTGTTTTAAGATGACTACTATACCATGCTTAACTTTTTTCCCAGAGAGTTTTATACGTATTTCTTCTTTCTTTGGGGACTAAACAAACTGGCAAGTAACATTTGTGCCTCGATGCAATTTTCCCATCTCTGGCCTATCAGCTCACACATCCCTTCCCACAGAGTCCATTACAGGAGCGGTTGAACGGATGCTCATGGCAAACAGGTTCCTCCAGGCGCCACGGCCACGTTCTCAAGGTAGAATGTAGATTGAAGCAGACATCAATAAATAATTACGAGTCTTGAGACTTTTAAATAGGAATCTATGCAGTGTGAAGCGGCGTTTAATCGAGTAACTTCTGACACTGTATCCATCATTGGAAAAGCAGCAGACATCGGCAGAAAACGAACAAGCCTGCTTCTGAGATTTGCCTTCATTTGCTTTGTCTCTGGAAAGGGGCACTTGGTGATATTTAAATTCATCAATTGACTTGAATTTGCACTGGTCTCTGGGTGCATTGCAGAGCTAAGAGTGAAAATCAAACAGAGACTATAATCATAGCAGAGTAATAAAGAGAAGATGCGAAAAAAATAACATAAAATTGGTACCTTCGACTCTAATTTAATGAGTCTAGCTATACCGAGAAGTTTGGCCGGCCCATTTGCATTTAGCTGTAATCATATCAGTGGTGATATGTATTATTTGTAGAAGTGTACCCAAAATGCAAATTCATGGATTTGATTTTCTTCGCTCCATGTTATGAGTGCATATCAATGAAATGAAAAGGATTTCATATTCTGTTGTATCATCAAGAGTCAACAAGCAAAGCTCACATTCCCTGTCCAGGACAGATATGATTATGCTGTACAATACAATGGTTTCTCCGTTAGAAAATAAGCGATCATTTAGATTTTAAAATGCTTGCTGAAGGAGTTTAAATTATACTGGTGTAGTTAGATTATGTTGTCACTCGCTGGGCTAAATTTGCTAACTTCCAACCTTTGATTACTCATTTTGCATAGCTGAGGAACCAAACTCAAGAGACTCACTACCTGTTCAGTCATTTAACAAAATATACAGCAATTCTCATGCTGCGGCCCATTTTAAATGGAATTTTTTTGATGTGCTTGTGGCTGGCTTTATTGATTTTTACATTTCTCTGAACTGCGAGTTGGCGAGTAGGTTTATGGAGACAGTGTAAAAATGTCTCCTGAATAGAGAAGCTCAGCTCCTGCTGGTTATGAATAAACTATCTTTATAAGATGTCATTTGGCAGGCAATAGACAGTAAATAAAAGCCAATGGCTAGTTGCAGTTAAATCAAACTTGTTGGGGATTTTCCAGAGATTTACAAATGACCTCAGGGATTTGACTGCGACAAATGCATTTACGCATTGAGGTGCATGAGAACATATGGACAGAGCACTACTATTCACTTTCATTCATTATAGCTAATGTCCTCTGCATTTCTGCAATGCAGTTTCATTGTGGGTTTCTTCAGCATGGTGGGGGTATAACAGAGTCATTAAATGATAAACCACTGAAAGTTTTGTATAACATTTGTGGGATGTTGCATATAGTATTCCATCATTGTCAAGTGCTTAAGTACAGATGGTTGTTAATTTAATGCAATGAAGGAATCAGAAGTATTTTAAAACAGACCAGGAGAATCCATCACAAGTCAGCAAATATCAGGGAGTTTGACCTAAACATGAAACAAGTCATTCCATGAACACTTCAATGTTTGTGTCCACACCGTTTGCACTGAGCACAAAAATCAGATTAAAATTAAATCTGATTAAAATCAGAAAATGTGAGTTTTACAAACTTCAATTAATTATATATATATATATATACACTCACCTAAAGGATTATTAGGAACACCTGTTCAACTTCTCATTAATGCAATTATCTAATCAACCAATCACATGGCAGTTGCTTCAATGCATTTAGGGGTGTGGTCCTGGTCAAGACAATCTCCTGAACTCCAAACTGAATGTCAGAATGGGAAAGAAAGGTGATTTAAGCAATTTTGAGCGTGGCATGGTTGTTGGTGCCAGACGGGCCGGTCTGAGTATTTCACAATCTGCTCAGTTACTGGGATTTTCACGCACAACCATGTCTAGAGTTTACAAAGAATGGTGTGAAAAGGGAAAAACATCCAGTATGCGGCAGTCCTGTGGGCGAAAATGCCTTGTTGATGCTAGAGGTCAGAGGAGAATGGGCCGACTGATTCAAGCTGATAGAAGAGCAACTTTGACTGAAATAACCACTCGTTACAACCAAGGTATGCAGCAAAGCATTTGTGAAGCCACAACACGCACAACCTTGAGGCGGATGGGCTACAACAGCAGAAGACCCCACCGGGTACCACTCATCTCCACTACAAATAGGAAAAAGAGGCTACAATTTGCACGAGCTCACCAAAATTGGACAGTTGAAGACTGGAAAAATGTTGCCTGGTCTGATGAGTCTCAATTTCTGTTGAGACATTCAGATGGTAGAGTCAGAATTTGGCGTAAACAGAATGAGAACATGGATCCATCATGCCTTGTTACCACTGTGCAGGCTGGTGGTGGTGGTGTAATGGTGTGGGGGATGTTTTCTTGGCATACTTTAGGCCCCTTAGTGCCAATTGGGCATCGTTTAAATGCCACGGCCTACCTGAGCATTGTTTCTGACCATGTCCATCCCTTTATGACCACCATGTACCCATCCTCTGATGGCTACTTCCAGCAGGATAATGCACCATGTCACAAAGCTCGAATCATTTCAAATTGGTTTCTTGAACATGACAATGAGTTCACTGTACTAAAATGGCCCCCACAGTCACCAGATCTCAACCCAATAGAGCATCTTTGGGATGTGGTGGAACGGGAGCTTCGTGCCCTGGATGTGCATCCCACAAATCTCCATCAACTGCAAGATGCTATCCTATCAACATTTCTAAAGAATGCTTTCAGCACCTTATTGAATCAATGCCACGTAGAATTAAGGCAGTTCTGAAGGCGAAAGGGGGTCAAACACAGTATTAGTATGGTGTTCCTAATAATCCTTTAGGTGAGTGTATGTATTTCATGAAAGCTGTAATGTTTGTGTCTACACTGTTTTCACTGAACTTACAATTTGATTAAAATTAAATAAATTAAATCTGATTAAAATAAAGTTTTACACAATTTTATTTCGAAATTAATTTTATACTATTACAATATTATTTTATAAAATATATTAAAATAATAAATAACTATATTATAACAAACTATTCTAATATTTTTTTTTCTAAATATTTTAAACAATTAAATGCATTGTCCACCACTGAATAAAAAAGGTAATTGCAACTTTTCTCTCACAATTCTGACTTCTTTTCTCAGTTGGTGAATTGCGAGTAAATCTTTTTTCCTCAGAATTGGACTTTATAACTCGCAATTCACCAAGTGAGAAAAGAAGTCAGAACTGTGTTCTTTATTTTTAAATTCTTACTTTATAACTCACAATTGCGAGTTTATATAACCAGATGTACAAGATTTTTCTTGCAGTTGCGAGATAAAAAGTCGCTATTACCTTTTTAATTTTTTATTCCATAGTATAGTCAGTCATACAAATGATATTAAAAATATTTATATTAAAAAAAATGAAGTAACACCAAAACTTTACCATATACATGGTGCACAATGCAATTTTATTACCATTTAAAGACATTCTTTAAATATTTCAGAAGTTTACTAAAAATAAATGGAAAAGGCACCCGGTTTCATAGACTGACATGAATATTGAAAGTCCTGTCAATGTAGAAGCTCATTTCCATATGCTACGCTTTTGCTTAATACTCACCTTAAACTGAGATCATGCATCAATGGCAATTAGATTATTATACTGTATTTGACTGAAATAATAAGACTAAAATAATCATAACTCACTGAGATTGCTTATGGATCGGCCCAGTTTGCACCTCCCTGGCTTCAGCTGCCCAAAAGCAAGGTGCTCTAGAAATCATTTCTGATTGAATCAAAAGTATTGGCAGCTTTCACATTACAGCTCTTCAAATGCATTGTTGTTGGAGCGGGTGGGGGTTCGCTTTGCGTCTGCAAACCAATCAATCTAGGTGAGAATCACATTGGCCTTCTAAGCAAAAGCGCTTGGAGAGATTTCTAGGCCATGGTGTCACCAATCCGATTTCCACCAGTGACCTCTGATCTGCGGTGTCATGGGCCCAGCTGACACACAGTAGTCAACAGGAATCAATAGCCACTGCTGGGGTCACTTCACCTTGTATAAAAAAAGACATTATATATTTATTTGTATTAAAGCTTGACACGTTCAACTTCCACTCGGAATGCACTGCCGGACTAATGAAATGTCAATCTAAAGGAAAATATGAAGGGGGAGAGAAAGAGAGTTTTTGGATGAAAGGAGTAGGAGGTGGGGGTTAAATTTAAAAGTTCTGAATTCAGGAAATATTGCATAATTAATGTGAGTATATAGCAATATTTAAAAATGATGGAAACGTCAGCAAATTACATATACATGTGTACAAAAGGGAAAACAAATAAAATAAACTATGTACACATTTACTTGCATTGCAGATTATAAATGCAATGATCTTTTTATTTAAATTGTTTTTAATAAAGCAAGCATGAATTTACAAATGCATTGTAGTTGGTGCATTGCTATGCATCACTAGGGTAATTTGGGAAGATTTTAAGGTGTTGCTATGCAGTTACTAGGGTGTTCTGGTTGTTGAAAGTGTTTTAGGTTAGGTGCTGTAGTGGGTTGATAAAGTGTTGTTACTTGGAAGTTACTAAGCTGTTTAGGGTTTCTGGTTGTTTCTAAGGTGGTTGGAGTTGTGGTTTGGGTGTTGCTATGATGTTCTAAGTTGTTGTTAGCGCATTGCTCTGCATCGCAAGGTGTACTTGGTGGCTGTTTAGACAGAGTTGTGGCTTGTGTGTTGCTAAGGTGTTTATGGTGGTCACTGAGGTGTTTTGGGTGGTTGATATGGTGTTTGGAGTTGTTGTTGATTGGGTGTTGCTAAGGTATTCTGGGTGGTCACTAGGGTGTTTTGGGTGGTTGATATGGTGTTTGGGGTTGTTGCTTGGGTGTTGCTGTGGTGTTCTAGGCGGTTTCCAAAGTGTTGCTATAGTGTTCTAAGTTCTTGTTAGCACAATGCTTTGCATTGTAAGATGTACTTGGTGGGTGTTTAGACAGAGTTGTGGCTTGGGTGTTGCTAAGGCATTCTGGTTTGGTTACTGAGGTGTTTTGGGTGGTTGATATGGTGTTTGGGGTTGTTGATTTGGTGTTGCTAAGGTATTCTGGGTGTTGCTATGGAGTTCTGAGTGGTTGCCAAGGTGTGGCTATGTGGTAAAGCCACTACAATAAATGTGAAATGACATCATACTTCTGAGTCATTTGTAGAGTCATTTGTCAAGACATTGCTATGTGTTGCTAGGGTGTTCTAGGTGGTTTCTATGGTGGTCGGGGGTTGTTGCTTGGGTGTTGCTGTGGTGTTCTAAGTTGTTGTTAGTGCATTGCTCTGCACTGCAAGGTGTACTTGGTGGCTGTTTAGACAAAGTTGTGGCTTGGGTGTTGCTAAGGTGTTCAGTGGTCTTGGGCGTTGCTGTGATGTTCTGGGTGGTTTCCAGGGTGTTGCTATGGAATTCTAAGTTGTCGTTAGCGCATTGCTCTGCATCGCAAGGTGTACTTGGTGGCTTTTTAGACAGAGTTGTGGCGTGGGTGTTGCTGAGGTGTTCTGGTCACTAGGGTGTTCTGGGTGGTTGATATGGTGTTTGGGGTTGTTGCTTCGATGTTGCTATGGTGTTCTGGGTTGTTTCCAGGTTGTTGCTATGGTGTTCTAAGTTGTCGTTAGCACATTGTTCTGCATCGTACTGCATCGTATGTGTACTTGGTGGCTGTTTAAACAAGTTGTGTCTTGGGTGTTGCAAAGGTGTTCTGAGTGTTCCAAGGTGTGGCTATGTGGTAAAGCCACTGCAATGAATGTGAAAGGACATCATGCTTCTGAGTGATTTGTCAAGACATTGCTATGTGTTGCTAAGTTGTTCTGGGTGGTTTCTTTGGTGTTAGGGGTTTGTTGCTTGGGTGTTGCTAAGGTATTCTGGGTGGTTGCCAGAGTGTTGCTATGGTGTTTTAAGTGGTTGTTAGTGCATCTCTCCGCATCACTAAGGTGTTCTTGGTGGTTGCTAAGGTGGTTGGAGTTGTGGTTTGGGTGTTGCTAAAGTGTTCTGCGTGATTGCCAAGATCACACTAGCCACACTAGACTTTGTGTATGCAAAATTTCTTCCAACCCTGCAACGTATGTGACATCACACTTCAAAGTGATTTGTTAGCACATTGCTATGTGTCACTAAGGTGTTCTGGGTGGTTGCTAGGGTGTTGCTAGAGTGTTCAGGGTAGTTGTTAAAGTTCCAATGTCATTGGTATGATGTTCTAAGTGGTTGTTAGCACATTTCATCACTAATGTGGTTGCTAAGGTGTTCATGGTTGTGGCTTGGATGTTGCTAAGGTGTTCTAGGTGGTTGCCAGGGTGTTGCTATGTCTATGTGGTATCTAAAGCCACGCATGCTTCTGAGTGACTTGTTAGTGCATTGCTATTTATTGCTTTAGGGTGTTCTGTGTGGTTCCTAGTTGGTTGATTACTGGTCTGCAGTGATGTATGTTTTGAAAAAAAAAAAACCTAGATGTAGTCTGCACAATTAATACAGATGCTTACCTTAGAATACAGCACTAAAAACTTTTATTTTTACTACAACATGTGGTGCTCTTATGTAAAGGCAGCCAGTTTATGACAGTGGATGTGTAAGCTCATATATCCATGATGGCTGAATGATGAACCCTCTGTAGTCATTAAAGTGGAACATATTTGTCTCATAATTTCTGTTATTACACACATTTGCATCCACCTTAATTAAATTCACACTAATGTATACACACTCGCTTCACAGGCCCATAAAAGTGTATTTCTTGCATTCTGTGGCTGGTTTTATTGTATTCTCAGTGGACTCTAGGGAGGTCAGAGCCCCATCCCCACCCCAGAGTGTGTTGTTTGTGCTGTCAGGGGCCGTTGTTTTGGTAAATGGAGAGTTAAACAGATATATCCAAGCGTAAAATCTGAAAGTGTCCCCGGTGGGAGCCCGAGGGCTGGTGTTTGAAATCAACTACATATCAATTGAGCGGAGTAGAGCAGATCGTATGATAAATTCTATTCCTCAGACGCCTATAAATTACTTTTTCCCTCACTACATCTCCTTCCTTTTTGCGCAGCAGCTCAAATCCCTCTTTTTCTTTGTATCTCTCCCAACCCACCACAAACTACACCTTTAATAGTGTCCCCTGGGGCTCTGGCACTGCAAACTACAATTTTGTGTGATGTTCAGATGGATATTTTCATAGCGTGAGTGACAATATTAACAGCACGTGTGTGTGTGTGTGGCCTATTCTCCAATGGATATTTCCCCCAAATTCTTGGCCTCTCATCCCAGTTCAATCGTCGTGTGTTATCTGGCAGTTCATTATCTCAGTGTTTTCTGTAAGTAAGTAAGCTTAGATTGAATTACTAGGGGCTCTATTGTCTATTTGGAATTCTCCTTCCATGTCACCCTGGTAATGAATGGGCAATTTGCTCCGTCTTTGTGAAGGCTGCTTGTGTGTATCAGTCACTTAATTACTCTCAGACTGTTGGCGGAGGTTTTATTGGCGATACAGGGCAGTAAAGGCCCAGTGAGCAGAGAGGAGAAGAGCAAACGGGTAATTCTCAAGTCAAGCAAACCGCACGGCAATGCCAAACAAAGCTAGTCCTCCTACAAAGTTTTAGTTTAGCAGTGCAAAAAAAGGAATGCATTATATTTACGTTAAGGTGAATCACTTCGTTGTTACGGTTAAAGCAGTTAAACTTTTGAAATGAAACAGAGGAATAATAGCTGGGTTCCATTACCCTTCAAATTGCACAAATTGAAATTAAATTGAAAATACGGCCAATGGAAACACGTCAATTTCGCAAAAACTCCCATATATCTAAAAAATGTTTTTACGCTCCCATGAGGTGGTTTTTCAGGCAATTTGAAAAAGGAATATTCCGCAAAACTGTAATGGAAACTGTTTTTTTGCATTTACAGGTCACCTGGCGTACGTAAAAGTCGATCATTCTTTAAAGATGATGCGGTATGTTTGGTCAGAAGACGAGACGGAGTTCTTTATTAAACTCATAAAAGACAATACGGGAATACGCCACGATTTATCAAGACCTCGAAGCAGATAGGAGGGAGAAACACCCAGAAACACTTCATACGTGGCCACTCCCAAGTATAAGGGGCTTTCCTTGCCATTAAAGGTGCACTGTGCACTAAATTTTAGCGGCATCTAGCGGTGAGGTTGCAAATTGCAACCGTCCACCGTTCACCCCTCCCTTTTGAAGGACATAGAGAAGCTACGGTGGCCGACACAGGATGAAGATGTCATCGTCTGAGACAGCAGGGAGTAGCTAGCACTGTGTAGAGGAGTTTGTCCTTTTAGGGCTACTGTAGAAACACGGCAGTGCAAAATGGCGACTTCACTGTAAGGGGACCCGCGGTGTATGTAGATAGAAATGGCTCATTCTAAGGTAATAAAAACATAACGGTTCATTATGTCTTTATACACCACTGAAAACCACTGCATTTATGTCAATAGATCCTCATAAATATTACACACTGCACTTTTAATGTTTGGATAACACGCCTACGTCTCTTTCGATTAAAAATAATGGCTAGTGCAGTGGCTGCGATATATGTAAGCCTACCAACATCCATTGCCATGATTTTTGGAATGACATCGCAAGAGGAAAAAATTATGTTTTAGTTGCATAACGTCTGTTAATGGAAACGGCGTCATTTGGCGATACTTTTTTATCAACATCAAATCAAAATATCGCAAAAGCTTTGCACAAATCTGTAATGGAAACCTGGCTATTGAGCGTGTACATTAGCAAGCATTTGTGTGACAAATTTTTTGTCAGGTATAAAGTTCAAGTTTGTTGATACACTCTTGGCAAAAAATTTAGATATGGAGGAAACTTTCATTTTGGCTGTTTCACATCAATAAAAGAGTACAAACTTATAAATACAATTAAATTATTATAAATAAATAAAATGGTTACACCTATTTTAAGGTGTCCTTGTTACAGTGTAATTCTACATTTAATTATAATAAGTAATAATAATTAGCTACATGTATTTACTATAGGGTTAGGGTTAGGATTAGGGTTGGTTTATCTTAGTTGCATGTAATTAAGCACATTACTTTAGTAGCTACATTTAACACGTGTAACAGACACTAAAAAAAGTGTTACCAATAAAATATATAAATATAATAAAAATAATAACAAACAGTTTAAACTTAATTTATAGTGTTGTGAGAAACTTAAATAGTATATTTTAACACTTTGAATGTATTATTAATTATTATGTATGTTATATTTAAAACAAAAGTCATGGAGCATGGTACCATATTTGTTGTATAGGGTTCAAAACAACTTTGCATGCTTTAAATTTTGTATGACCCTTTTTGGTCTAAAAATGGATGATTATAAAGGAGCAAATGAGCAAATTATACAACTGCCATTTAACACAATCCTTATTAAAACTGTGTTATAATAAATCTTACATAGTAACCAGTAGTTTAACTGTGGTATTTGCAGTAAGACCTGTGCATGTAACTATAATATAAATATTTCATATTGTCAATACCAAAAAATACACAAAACACTGTAAATATATTTGGTGTTACTATAGTAAAAATGTGCTTGATTTTCTAAGGCCTAATCAAAGTATTTAGATGAATAATGAGAACAGTGAACTACTGTGAACTACAGTGAACTAGTGTACTACTGAACTAGTTTTTATTGATTGAAGTTCTAATGTACTCAGTCGGTTTTGTTGTCACACCATTAAAAGTGACAATGTCAAAAACTGTGCTGCTAACAAGGCCGAAAGTGCGGCAACGCAAAGACACCAATGAGACAAATGCTAATTCAACCAAGCCATGGTTCACAAACCTGTCCTCCTCCCCAGAGCAGAGACAATGCCACTCCACAGTCTCCCCCCATTTAGTACTCAGACCTCAGCCTGATGGGGCTCAGCAGGATAGCCTGCAAATGGGGATGGAGAGAGAGCGAGAGAGAGAGAGAGAGAGAGAGAGAGAGAGAGAGAGAGAGAGAGAGAGAGAGAGAGAGAGAGAGAGAGAGAGAGAGAGAGAGAGAGAGAGAGAGAGAGAGAGAGAGAGAGAGAGAGAGAGAGAGAGAGAGAGAGAGAGAGAGAGACACTGAGCCGCGGGCCAAACTGTGCTCAACCCCCTCAGAGCTGCCCTGTGCTTCCAGCGGCTGTACCTGAATGAGGAGCGGGACATGGGCCTGCTTCCTCCTCTATGCACTAACAGCCAGGGGATTTGGAAATCTGGCAGGTTAACTGGAAAATCTCCATATGATCCAAATGTGATTCAAGACCCCCATCCAAATAGTGGTGAACAGTCCCCCCAATAATTTCCACAGGGGTTTCAATGGCCACTAAATGAGAGTGAGATTGTTATTAAATTGTGTTTTCTTTATAGGATTAAATAAGATTTTAAGGATAATTCTGTAAAAAAAAAAATGCATTGTGACAATATTTTCTTGACAAGTAAGCAAACCACACTAATGCAGTTTGGTGTTTTAATTTTGAGTTTTGGGGGGATTCTTTAAAAAAATTAAGTCAGCATAAATTAATAGTAGTAAATCATTATGTATAAAAGTTTTATGTATCAATTTAAACCATAGCATTTTAAAATTATCATTACATTTAATGACTTATCTAATTATGGTATTACATAAAAAAAAAATAATGTAAATAATTTTTTAACAATTGGCTATTTTTTCTTTACAGTAAGGATAAGGGGGCAATCACAATGGAACAAAAGGTACATCTTAATGACCCTAAATTATTTATTTTATTTTAATTTTAATTAAATTTAATTTAAAAAAAAATATTTTAGAAATATGACCTGGACTAGTATGACATTTACATGACATTTTATGTCCTACTCCGTTACAAAATTGTACCATGAATACTACAGTTCCTGCCGAAATATCATAGTTGATTGAGTAAAATTAAACTGTTAAACTTCATTTAAACTGTGGTAACTATAACTATCATAAAAACAAGAAATGACACGAAATTACAGAAAGATTTGAAATGCTTCTGAAAGATTTGAAATGCTTCTTAAACATTTTGAAGGAAATCCCATATTAATCTGTTATTATTATTATACAGTTACAATAATTGTGACTTTGGTATTTTGGTATATGTTTTCGTTACAACAAATCCAAACTAATTTTGGATAGTAGCTACACTTAATAGCTACACTATTTTTTACCTCTTCAAGCAGCTAAAATATTACTGCGCTCGAGCAGCCGAGCCACAGTGAGTCAGCTAAACCTGCTAAGTAGCAATTAGTAAGCGTTAAATACTGGTTTAGCGATCATCAGTTTCCACTGTGCGGAGATTAGCCATGACAGCTAGCACTACAGATGACTGATGACGTGGAGGGGAAAGGCTCTCACAGACGCAGCGTCAAGACAAATAGCAGCATAATGACATGAACATCTGAAAAATAAGGAGCAAATAAATAATGTTTTCTTTACAAGCATCTTCAAGTAAAAGGTACTCTTTGAAACCGAAAATATAACATTTTAGTTACAGAGTTAAAATATATGGAAGCTTGTTTCCTTTACGGAATAAAGATGTTTAAAGATATTCAGACTTTTTTTTATCAGAGGGTTAGAAATAAATACACAGAGATTTTCTGAGAAAAAAGTCTGAATTGTGAGATAAAAAGTCAAAATTACCTTATTTATTTATTTATTTACTCCGTGGTGGAAACAAGCTTCCATAAAGACGTGACTGAAAGATGCACATGAGAAAAGTGATAAGCACAGAGACCCACACATGACATAAGGAAGAAAAAATTCAAGTGGAAAAAAAGTGAAAGTGCACCCTGTGTCAGGTAAATACTCACCTAAGCCCATATGCCAACAGGCCTTTACCTTTTGAAAAGCGGAAGCTTCAGTGTAAAAAAGCTTCCGCTGCACCCTGTATCAATGGAGTGGCGCAGGTATGACATCACATTGTAGGCCAAAACGCGGAAGCGAGTTAGCATTTTAGCACTTCCGGTTCCATAGTCCCGAATTCAATGGGTTTTTTGAATGGGGTTTTGGTTAAATGGCTGAAATAAGGTCTGTGGTGAACACAAGCTCAAGACACTTGAGCACGGTTTATTCTACGACATAAAATACAAAAATATAGATTTTTTTTAAGCTTTTACGTGTCTTGAAAAAGGCAGTTGCTGACAAGTGGCTAAATGGGACTACAGAGGCTGTCGAGGAGATTAAATGTCATTACGCCGAACAGGTAACCTCAGTGCGCTTTTACAGCCTCATTATGCTTATAATTGTGCTCTTATAAACTATTCTAACTCAAGCATTCTGGGAAAATGTTTTAAAAACTGAAAGAGTTGGAAGAGTCGGAAGCCTTGTGATGGTGACGTTGAATTCGCGGGACCGTGGTGTAGTTCGTTTATAGCATACCTTTAGCTTTTTACTTCTGGCGACTGCATTTAAGCTTCAAAATTCATAAAAGTTGTGTTCATTATCTTGATGGACAAAACGTGTAAGTATCATAAACTTTTGTTGCTCACAGAGCTTGTTTTTAGCGATTCAAAAGCCTATGGGAAAATCCTATTGGGATTTTCTCGAGGGAACCAGTGCAATGCTAACTGCCGGTTGGCCTACAAAGTGACGTCATACCTGCACCACTCTATGGCTGTGCCCATAGCACGGGATTGTTGTGATTTATTTATATAAAATTCAGCACAGATACTTCTTCTAAAGACACCAACCTCAGTTTACAATTAACTGAGTATTGTGAAACAAAGAAAAGGGGTGTCATGATATTCTGATGCATATTTCATGATTTAAAGGAGAGTGCAAGCCATACTGTATGTGTATGTGAAATACTTCAGAGTCTGATCACCTTATTTTATTGCAGAACTGCAAGAATACAATAAAAACAACATCCCATTGAAGAGCATTAAAATACTAATCACGACTAAAGTTTATTTTGTGGGGATTCATTTAAAGGTTTGGGGGAAACTTATAGTATTAAACAATAATGTTTGCATTATGTTTTTTTTCATGCACTTACTTTACAAAGCAATCATCAATAATTACATCAAATTGAAGTTGTTTAAATAAAGTAATATTTCCAGCCCATATATGATTATTCAAAAATAACATCTTAAACGAGTCATATCCTCTGTGTTTGAGTGCAATGATTGGATAGCATTATACTTGTAGACAAAAATAGGCAATTATAATGCAAAAAAAAACTAAATAATATTAAAAACAAAATTAAATCAGTCTGATTATTAATCTGTCTTGAGCAGCGTGCTGCTCTTCATTAATCTCATGACTGGCGAAACCGGCAGCACTGGCAATCACGTCTGTCAGATAATGTTACACATGAAAATGAAAGATGACATACACTATATTGCCAAAAGTATTGGGACACCCCTCCAAATCATTGAATTCAGGTGTTCCAATCACTTCCATGGCCACAGGTGTATAAAATCAAGCACCTAGGCATGTAGACTGCTAACATTTGTGTAAGAATGGGTCTCTCTCAGGAGCTCAGTGAATTCAAGCGTGGTACCGTGATAGGTTGCACCTGTGCAATTCATGAAATTTCCTCACTACTAAATATTACACGGTCAACTGTTAGTGGTATTATAACAAAGTGGAAGCAATTGGGAACAACAAAATTTTGGTGGAGAGGAGATTATGGTGTGGGGTTGTTTTTCAGGGGTTGGGCTTGGCCCCTTAGTTCCAGTGAAATGAACTCTTAATGCTTCAGGATACCAAGACGTTTTGGACAATTTCATGCTCCCAGTTTTGTGGGAACAGTTTGGGGATGGCCCGTTCCTGTTCCAGCATGACTGCGCACCAGTGCACAAAGCAAGGTCCATAAAGACATGGATGAGCGAGTTTGGTGTGGAGGAACTTGACTGGCCTGCACAGAGTCCTGACCTCAACCCGATAGAACACCTTTGGGATGAATTAGAGTGGAGACTGCGAGCCAGGCCTTCTCGTCCAACATCAGTGCCTGACCTCACAAATGCTCTTCTAGAAGAATGGTCAAAAATCCCATAAACACACTCCTAATCCTTGTGGAAAGCCTTCCCAGAAGAGTTGAAGCTGTTATAGCTGCAAAGGGTGGGCCAACTCCATATTAAACCCTACGGATTAAGAATGGGATGTCATTAAAGTTCATGTGCATGTAAAGGCAGGCGTCCCAAAACTTTTGGCAATATAGTGTACATGGTAGGGTATTGTGTAAGTCTAAATAAAAAGTTTTAAATATTGATTAATATTGTTAATTTCCTTCTCAGAACTGGCGTCTTGCTACTGCAGAGCATGTATGGACTTGCTACTGCTAAAAGATACACAGACACGCTGCTGTGAGCATGTAAGATATGCTGCTGCTGCTTAAATAGACATACATAAAATAAATCCCGTAGCAGATCTAGGCTGGGGGAGGTGGAGGAGTTCAAAGGACTAGCTCAAGGGCTCTCGGCGCGTCCTGCTTCATACTACCGTAACGTTAATAAAACTTGAATACATTCGCTCATTCATGAACATGATTTCTGCCCGAGTCCGTCGGATTCCTTTCCATCGGCTGTGGAGGTGAAGAGTCAAGACTACAACCCCCATGATTCCAACGGGTCGTCAAGCTACGCCTTTGTTTTGAATAAGCGGCCTCTAGCGGCGAAACTTACATACTGTGCCTTTAAGGTGGTTGTCAGTGTATTAAACAGATTTTAGCATTTCAGTAGACTGGTATATTAACATTTTTTTACTGCTATTATTGCAAATTGCTGTCATATTTTTTTACGGTAAAGTTCTAACAACCACAGCTGCTGTTTTTTATTTTGCAAGTTTACTGCACAAATCCCATGCCATGTTGACTGTGAAATCCTATTATTAAAAATCATGGGTGTTTCTGTTATCATTTCTAGACTGTCCTGATTTAGACTGCGTTCTATAATATATTGTTACATGCCCTGAAAAAAAATCATTATTGCAAGCTCATAATATACATCCCCGATTGAACGTCTCTGGTAATTTCTGTCCAGGTTGGAGTCATAGGTTGTCCTTGTGCCACATGTTTAAAATGGAGTAATTTGGAGGTAAATTGTAACTTGGCAGGACTCATCATCTGTAAAACCATAGTTCCACAGGGACGTGTGTGATGTACGTGTGCCTCATGGATTCGTACAAAGCAGAGCGTGGCCCCTTAAACCCAGCCTGAGACTCCAGCAAATTGTCTAAGCCAAACTGCCAATTAACCTCATGTCCCTCACCGGTGGAGAGGGGAGCGTCGGGCGGAGGCTCGCTGGTAGGTTAATTGCTTCATGTTGAAACATCGGAACGTGAGTGTAGCACTCAGAGTCAAGGGACTCAAGATAGACCGTACGACAGATACGTACTTGTGTTTGTGCGTGTTATTTGTAACTGTAATGACAAATTTACACATATAGCGACTCAGTACCCTGGTAGCACATGTACTAGATTGTCTATTTAAAGCATTAGTTCAACCAAAAATATTTTTTTTGTCATTATTTACTCACTTTCATGTCATTCCAAACCTGTAGGACTTTCATTCATCTTCAGAACACAAATTAAGAAATGTTCTAATGAAATCTAAAAGTTTTCTGTCCCTCTGTTAAAAGTCTATTCACCCTAAACTCTGAAGAGATCGTAAAATCACTCAAATATGGTAAACCGGAGCTCAAGCATGCTTGAATGAACCAATGAGGTTCATTCTCCTGTATCACGCCAATATGTTTGTATGGAAGGTAACTGCAACTTTTTATCTCGCAATTCTGCCTTTTTTTCTTGCAATTGCGAGATTGTATTATAATGTAATGTTTGCTTGTGGGTGTTCTCGGGGCTTTAATCATAAAATAACTAAGTAAATAACGTTTATGTATAAAAGATGTACATTTATAGCCTAGTGTTACAGTACGATACGGCACTAAAACATTTCCTGTCAGAAGATAAAATGATACACAGTAGATGTTTTGGTAACACTTTATTTTAAGGTGACGTAGTTGTTATTAGTAATAACATTAAATTATGCATAATTAAAAGTCACTAACCCTAAACCAAACCCTGAACTTAACCGTAACTCTATAATAAGTACGTGGTTAATTAATATTACTTAGTACTTATTTGAGTAATTACAATGTAACTACATCACCCTAAAGTGTAACCAATGTTTTTGTGATGTTTATGATTGTGATGTCTTGCTCTTTTTAAGATATTTATTAGATGTGTGTACATAGAGAGAACTGTCAGATACACTGAAAGTGTAAATGTTTTTATTTTTACAAAATACAGAAATGTGCGTTAATCGAAGATTTGTTCACTAGATCGTAACCACATCTAAAATGGTGTCAAGGCTGTGTGTCTTATCTTTAAGCTCTTTATCTTGAGGCCTGCTTACACTGATCAGACAGTATCTTCTCATTGACTCATTCCATGTGTTTTTTGAGACTGATCTTATAGCTAATTCATGATGTGAGAAAGTGATATTTAGGGAAAGGTGGCGCTGTAATTACACTCCAGACACATTAGCTAAACTCGTTCTCCATTTGGTTCCCTCTCGCATTATTACACTTTGATGTGACGACTCGAAAGAAGATCCGTTTTTGCAGATTAACACTTTAACTGTGCTTTACAAATTTTATAAAAACTGCTGTAAAAAATTGTATGAAAGTATCAGGAAAAGTGTTTTTTTGCTTTTTTTTTACTTTATATTCCATGTACAGTAGTCATAACAGCTTCTGCATTTTAATTATAAAAGATAAACAAAGTTAAGTTTTAGTAGAGTATAATGCATCGGGTTATTATTGCGACTTATATCTCACTATGTGACGTTATGTCGCAATTCCATCTTTTTTCTTGTAATTGTGATTTTATCATCTCACAGTATGACCATTTCTTGCAATTGAGACTTTTTTACTCATAATTTTGACTTAATATCTCACAATGTACCTTTATAACTTATAATGTGACTATTTGTCATAATTGTGACATTATTTCTTGTAATTGCGACTGTATCATCTCACAATGGGTTTATTTCTTACAATTGTGACTATTTCTCATAATCGTGATCCTATTACTCATAATTGAGACCTTATATCTCAGGATTTGACTTTATTTCTCATAACTCAATAGGTTTATTTCTTACAATTGCGACTTTGTTACTCATAATTTTGACTAAATATCTCCCAATGTAACATTATAACTAGTAATGTGATTTCATTTCTCGTAATTGCAAATGTATATCTTACGATGGAACTTTATTTTTCGTAATTTTAATTTAATTTCTTGGAACTGCGATCTCACAAGGGGTTTATTTCTTACAATTGTGACTTTATTTCTCATAATTGTGAATTTACATCTCACAATGTGGCTTTATTTCTTATAATTTCAACTTAATTTCTCGTAATTTTGACTTAATATCTCACAATGTGACTTTATAACTAGTAATGTTCTCGTAATTGCGACATATCTCATAATGTGACTTTATAACTAGTAATTTGACTATTTCTCACAATTGTGACACTATTTCTTGTAATTGCGACTTTATCATCTCAGAATGGGTTTATTTCTTACAATTGTGACTTTATTTTTCATTATTGTGACAATATCTCACACTTTAAAACTAGTAATGTGATGTTATTGCTCATCATTGTGACCTAATTTCTCATAAATTCCATATTTAATTTCTTGTAATTACGACTTTATCATCTCACAATGGGACTCTTACAACTGCGAGTTTGTTACTCATAATTGTGGCTTAATATCTCACAATGTAACTTCTCATAATTGTGACTTTATATCTCAGAATGTGACTATTGCAATTGCGACTTTCTCACAATGTAACTTTAAAACTACCAGTGCGGCTTATTGTGACTAGTTCTCATAATTGTGATTTTGTATCTCACAATGCGACTTTTCTTATGTTAAACTTTAACTCACAATAACCTTAAAAAAATTCATTAAACAAAACATTCATTTAAGGTATAGTAAAGGGCAGACTTTTGAATCATTTGACTAAATGCATCGCCCCATTGTGGCAGCGTTCTGAATGATGACAGATAAAGTGTATTTAGGAGACACATTTGGATGAGGGATTCTGGGATAGCTGTAGTTCTCTGTGCTGAAGCAAAGACTGAGGCAGACAGTGTTTACTGCAGCCTTGCTAATTGAGTGTCGGCCTGTAACGTGAACGCCAAACTGACCTGATGTCTAGCCGATAAATAAGTAAAGATGGGATCTCTCAGGTTGCCTGCCAGACTGCTTGAGGAGAGGCCTCTCCGCATACACGTCACCCATGTGCCAATCTAACCAGGCTAAAGAACAATAAGACAGCTTGCGATATGCTGATCTGTATAAACTACATGTAAGTAACACAGCACTTTTAGCTAATAAATAGAGTTGAGTTGTATTTACTATATTAATACTACATTTATAAAATAAATATACCCAACCAGCATTTAAATTCAGTGCGAATAATAGCTAAATAATGTAAAACGGTGTGTGACAGGGAGAGTGAGAGTATATGTGTGCATCACTGTCAGTAACTTGACTTAACGTCTACAACAAGTCTAACTCAAGGTCACTGCATGGAGATAAAATTTCCATTTGAACACAGAGTGGCGGACAGGGTGCAGAGTATCATGCATTGCAATACTCCATCTATTGGAATTAATGGAATTTCATCCATTGCACATCCATTATGTTCAAAAGAAACAGTTAATCCACAAGCCATATGTTACTAACTAAAATCTTGACAGAATTGAAGGATATAAGATGCATTATTACACTTTAAAGTATAAAATTGAAATTGACCCTGTTGACTTTTAAAATGCATCTTTCCGCTCATTGTTTACTGAAGAATCATTGTTTCAAAGGAAAAAATATGTCTGCGTAATCTTTCATCAAAATACAATAACTTCTTTTTCGAAGGACGTTACAAATTTTCTTTCAGCCCCTCCCGTTCATCGGGCTTCCTTTCTGTATGCAATATTTTTCATGATAAAATCAAGACTGCCTTACATTTTTCTTATTATCAAATTTGGAAATGTATCATGTTACTGAAGCAAAATGTTTTCTTAACTGCATTTCATGCAGATTCTACAAGTTTTAATGCAAGAGATCATTCAACTTCAATTCCGAGTGTGATACAGTAATTTCATAAAGCATGTGTTGCATATGATTTCAGTTCTGTAAGTTGTCCAGGTGTTCTATATAAAGCTACCATAAAATTATCAGTTTTCATATGCTAACATACATCTCAAATGATACAAGTTTTGTACTATACAAATGAGGAATGCATTAGATTTCATTTTACACTGTAAAGCTTAAATTTGCCATTAATAATAAGTGGTTCTAGTCAAGCATTACTTTAAATGTCACGTTTTGGAATCCTAATCCAGAAACTTCTTTGGCTTCCATAAAATCCATAAAATCGAGAAAATAAGTCATTTATAACTCAAACTCAAAGCACAAATAACTATTGTAAGTACCATTGACAAGCAAGTGTGTTTAATGACTGACTCTAATAACTGAGTCTAGTCTCAATTCCCCTTTTACCACACAATATGAATATTTTTTTAATAATTCAATAATTTTGAGCTAATATATTATAAGTAAAATCAATGATATTTACCCATATATCGGAGTTAAGTTTACTTGCAACTCGTTCAGGCGTTAGGTCAGGCAAGTGGTCATCACTGGCGCGTTTGTTAAATAGCCTCGAACATTCTTTGTAGCATTTTTGTATGTGCAATTTATTAGAGTGTATCATTTAAGTCATAATTAGCTTTTTTAAGTGTTGGAGTAACTATAAAAGCATTTTTGTTTGTATAGTTTAATAAATACTTAACAATTAAAACTCAATCTCACCCAGGGCAACCAAAGAGCTAGAGCCGGCCCTGTAGTTAATGATAAGCTAAAGCCCGCCCACATGTTGACGTGATTGTTTAGTTTGTGACGTAAGAAACACTGGTGATTTCAAACCGTCTTTTTTCCACTGCAGTTTTAAGGAGAAAATACTCAGCAATGGTGTTGACTTATGAAATTGCACATGGTTTGTCTTAAAGCATATTAAAAACACTATAGACATATGAACAACATTACAAACTTGATTTTCACCACAGGGGGTCATAACTGAACTAACAATAGCTGTTTCAATTCAAAGTTGTGAATTTAACTTATGCGCAAAATTGGAATATCGCATAAAACATTTGTGAAATAAGGCAGCATTTCCATCCTATGTGTTCAAGAGAACAACATCGTCACTTCCTCGAAAATTGGTGCAAAATATTTGTAATAAAAATGGAAGTTGCTGCAATCGGGGAAGCCACTGTGGCTATTTTATCCTCCATCATAAATGACGATGAAATGCAACAAACTCTGTCATGTTCTCTTTGGAAACACAATCATGTGAGACGCTTCTGGGAGGGAATTAAACCAAGTAATAGGTACTTTTTCATAAGTAATTACTTCACGACCGCTAAAAAAGCATGTTCTATATAGTATGAGTGTGTGTAGTATCTGGTCATACTACATTCACCATGTCATTATCATGTGACCTACCAGCGTCAGTTACGTCGCTTCACTGCCATTCACAAATCCTCTCCTGTGGCCTCATGGGATAGTAAAGTGTCCATTATATGCACACTTCAGAAATTCGAAATCCAGGTACTTTTTGCCTACTCTTTTATGAGTACTGTGAATTCAGACATACTTCCTTTGTCACATATTATATAGTAAGGAAGTGTGCGATTTCGGACGCCTTTGGCTCAGGCATTTCAAAACGACCAAACCAACATTTGAGATGTTGTGCGATTGGTCCGCTGGTTAGTCCAGTTATCCAATCACATCCTCTGGTGAGGCAAAATCACTTTAGTTTTGTGTTGCACATCGAGGGATCCGCCTCATTTGAGCGCATACGTTTTTGTGCTCATTTCATGCGCATCTAAGCGTTCCATCCAGCTTTTTTTATGTGTATTTTGGGATATCACATAAAAAAAGCTGGATGGAAACGCCTAGATGCGCATGAAATGAGCACAAAAACGTATACGCTCAAATGAGGCGGATCCCTCGATGTGCAACACAAAACTAAAGTGATTTTGCCTTACCAGAGGATGTGATTGGATAAAAAAGCAATATATTCTTACAGCATTAATTAACCTTTGTTAATGTTAATAAAAATGTTTATATTCATGTTAGTTCACAGTGCATTAACTAATGTTAACAGATCTTTAAAATGTATTAGTAAATGTTGAGATTAACATTAGCTAAGATTAATAAATGCTGTAGAAGTGGTGTTCGTTGTTAGTTCATGTTAACTAATGTAGTAAAGTGCTATCAGCTTGCCTTCTTTTTTAAGTAAACCAGTTCAACCAGTTAGATGCAGTGCAGCTCAGAATCCATACGTTACTTAGGACAACAGAACAGAGAACTGAAGAAACGCCTACAAACACAGGCTGGGCGTCCATGTCACTTCCATTCAGACCGTGCATGTATGTGGACAACCCGCAAAACATCCTGGCCAGTTATTAAGCGTATGTAAACCAATCCGTCACCCCGCTCAGCAGAAAGGGTGGCCGCGTGTCTGCGTGTGTGTTGGGGTCACAAATAGAGTAATTAATTTCCATGCATCTCATTGCCAGAATTGCTTACTGATCCAGGGAGCAAGATCAGAGATGTCACCGGGTAAATTGAGTCAGAGGCCCTGGCCTTACATCAGGCACTCGCCCAATTTCCACCACACTCCCCTTGACAATGTAACGAGGGGAGAGGGGAAGGGGTCCGCCACCCTTCTCTTGCTGTGACGGACAGGGGGAATTGGCCCAATAAATTGCACCCTGTAAAAGCGGTGTCTTCTTCATTAAAACACAGTGAATCTCCATTGCTATTCATTAACATGCTGCCGGACTAGACAAGATGTTTAATCTAGCGAGCACACACCTCGCATCGCCCCGGACGGTCCGGGACACAACGACCGCCCTCCGAAAAAGAGATTCTTATTTATTAACGGGAGGTGACAGGTACTGAATAAGTTGTTGTTGTTCCCATTTCGTCCCACGCTGCTCTTCCTCGGGACAAAATTGCAGGGTTTGCTTATGAAGGGCTCTAATTTGGAAGAAGGTGTCTTCCTAAACCAAAGCTGACAGCACAGTGTTGGGTCAGGTTAGCTGTCCGTAAACATTAGCACGTACAGAACTTTAAAAAAAACAAGCCTTTTTGTTAGAGGATGGACTAGAAATTTACCTTCACTGTAAAAAGTGTGCAGTTGTTGTAAGAAGCTATTGACTTGGTCAAATGAAATAATATTCTTGTGTTTTAGCACTGGCAAAAATGCTTCCATTTAGTGAATATTATTATAATATAATTTAATTTTATTATTTATTTGTAAAAAAAAATATAATAAAAAGTTAGATATTTTGCAATAATATTCTTGTCTTAGGCATTGCCACATGAAGTGCAACTTTACAGTGTTGGCAAAAATGCTTCCATATAGTGAATATGAAGTTATTTGCAGAAAAACAGATTTAGCTATTCTTTATAACTATTTGACAACATTAAATATCTAATATATATATGTGTGTGTGTGTGTGTGTGTGTGTGTGTGTGTGTGTGTGTGTGTGTGTGTGTGTGTGTGTGTGTGTGTGTGTGTGTTGTATGCACTTAAACATGATGAAATACATAGATTTAAGCAATTATTCATGTCTAATAAAAGTAATTGTACAATAAGTTTAGGTTCATTTTTTGCACAGAATTTTCATAATTGACAGGTACCACACGGCCAGATATTTTGGGATAATATATTTTTTTTACCACAGGAATGACATTTTTATAGTGTTAGCAAAACAATGTTTCTGTACTGTAAATATTTTCAGATTTACCTATTTTTTAACTAATTCTCAACAGAAAGAAGCTTAAGAACTTATTTTTAGAAAAATGTCTTATTCATTTTTTTATGCTTAAACAATTATTTGAATAAACAGCAATTATTTATAATAAAATAATAATAATAATAATCTTGAAGTTAAAATTGTCATAAATAACAGATACCACACAACTGGATATTTTGCACAAAAAATAATAAATAATTAATCAAAAAATAAATCTTATTATAAGGACAAGTAACTTCTAAGTAAATGTGTTTTAATAATAATATTTACTTTCGATAATATATATGTAGTATTATAAAAACAATCATCTTAAAAATAATAATCCTAATTTATTTATAAGTACTAGAAACTTCTAAGTACATGTGTTTTTTTCAATAATACATATGCATCATTATAAAAAAAAACAATAATATTAAAAACAATAATCTTAATTTATTTATAAGTAACTTCTAAGTACATGTGTTTTAATAATAATATTTAATCAATAATACACATGCATCATTATAAAATCATCCTGTGTGGGACTCTGCTATAATATATGTGATATAATAAACGTGTATTCATGACTTTTCTGACACTGGTGCGTGACGATGATTTGTTGTCATGCCACTTCCGTTATGTCAAATCTACAGTACAAAACTGTACAGAGACTTAAATAGGATCAGTCATTTATCTAATAGTTCAAATAATGATATATTTGTTCGCTATTAAAAGGAACAGATAAAATGTATTTTTCTTTCAAAGCAAATATCACATGTACTTCTAATTAAATACCAGGCACCTCAATTTATCAGTGATATGAATATACCCAGAGGATATAAAGCTTGTAATGCAGCATGAAAGCATTAAACGAACACATTTACAAGCTCTCCTGCTTAACACAATGACAGCGGCTTCAGCGGTGCATATGCCTCAAAAAACAACAGCTGGAAATGTCAAAAGTAGAAAAGAGAGATATGAAATAAAAAAAGAAAGAAAAGTGGCAACAAGAAAAAAACATATCAAGAACCATTTTTGAAGCATTAATCCCATTGTGCTGGTCTTGGGCTATAGTCAGAAAAATAGAGTTGATTCCCTAGGCCTGGACTCCATCCATTTTCTGCCTCCAATCAATATTTATGAATCCCCAAGGATTTTGCGGAATAAAGCACATAAACAACCAGCGCAGTAGATGGGCCAGAGTTTGTGCCCGGCTGAAGAACACTCAGAAAGCCCTAACCACTGCATTGAGAGCGAGAGGCCTCCATTAGCAGCGCCACGTCCACGCAGACCAGCGCAAACACAAGGGAACAGCTCAGTCCACACAGATTACAGTAATATGAGATGATGGGATGGAGTTTGGAAGCCCTCTTACTGTGAGCAAATGTGCGTGTATACATATATAGATGGAAACTCATATTTTTGTAAGGAGTTAATGACGCAAGAAAGGGCCTAAAAAGATCTTTGGGGGATTTGTATTACTTTGGCTTGGTTTTGTACGCTCCATAGCACATTTGTAATGCACTTCAAAAAATAATGGGACACTTAGATTATATTGAAAATACTCTGAAATGAAATGCTGTTTTGGTTGCTTTTGGTGCCTGTTACTGAATTGTAATATTTAAGAACATGCAGTATTTAGTCTTTTGTCCTTGTATTTCACTTATGGCACAACACTGTAATAAATTCCACTTATTTCAAAAACTTAAGTTCAGTTGCTGCCTTAAATTTTTAAGTATAGTAAAATTGTCTGTATAAGTCATGTTATAGTTAATGTAAAAACATGTTGGTGACAGTGAAGTTTAATTAGATTTGATTTATTTTTGTTATGCCAGCTAATATAAAATATATTACATTTAAAATTCAATTCAATTACAATGATTTTTATTAAACTATTAAAAATAAATATTTTGTATTCATATGAAAATATTAAATAATAATAATATAAAAGTGAAATATGATGTCTGCACAATTTCTAGGTCAAATTTGTGACTGGGAATTTAACTAATTAATTGAGAATTTGAATTTAAAATAATGAAAAATTGAACTACAGTAGTAGTACCATATATAATTTAATAATATCATCATTAATAATATATTTTATAATATGTAATAACTTTTATATAAATATTTACATCATTACAAATTATGAAATAATATAGTATTAGTATTAAATAGTAAAATGTAATATATGTGTTACATTAAAATATAAAAGTAAAATATTTCAGAAAAAAGAAACAAGATGTCTGCACTATTATATATATATATATATAAAATTTTAATTTACAATAAGTAATATTAGTATTAAACAGTAAAATGTAATATATGTGTTACATTAAAATATTTTAGAAAAAAGAAACAAGATGTCTGCACTATTTATGAGTGAAAATTGTGACTGAGAATTTAAACTATTAAGTTAGAAAATAACTTAACTAGTGGTTACATTTTACCTCATTGTAATATATATATATATATATATATATATATATATATATATATATATACAGAATATATATTAAATATAGTTTTTATAAGAACATTCACATCATTACAAATTTTAGTATTGGTATTAAACTGTAAAATATTTGTGTTAAAATGTAATATATTTGTATTCAAAATTTATATATATATAAAACTCTATAATGAACTAAATTGTTACTTTTTACGCCTTCATCCCACCATCAGAACATCTTCAATGTGACAGATCCCCCACAATTAATTGATTAATTAACAATTAATTGTGTTTTTATCTCCAAAAATGATATTTGTCTCGGTGCGGCTCCTTTTTGTTTTAGAGTGCACCTATCAGTTGTGCAGGTGCAAACATGGCATGTAATTAACATGTCATAATCAAAATGACTAAGTTTGACACATTGTAATCACTGCATGGAGATTAGCCTGTAGCCAGGGGCCATCCATGCGGCCTGTTTTAATATCATTTGCATAATGAAAGCCCAGCGCCAGTAATAGCTTTGCTTTCTCTTATTATCATAATTTCACCCTGGGCAGAGAAGACTGCCACCATGTCTCCTCATTACCTTGGACAAACTAAGAGACAAAGTCACGCTCAACTCGCTCAAACTCACGGCGCTGCGCTGCTGTCCTCTGATGTGAGCCGCTCTCATAGTGCACCAGCACATAGAACAATGGTGACGCCCTTAACAAGTCACCTTGATAAATTGGGCGAGGGTGAGTGACATTCAAATATGTCATTTTATACATTTAGAAGAATTTGGAATTTTGACATTAAAAGGCTTTAAAGAAATTCCATAGTCATTTCATATGTGTACACTCAGAAAAAAAGGTACAAAGGCTGTCACTGGGAAGGGACTCGTTCAAAAGGTTCTAATATGTACACTTTGGGTAACAATACCTTTTGAAAGGATTCTGCCCCAGTGACAGCTTTTGTACCTTTTTTTCTGAGAGTGGTATAAAAGAATGAATAATATTTTGCTAGTAGATCAACAAGAGTGACTATAAAAGCCACACTAAAAATGTGACTTTGTTATTACAAAATATCGGTGACACTTTGCAATAAGTGTCCCGTTGGTTAACGTTAATGCATTAACTAATGAGCAATACATTTGTTCGATTATTTATTCATCTTTGTTAATGTTAGTTAGTAAAAATACAACTGTTCATTGCTAGCTAATGTTATTTCACAGTGTATTACATAATATTAACAGATACAACTTTTGATTTTAATAATATATTAGTAAATATTGGAATTAACACTAAGTACATGTTTTTCATTGTTAGTTCATGTTAACAAATGGAAACTTATTGTAAAATGTTACCAAAATATCAAACCAATTGTCATTCATTTTAAATTTTTCAACATTTGGTCAAGTAAAAATATGCACAAAAGGACGTTTTTTTTAAGATTTAAATTATAAAGTAATATATTGTTCAAAATGAAAAGTATTGGGACACTTTCTGGGTGTCAAATGTTATAGGTGATCATGTTCATACACTGAAAAAAAATGGTGTAGGATTTACTTTACAACAGAAATTGCTAGTAAACTTCACACAAAAAAAGAAATACTAAAAATGGCAAATAGAACACTGAATTAAATTTTAGAAAGACTATTATTAGTAGTATTCTCTTGTACACTATGACACCTGTGTGAACTTGAAGGGAACTGAATTCACTGAAGCAAAAAAAAAAAAAAAAAAAAAAAACTTGTTGAAATAATTTCAAAAATACATTTAAAGAGAAAATGTCCAGAATCATTTGTTTGCAGATGCCACTTGGTTTGATATTTAATGCAATTACATTCATAAATTCAAGCAATAATGTCATGTCTAGATCTGCAGTTTTACCTTTGATCCACATGCTTTAAGAAATTCTTCTCTATCCACCTCTGATGAAGATCGAGAGTTTTATGTGTTACTGGAAAATAAAGGAACAGTGTACAGGATCAATCATCATCTGTATTAAAACACTCTACACCAGCTGTTATATTGTGGTCTATAATCTGTGTTTCATATGCATGGGATGTTTTATGTGAAAAAAAAAAAAAATAAGATAAAAGGAAAACTGGAAGACAAAAGAAAAGTAATGTTAATTTCTACATTTACTAATACATTTACTAATACAAATGTTGTATCTGTTAACATTAGTTAAAGAGGTACTTTGCTGGAAAAATGGGCTTTCAATGAAACTTGGCTGCCTATTCAGTAGAAAGGCGGGGGGAAAAAACTCAGAACAGAGAAAAAAGGCTTTTGTTTTCCCTCTTGCCAAATAGGCAGGAAAACGTCTCGGTTACGTATGGTAACCCTCGTTCCCTGAAGGAGGGAATGGAGACGTACATCGGACGTCACCGACGAATTGGGATCACTTCTGGGAGCCCCTATCAGCTTCGAGTGTATAGAGAACAGGCCAATGGCCATTGGGGTGCGAGATTTGCATCTCGTGCTCCGCCCCGCATCGTGGGTATAAAGCGGAAGCGGATGCCACGCACATTTGTTTTTCACTGAGGAGCCGAACTAGTGACTCGGCCATGCAGTGATGGTACAGCAACTGTGGCGACGGGACGTACGTCTCCGTTCCCTCCTTCAGGGAACAAGGGTTACCATACGTAACCGAGACGTTCCCTTTCAGTCAGTCACGTTCGACGTATGTCGGATGTCACCGACGAATTGGGATCCCTTTGGAAAACGCCACAGTTACTACCACTTCCAGCGCCCAGCGAAAGCCCATCAGACCCCCATCTGTTCGGGGCGGGGAACTCACGCAGGGAGAGTCACTGCTGCTGTTCCGCAAGACCCACTCAGCAGAGTATTGGATAACGCTGGGAAAGCGTAGGGAGGTATCATGTGGAATATACACATATGGACTGGCCGTGGGCAGTACAACATACGGAAGTCCCAGGGGTGGCCCCGGCCAATGCAGGCGGGGGACTACACCGCACAGAGACGGCAGAGCGAGCTCTGCCAAGGGAAAGACACGGGCTCACCGTAGGGAGCCGTACCGTGGAAGAATACACATATGGGACCGCCGTAGGGGTCACAACATATGGATACCCAGCCTAACACAAGTTCCACCAATGCATACGAGTGTTAGACCTGGCGTCGGACGCTCCGCCACGTCTGACTGCAGCGGATTGCGGAGGACTCAACAGGGTTCGCCGTTCTGGGGAACTCGACTGGAGCAAATCAGTGCACGTATCCGGTCCATGAGGAGGGGAATGCCGCAGCAAGCTGACACTAGAACGGGCACTTCGGTGTTACTGGCTATTTGAAGCGAGCATACGGGAAGAAACCGGCTCTACACGGAGGCTATAAAATCTAGCGAACGTGTTAGGTGTCGCCCAACCCGCAGCTCTACATATATCTGTCAACGAGGCGCCACGAGCCAACGCCCAGGAAGAAGTCACACCCCTAGTGGAGTAAGCCCTTAACCCGAGTGGGCAGGGCACGCCTTGGGACTCATACGCCAAGGCGATGGCATCCACTATCCAGTGGGCCAACCTCTGCTTGGAGACAGCCTTTACCTTCTGCTGGCCTCCGTAACAGATGAAGAGCTGCTCTGAGGTCCTGAAGCTTTGCGTTCTGTCCACGTAAGTCCGCAGGGCGCGAACAGGACAGAGAAAAGCTAGGGCTGGGTCTGCTTCCTCCGAAGGCAGCGCTTGCAGGCTCACCACCTGGTCCCGAAAGGGAGTGGTGGGAACCTTGGGCACATATCTGGGCCGGGGTCTCAGGAGTACATGAGAGTTACCCGCCCCGAATTCCAGGCACGATTCGTCGACTGAAAATGCCTGCAGGTCCCCTACCCTCTTAATGGAGGCCAATGCAGTCAGGAGTACTGTCTTCCAAGACAAAATTTTTAACTCTGCTGACTGCAAAGGCTCAAAGGGCGCTATCTGTAGTGCAGTTAGCACCAGAGTTAAGTCCCAAGAGGGTAAAGAGTGAGGTCAGGTTCCTGAGGGGGGTGAGGAGACTAAATCCGCCTCGCCCCCCTCAGGAACCTGACGATCAGATCGTGCTTCCCTAAGGACTTACCTTTACCATGTCATGATTTGCGGCGATGGCGGCAACATAAACTTTGAGGGTGGAGGGAGACAGCCTTCACTCCAACCCATCTTGTAGGAAGGAAAGCACAGAACTGATTGAGCATCTTCGGGGGTCTTCTCGCCAAGAAGAACCCCATTCAACGAACAGGTTCCACTTCAACGCATAGATGCGCCTCGTAGAGGGAGCTCTAGCAGAAGTGATGGTGTCTACCACAGCCTGTGGTAGGCCACCTAGAACCTCCGCATCCCATCCAGGGACCAGAAATGGAGTTTCCAGAGGTCCAGCTGGGGATTGGAGAGGCGCCGGAGGGTGACAAGGCATGGGACCGTCGTACACCGCCAAGCGCGCTCTCTTGGCACCCAGAGATTTTGGAAACTGCTCTTTTGGTGAAAATTTGGGTACCGCTGGCACGAAGGCAACAGAAATTAAATGAACAGAACAGAAATTAAATGAAATCCAAAGATTCTCTTCCGGCCCTCCTCCGGGAGAAGGAGTGGTGCTTCTACCACCTCCTGAAGAGCAGTTCCCTCCATCTCTGGGCGCCCCGTCTCAGGGTCTCTTACGACGGCGCTTGCCACCTGGCTTGGCAGCGGCCTGAGCGGGCTGGACGTCCTTCCCACGGCCGGCTCCACACCGATGCCCTGGTGGAGGCTGCTGCTGGGCTTTGGTGGGAGCGGGAGCGGGGGCGGAGACGGTGGCGGGCGGATGCCCTCGGCGACGAGCAGGCAGAGGCGCTGCGACCGGCGGCTGGGTGGAGGCAGCAGCTGACCGCCGGGGCAGGATGTGCTTAATGGCCTCCGTCTGCTTCTGGGCGGCCGAGAACTGCTGGGCAAAGCTCTCGACCACGTCGCTGAACAACCCGGCCGAGGAGATGGAGGAGTCCAGGAACTGATATTTATCGATCTCCCTCATGTCGGCCAGGTTGAGCCAGAGGTGTCGCTCCTGGACCACGAGTGTGGACATCGCCTGACTGATGGAACGGGCGGTGACTTTCATCCATAGGAGCTCTGGGTCAGGCCTACCCTCGTGCATGTCCATGGCATGCAAAGCGGACGCAGCCTGCCCACAGGTCTTGTAAGTCTTCCCAGTCAGACTGGAAGAGAGCTTACAGGCCTTGGAGGGGTGGTGCAGGTCACCGCGCCAGTTGGAAGCGGACGCCGGACACAGTTGCATCGCGACGGCCCGTTCCACCGGCGGGATTCCCACGTACCCCTTGGCTGGCCCGTTGTCGAGGGTAGTGAGGAGGGAGGAGCCACTCGGCCGGTTTCTGGCAGAAAAAGGTGCCGTCCACGACCTCGTGAGCTCCTCATGCACCTCCGGGAAGAAAGGCACTGGGGCGGGACGCTGAGAACCAGCGCGACCCGCCCCGAGAAACCAACCGTCCAACCTAGAAGGCTCGGGACACGGTGGAGGGTTCCACACGAGCCCGACCTTTTCGGCGGCCCGGGAAAGCATAGCCGTCAACTCAGTGTCCGACTCGGCCGCCGCGACTCTCCCAAAGTGAGGCAGCGCAGCCGAGTCTTCATCCTCCGAGGACTGGAACTCCCCCTCCGATGCAGCTATCGACATCTGTTCGTCTGCTGGAGCCCCGAAGGTCACCACTGGACGCCCATGGGAGGGGCCAGCAGTTTCCTCCGGAAGCTCTACCGGCTGCGGCGCTTCAGAGGGAATAGGGGCCCGTGGAGGCTGGCTCGGCAGGTTTGCCCTAAACGTGATCCTCAGGTCACCCTGGCTATTCATCGAAGTAGGTCTATTCTGCTGAGCAGGAATAGCACTAGATCGAGGCATAGGTAAGGGGACTCCACCCTCCCGAAGGTAGGCGAGTCTCGACCTAAGCGCCGAGATAGTCATGTTCCCGCAGTGGGAAATGAACTATCCACAAAAGCTGCCTCAGCATGCTGAATGCCCAGGCACGTGAGACAACGATTGTGACCGTCAGCTGGCGACAGGGAACGACCGCATCCAGAAACGCACGGGTGGAATGACATCTTGATAAAGATGCAGTGTCACACCGTGTTGCTCTTTTAGAGGAAACCGCTGTTTTAATAGTGCTGAAGCACCCAGGGACAACGGCGGCAGAATCACAGGGAATAGTGCAGCCTGTGTCTGCTCTCACTGTGTGGAACGCCCTCACCGAACCAACAGGAAATGCTGTGAAAACAGCAGTTTTTTCCCAACCAGGAAGTGAGCACACGGTCGCGCTGCAGTGTGCCCTTTTCCCCAGCACAAGGCGATCTCTCTCTCGTTCTCTTTCTCTCTCTGCTTGATAGGCAGGAACAGTCTGTCTTCATCAACGCCGTTCGGCTCCGAAGTAAATGACAAATGTGCGCGGCATCCGCTTCCGCTTTATACCCGCGATGCAGGGCGGAGCGCGAGATGCAAATCTCGCACGCCAATGGCCATTGGCCCGTTCTCTATACACTTGAAGCTGATAGGGGCTCCCAGAAGTGATGGTACAAGTCCCCCCCAATAATTGGAAATGGCCACATTTTTTTACAGTGAAGGAGTGCGTGCGTGGCTAGATATAAGTAGCTAAACATTTAATATTTGACAACTGTTTTACGATGGATATGTTTAACGACCCACAGTAACATACAGTGATGCAAACTACTCAACTTTTTTTAATGTAATTTCGCCATTTTGAATTGAAAATATGCAATCATGTAAATGATGTCATTTATAACGAATGTGACGAAACACAAAACGTTTTTTTTTTTACATTTTTGACAGACATACAAACGAGTAAATGTGTGCATATTTTTAAAAATATTATTTGCAAAGAGTTTAAATTGATTACTTCACAAATATGTAGGCTATAATTAGACCTAGAACAACTCTTACCATTCTTATTTCTTCTTTATTCCCTTAAATCCCTTTTAATCATTTAATTATTCAATTTATTTAAATAAAAAGACCAACCCCCCACAAAAAAACAAAACAAAACAACTTTGGTCCCCCCCAATGTTCAAGACATAGTTACGGCCTTGATATAGCCTATATATAATATGCATTATATAATAGGCCTATGTATACACTTACCAGAGCCAAATAGTGCCTCGCTTTAGTAGGAAATACTTCTTAGCAAAATTTTTGTCATAATAGTGTCGACTTGTGTTGTTCCCTGGTGCAAGAATTCAAAGAGTAAACATTTAGCGTGAGCGAGTTACTTTCGGTTTCCAGTGAAGGATCCAGTGTGTTGTAGGCAGTGGATAAAGGCTGCAAAGAATTGTAAATATGGAGAGAAAACCGCGACAGAAAATCTGAAAAACCTCTGTGGATGAGTACGAGTATGTTTTAGACCAAACGGAAAGGAACACTACAAGAAATGGCTATTCTGTCAGTTCTGCCAGAAAAAAAACACCACCCCATACAGGTAAGAAAGCTGTTGCCATAGTGCTCCATTTTTACCATAATTGACGGAAATGTCCAGCTTTCCACACTGTTATACGGTAGGGGGCGCTATTACACATCTTCTGAAAGAGTACTGAATATCCTGATCAAAACACGTGCGAAGAAGACGCAGAAACGAGCGATATCGTATGTAATCATATGCATAAAATAACGTGATCATCAACATTAAACAGCATATAAATCATTTAAATCAAAATGTTTCTGAATGAAATGTCGACCCAGGACAAGGTATAGGACTGTGCAAACATTCGGGGTGTTGATGGACTCGATCTACGGAGTACTCCATCTGTGTTTTGATCCTCATTCTGAATCCGATTTGGATACATCTTTTACAAAAATGCGTTTTTCTCAGCTTTGTGCTCAAAATTATCATAGCTTATGAAACTTTTTCAAGTGTTGAGAAAAAAATAACGCATTAAACTAGAATAAAACGTTTTTGTTTTTTTGCTTAAAAGCAGAGGCTCTGTTCTTTCTTTTGAGATATTGCATGTTCATATATTCATACAACAAAATATTCTGTCGCGGAAAGAGTTAAAGAGTGGGCATAGTACAATACAATTTTCAGTGATAAATCTACCCTTACAATTACTCATGTTAATAACACTCTGTTGATCCAACTGGCTGTGGGCGGGGATACAAAAACGTGGAAGCATATAATCTGTAGTTTATATGCTTTTTTTCAACGTTTTTTTCAAACGTTTTGCTGACAAATTAATTTCTCGGTCCAGGAGAACGAGTAAACATTGTTCATTACATATACCATAGACACTAAGTAACAATACAAAGTGAGTTGAAAATCACCGAAGTTACAATGCACAAATGCACAGTGAAATGACATGAACATAAGCATTTTTATTAACTAACATCAACGACGCTTAATTAATACAGTAACAAATGTATTGCTCATTGTTGGTTCATGTTAGTTAATGTAGTAACTGTTACCTTATTGTAAAGTGTTAGCGAAATTTCTTACAAAAATACTCAAAATCCTATTTAAATAATTGAAACACAAGACACTTAAAAAATAAGACCTGGCTGTGAAAGCTTGATAAGACACTACACTTACTCTCTGTCCCTGGTGTCTTATGTAACGCTAAATGCACTGTAACCTGCTGGGACTCGATGAGATGGGCTGAGTGTGGCCTTCCTATGGGATCAGACAGACACACCCTACTATCACTGATCTGTCATACTCTAAAGTCAAATTTATGGGCAGGAAGACACTGATCCTCAATCAGTACAAACACCTTGCAGATACAGAAAAGCCAAACACTACAGTTGAAACATGCCACCCCCCATAATAACTTGGGGAAACACAGTCTACACTGTACATCTGTAGTTGTTTGAATTTTAAAGGTGTCTGTGCAAAAATGGCAGCTTTGATTGCCAGAGATTCACTGTAAATCCACTGACAGTGTTTCAGGCATTACGGGAGGCATTGCACATTTTATGATTATCTTATTTTAATGATCTAGAATTATAAATATCTTCTTTGTATCATAACATAGAATTTATATATAAAATGTAACCACCACAATAATACACCCAGGAGGTAAAATAAAAGACCACATGATGTATAAAAATTCATCAAAACCATGAACAATAGCTAATAAACCTGCATAGACAAAGAATAGTCTAATCACAAACATAAAAATAAAATGCAATACACAATATGTCAAGTGCAATACACATGACGTTAAAATAATGCAATAAATTATATTTATATTATAATATTAGATTGTAATAATTTTTCACAGTATTTTAGAGCGTCACATCTACTTTTTTGAATTACATGAAAAAGTATTGATAGGCCCCTATATATTCATATTTATACACAATATATACACCGATCAGGCATAACATTATGGCAGGTGAAGTGAATAACACTGATTATCTCTTCATCACGGCACCTGTTAGTGGGTGGGATATATTAGGCAGCAAGTGAACATTTTGATGTGTTAGAAGCAGGAAAAATGGGCAAGCGTAAGTCTGCAGTGGTCAGTATCTATCAAAAGTGGTCCAAGGAAGGAACAGTGGTGAACCGGCGACAGGGTCATGGGCGGCCAAGGCTCATTGATGCACATGGGGAGCGAAGGCTGGCCCGTGTGGTCTGATCAAACAGACAAGCTACTGTAGCTCAGATTGCTCAAGAAGTTAATGCTGGTTCTGATAGAAAGGTGTCAGAATACACAGTGCATCGCAGTTTGTTGTGTATGGGGCTACATAGATGCAGACCAGTCAGGGTGCCCATGCTGACCCCTGTCCACCGCCGAAAGCGCCAACAGTGGCCACGTGAGCATCAGAACTGGACCACAGAGCAATGGAAGAAGGTGGCCTTGTCTGAAGAATCACGTTTTCTTTTACATCACGTGGATGGCCGAGTGCGTGTGCATCACACCTGGGGAACACATGGCACCAGGATGCACTATAGGAAGAAGGCAATCCGGCGGAGGTGTTGATTTGGCCTCCAAATTCCCCAGATCTTAATCCAATCGAGCATCTGTGGGATGTGCTGAAAAAACAAGTCTGATCCATGGAGGCCCCACCTCACAACTTACAGGACTTAAAGGATCTGCTGCTAACATTTTGGTGCCAGATACCACAGCACACCTTCAGGGGTCTAGTGGAGTCCATGCATTGACGGGTCAGGGCTGTTTTGGCAGCAAAAGGGGGACCAACACAATATTAGGTCATAATGTTATGGCTGATCGGTGTATATATACAGTATATATTGTGTGTGTGTTTGTTCCATAGTATTTATTATATAAAATCTATTATATTTTTATTATATTATATTATATTATATTATATTATTATTTTCACCATGTTTGTTTCCACTCTAGCCTCCTTACATTGTTTTTCCATATAAATCACTAAAATTTCTTACAGAAAAACCTTTGACTCAAAACCCCTTTGACTAATTTGCCACTTGAAAATGGACCTTGCTAAATAAGGTAATATGTGATCTTCTTATATCAGTCCCAAAATGGTAACACAAAGAGCAAAAATCATACAGCATCTTGAAGTTCCAATTTAAAATCAAAGACAGAGACCAAGTGTGTGGAGGAGAACGTGCAAAGAAAGACTGAGCGAACATAAAAGGATGAAAGATGAAAAAGAAGAGACATGTGATTGTTAAAACTAATGCAATGTTAAATAGACTGTATTCATGAAGTCTAATCTAACACCTGAGGCTGTCGGGGGTGCAGTTGGCCATATCTGATTTAACAACAGAAGAAAGACAGCCTTACAATATGTTCATAATCAGAATATACTTAGTCATTAAAATCAACTCGAAAAGACGATGCAAAAGACATCATTTCAGAAAAACAATATTATGGTCTAAAAATCTCTTATATGAATTTCTCCACTGTATAAGGATCACCAGAAATCAAATTAATGTGGCATTTCGTCTCTGGATCACATTGATTCCCAACTAAAATGAACTATCAGCAAACGTCTCTGTATAAAAGCAGGATCGTGTTTTTGCGCCGTGGAGACGCGGAGGATTCCTCAGACTGATGTAATTCATCGTAACCGTACCGGTCCCACATCTATGAAGTCATAAAGCCCTGATCCAGGCAATAGAGTGGAGGGCCGGACAGAGTGGGATAGGGTGGGCACCCAAAGCCAACAGTATTGACAAAGGCATGCATTTGCTAAAATGATGATGAATATTTCATGTGGACAAGGGTTTCAGAGCTCCTTGAGCGGATGTAAATAAGTCAAGAGCATATGATATTTACCCCAGGATGAAACATTGATGAGAGCTCTGGCTATTTAAGAGGGCTAAACATGACATGGTGTTTACACTAGGGTCAGACAGTAGGGTCAGCCAAAGGCGTATGCTTCCAGCTTTAAAGAGCCAGATAACGTTACAGGGCAAAAAGGCACACAATGCCCCAGAAGTAGTGACAGCCATCAGGCTAATATTCCTCTTTAGATGCTTGTAAGACTGTTCATGTGTCATAGTGTATTATAGAATGTTGTGTGCAAATGTGTCTTGTCCTTTCTGTATTTAAAAGGACAGTTCACACAAAATTTAAATTTTGTCATCATTTACTCACCCTCATGCCATTCCAAACCTGTATGACTTTCATTGTTCTGTGGAACACTAAAGAAAATATTTTTTTTCTTCAAACTTATCCAGTTTATCCAATGTTGTTTTGGGCCCTATTGCCTTTCATTGTAAAAACAAAACAAAAAAAACATACATTTTTCAAAACATCTTCTTGTGTGTTCCACAGAAGAAAGTCAAAATCGGAACAGCATGAGGGTGAGTAATTTATGGCAGAATCTGAACTGTTGCTTCAACAAACATAAGCATAACTAGATTTTTACATTTTCATAAGATAAGTCACCGCCACAATGTTATCAGTAGTTGTTATGCAGTTGCTAAGGTTTTCTTACTGGCAAGTCAAAAGAGCGTCTGGTCCCTAGATGTGACTTGCAGCTCTCCTTCTGGCTCGTAACATTATGCTTATGCAGTCATAATTAGAGCTTTATGTTTATGTTTTTCATAATATTCACAAAGCTCATTCATTAATGGCAGTTTAATCACTGGCTCTTCCCTCTCAGACACTAATGCAGTGCTATCGGTAGATTTAATTATGTTATATGAGAAGTTCAGGTTATTCTATTCTCAGTCAACAGACTAACGCAGTGGTTCTCAATCATATTACTGGAGCTCCCCAACACTGCACATTTTGAACATTGTCTGACACACCTAGTCTTTGAGTCTCTACTGATGAACCACCTGAATGAGGTGTGTTTAAGGAGACACACCAAATGCGCACTGTTGTATTGAGGTCAAGTACTTTTACTGTGGCAAGATGCTCTGTCAATGAGTAATGTTCTTGTAGTTGCATAACATTTTTGTCACAGTGAACTGGCCGTGGCATAGCGTATTTGCCCTTGCGAAATGCTAGACTCTCTTGTCAATGGATAACATACTGTACTTGTAGTTGCTTTAGATTCTTGTCACAGGGAAACATTTTTAGCATGGCATGATGTTCTTGCTGTGTAATGATGCTCTCGCCATGGCTTGACCTTCTTGCTTGATGTTCTTATTGGATGTGACATTATTTTGGATGGCATAGTGTTTTCACCAGTAGCGGCTCCTGGTCGTAAATTTAGGTAGGGCAGATTCTGTGTCTTAGCGCTAGTTTAACATTTTGTAAGCTTTATATTCTAATCGCTGAACATAGACTCACTTTGGGAAGAATTCTAATGTCATTGCGTTATTCAGCCTGAGGGTGGCGTGCAGTGCTCTAATGACGATTGACAGACTTAGTACACACGATGAAAGCATATAATACCATCTTCGAATTGCCTTAATGTAGTAGTTAATGCCTCGGATGTTGTTTTAGAATATTGCAAGTTGTGTAGGAATTCCAGTGAGGAAAGTAATGTCTATTCTCAGAACAAACATAAAACAAACAACAGAAATACTGTACATAAAGGCTATTCACACGAGCATGTTTAAAATAAAGGATTTATACTTTCATTAACTTGATACGCTACTCCACATAGGAAGAACAGACATGCCAACTAGTTACTGACCTGATGCAGACACATATCTGAAGCGGACTGATGTCGTTTTGGTCTGGAGCGAGGTTGTTTACGTGAGGTCACGTGAAAATAGGTGGGGCAGCCAGAAATCTTCCCTAATGGCTCTCTAAGCGCGCTGCAGTTCCATTTTTCACCACAGATTTACATTGGAAATTTGTGGGGCGCTGTAGAGCTAGGGAGGGCTCAGAGACCGGCTGCCCCACCTAGTATCATGAATACATGCCTGTCGAATCCATGCGCTTTATTTTAATATATCCTGCTCACTTCACGACTTAAATAGTCTAGAAAATCCAAAAAATATTTGTTGCAGAATTTTGAATACATTTACAATTTATTATTAATTCAGTGTATATAGAGGTCTATGTTTGGATGAATATTTTATACCTGGTGTTTTAACCGGTCTCTTTTGTCCACTTTCAACCACTTCTGTCCTGATTTCTTCGAGGGGAGGGTGTATGGGTGGGTAAATGTATGCTTTTTTTTTCAGATCTTTCAATCTAATGGACAAAATAACCTTGCGCAATTTACATATGAACGCAACTAGAGACGACGGAAAAACATATGGTGAGCAGCAGCTTTAGATTCTGCTCTTTTAGCCAAGAGTATAGGCAGTCTTTAGTGGCTGTTCGAATGCATTCGACCACATGAGCGTCTACACTACGAAAGCAATCCGGTCTAATGTGTTTTCGACTACCTCTGGAAGTGGTCGAAAGTGGACAAGCTTTAGACCTTGTTTACACATTTAACGTCGTCCAATTGTGATCCAATCGACCATTATACCAGATGTAAACAGGACCACTTACAGAAAGTGGAGTTGTAAGAGTGACCAACAGTTTCCGTAAAAAGCGATGATAATGTCTTGCCAGATGCACTTCAACTGTTAGGCTACATCTGTCCTTTTGTTTAACAGCAATCCCTCAGCCCATGTTTATTCAGGACACTTAAGTCAGAGAGAGCTTTTTAATGTAAGGTGAATGGAGAAGCGTAAATACTTTGGCAGTGGTCAGAACTGCTGCATTATATATTTTGCGGGAACTAAACAAGAGGCGCTGCGGTCAGGCCACAGAATAGCCCGAGCACTTCACTCTGATCTGACGCATTACATATTCACCACAGCGAGACTGCCTGTTTGTGTGCATTAGGTCTTCAGTAGCCACAGTTATATGATATTAGATGAAGTGGGTGCCGTAGAGCGTATGGCGCGTGTGTGCATATCCCACAGAATTGACTTACCTCACTACCGCCCACTCCAACAACAACAAGAAGTCAAACTAAAGACAAAAAAAAGAAAGGACTCATGCGTAAAAAAACTCAAAAACGATAGAGTGGCGACGTCAGACTTGATCAACAGATGACTGATCATATTGAGTGCCGCCCATCCTTCACAAGCCCATTGTTTGATGACAGAACGGTGAGCTGCCCCTGTGCATCCATTTCCCACAAGCCCCTTTCAATCCCCCTCCTCGCCCTCCTCCTCCTCCTTTCCTCCCCCGGGGCAGGAGCATCAATAACACACACACCCGGCCGTTCGAGGGTAGAGAACAGGGCCGCCGTGAACCCCCGAGGCCTCTACCACGTGCCCCCAACATTACAGCCCGGCCATCCGTCATCACCCCGACCCCGCCTGGGGTCAACGCCACCCTCTGACCAGCCAGAGGATGGGACCGTCCAGGGGTCTGGCTACTGGTTCATATCACTCATATATCATATATCATGAGATATGTGAGATTTGTTGTACTCAGTATGTCCGTATGATGCATGTCGGATATGGTGCAAATGACAGAACAGCTGAGCTATGAATAGCGAAATAAAATGTTCAAAAATTTGTCAGGATGACAGCAGGGAGGATGTTGACAAAAAAACAAAAACAAGTATAAGCATGAAGTTTTATACATATACATATATATATATATATATATATATATATATATATATATATACACACACACACACACACACACATATATATATATATATATATACACACACACACACACACACACACACACATATATATATATATATATATATATACACACATACACACACACACACACACACACACACACACACATATATATATATATATATATATAATATACACAATACAATACCACACAATGCCCCTACTACCTGAAATAAAAGTTGTCACTTTATTTATTTTTATTTATTTATTATTGTTGTTTTGATGATTACAAATTAAATGTAATTCTTGATAGACATAGACATAAAATAGAGTATTTTTTTTGTTTGTTTTTTGTTTTGTTTTGGAGTTTAAATGTCACTACTACCTGACTTAGGCTAGGTTCACACTGCGAGCCTTAGACTATGTTCACACTGTCGGTCCAAATCCGATTATTTGTGTATCCGATTGGAATCTGATCTAAAATTATTGACGTCCACACTGTGTATCGCAATTGTTTAGATCCGATTTGTGTGTCCATGCAGCTCTTTCGTTTTCCGGAATATCTGCATTGGTTTCTATGGCAATGACGTTGCGTTGGTAGGCATAAGCCAAAAACAGCAACAACAATAACAACCGCACCATGGAGGGGTTTGCAATACAGATGTTGTCTTTTTACAACATGACATTGTGTAGCCGCCACACGCCAGCAGAACCGTAGGAGGCGGGTATGAGGCTTTATTCCGTGCTGTCGTTTCCGCCGGTTTCAAAACATGTTTCCATTATATTGTCATTTTGTGCTCGACCGGCACTTTGTAACAACACAACCTTGTTTCTGAAGCGATTTTCAGCATGTTTTCTATAACAAAGTCTGACGTTTATGTTTTACGTGGCGTGAGAAAGTCACACAAAATCCGATCAGAGCGGTCAGACTGAAACGGATTTCCAGAAATGCGATTTGAATAGGATTTCAAACCACATATAAATGTAGCTCGAAACAGATTTGTAAAATGTTTTTTAGCAGTTCACACTTGCTGAATCTGATCGGATTTCAATCATATATGCAAAAAATTGGGATTTGGACTGAAAGTCTGAACGTAGCCTTAGTGCTCAATTCAGATTTATTGCTCAGATCAGATTTTTTTGTATAGCTGTTCACATTGTTATTTTATATGTGGCCAATATCAGATTCCAGTGCGAACAGATCATGGTCCTGAACTGACCTGCATGCGCAAAAGAACGATAAAAAGACCTCACGCAGCACGCTGTCATGCGGAAGTAGACATTAAAATAAGTGATTACGTGTTTATTTATAGCATGATCTGCCACAGAAGCCAACGAATTTATGCGCAGGCAATATAAAAAAAAAGCCCTAGTGTTTTGCTTGTATAGAGCTGTCACTATAATACTTATAAGTTCTGACACATCACTGTCCTTCAACTGACTACCTTTTCAACTGTCTTGATAATCTTTGAAGTGACTCCCATGAGCACAGAATTATGAATGTTGATTCAGAGTGACGTAAAAGTCGTATGAATTCCAATTTGTCTGTTCAGACTGAGGTCGCATTGCAAAACATCTGACCTGTAGTCAATGTGGCCCAAATCAGAATCGAAAAGATCCGATTCCATGGGGTTTGTCATGACAAAAACTGAGTCACATATGAGCAAATAAAAATGTGGGATTTGGGCCACATTTACTTGCAGTCTGAACGTAGCCATAAATTGCTGAAATAATGTGTTGAAGTTTTGCTTTTTGTTTTGAATTTAAATTTCCCTACTACTAAGTTAAGGTTTTTTTTTTTTTTCAGGCTCTGAATCTGTCCATGGCCCATGTGTGAGTTTAAGGCCGTTTTCACACCTATAGATTGTTTGTTTTGTTCCGAAACAGGCACTTAATTTGTTACAATGTTGCATTTTATTTTTTGTTCTGTTCGCTCTCACAAGGCAACCTTTCAAAGCATACCAAACTGTGTTCACGCAAGTTACATGCGAGTACAACTGTCCTCTTATTGGTCAGAGTTTCCTCTGTGTCATCAATCAAGATGATTGACAAGTCCGCTCCATAAGCTTATTGTGGCTTTATTTGTAACTGTCGAGACACACGCAAACACTATACGAATGTCGCCGTCATTCCCGCTGTTAAATTATATACTACATTTGTATTAATACTGCAGTAAATTCAAATGCGCTCTCTATGGATCTCCCAGCGCTGTCTAGAGGTTAACTGTGTCAATACACACGCAAACACTATACGAATGTTATAATGCAGCTAGAGCAGGAATCAAGGCTTCATCGGGACAGCATTCTCACACGGAGAAGCGCAATTACACAACATTTTAAGACGAAGAGGTGCTCTTTTGGTTTTTCAACTGTGATAACTAATGTGCTCACTCACAGAATCAGACACTACTGCTTTTTATATAGCACATTCCCCATTATGAATTATAATAACATTTGGTTCCTTGGTCCGTTGGGTCGGATTGCTTTCACACCTCAAGCGAACCATCCCAGAGTTTGTTTGCAATCTGGCCAAGACCACCTCGTTCAGGCGGTCTCGGAGCGATTGTTTTGGTGCGAATCCGAGCGCGATTGCCTTGTTCACATATGCCTAAACAAACCGAACCAAGGGAGAAAGCTCACCAGGTTCCAAAACAAATGCACAGGTGTGAAAGCACCCTAAGTTGGGACTACTTGTTTGTCTAAACCATGGTTGAGGGAGATGTGTTTGTGGAACCTATTTGAAATCTTTATTTGTAATTTGTAATTGTTTGTTGCATGTAGCTACAACAACTTCAACACAGATTGCGTAAAATTAATTTTGATTCACTAGCAAACACAAAAAAAGCCACATGAAAGGAAGCCAAATGCAAAGCAAGGTTAATGCCCCCCTCATTCCATAGTTCTTTATTACGATCTGGGTGTCAATGTCAGGCTTGATGAGCTCGCTGAGTGCTGTAGTGCTAATTGAACGTAATGACCTTTGGTTGCTTGCCAAAGGCTGACAACTCCTGGTGGAAAAAACAGGTCTCCCCCACTTCATTTCAGAGGAAGGACATTAGAGTTTCCCAGGACACATAGTCTGGGATCGAGCCACTCTAGTTTAAAGCTGATACTAAAAGGTACTGCAACAAAGTTGCCGAATATCCTGCAGTTTCAGTCGAAATCTTCCTCTACAAGAAAGTCGAGGGTAATCAATAAATTTCTAGTTGGTGTCCCAAAATTACTAGTTCACTGCCACTTTTAATCAAGATCAATATCACAGATGATCAGCTTAACAAAATGAGACCGCTAACTTATTTTGCACACACAATTGTTTGTTTGTGCACTGAAGAAGTGAAACGCCATTTTATCTGAGGCTTACCACATGCAAACCTAACGCCTACTGTGTCAAGAATGTTTGCAATTAACAAGAACATGTCTTAAATGAAAGTGTTTTAGGCTTTAATGGACTTGAACAAAAGCCCTTGATAGTGATTCTATTAGCATGCATTACTGCTGTCTTTTCTAAGAAAATTAACTTAGCCTCAGTCGGTACGTATATTGTCAAGTGTATCTTCTTTATTATGAATAAAAGACAGAGAATGAAATTGATTAGCAGAACACAGAAGAGTACACCCAAGACAAAAGTAGAAGGGCCAGCGCTGTCGCCCAGCATGCGGTTGTTGTTCAAAATGGATAATAAGCTATCCGTACAAAAGGGCCATTTCCAAAGACGGCGAGGGCGGGAGGAGGTAAAGCGCGTCCGGCTGACAGCAGCCCTGCTCCGAGTGTAATGGGAGGCTCCTTCAACACCTGAGACCATCGCACATTTTCAAGGCCTCCATTCCTGCCACCAAACCTCTCGCCACACTCGCTTTTCTTTCATCTCTGACAAAGCCCACCCTTTGCCTCCTTTTTCGCTATTTGGTGAGGGGACATCTCTACAACCGACAGAGAGAGGAGGACACAGAATTAAACAAACAAACACAAAGCTCCGTGAAGCAATGCTTAATAGAGTCGCACATGGCTCCCTTTTCATCTTCTCAATAGCTGTTCAGGAAGGATCAACACTCGAGAGCAAGTCCTCTCCCGCTTCCTCTCTCAGGGGCCTTGTATCAGTCGCCACTTCACAAGGGAACTTTCTTTCTTGTTCTGACACACTTTTTAATTAGATTGTCCACCGCACGATCATTTCCACCAGCCCTAGTGAGGTTAGGAGCCTGAGCTTCGCACTGTATGAAGGTTCATAAAAACACATGCTATGAATAACACTACTAAACAACTGACCATTCAAAGAAGTAGCCAATAATGAAAATTCTGTCATCATTTACTCACCCTCAAGTTGATCCAAACCAGTATGAGTTTCTTTCTTCAATGGAACACGGAATTTTGAATAATGTACTTTATGACAAATTGCTTGTGATTTTCCTCATTTGTGTCACTATGGATAGAAGCATTTGCTAAATAAATAAATTGAATAAATATATTTCTTAATATAGTCAAAAACAGAAATGGTGGTGTTGTTTTCATATGGTTTTGAAAAACCATAATTTACAATTTAATGACTCTAAAATTGCCACGTGGTGTAACAAACCAAGTAATAAAATTTCCTTACACCTTGAATACATTTGAGGACAGATAGTATTTACAAATACGTTTTTAAATAAATATTTCAATATAAATATAATATAAAGTATAAGTATATACATTTTTTTACAGTCACGCAAAATGAAATTGAACAAACCTTGTCATAAAAAACTCAGATAATCTGATATTTTAGAAAATGTATAGACCTTGACACACTTTCATGAGGGTCTATGATATAATTTAAATTTTTCTGAATGTTTATGTATAATGGTTTAAATGTTTTTTTTATATTAAGCGGTGAAGCAGTTTTGTAAAAAAAAAAAAATAATAATAAAATTAAATTAAAAAAAGAAATCCTTATAAGGATTTCTTTTCAAGAATTTAATTCTTTTTTAAGGCTTTTTTATGTCAGGACAGTTGTATTACCTTAAATTTATGCCCGAAAAATTATCAAAATTAATTTCAATTTAGTAATTAAGAAATATGCATATCAGAAGTCATGTATTCAAGTCATATGAAATGCATTTATATATATTATATATATATATATATATATATATATATATATAAATTTGACACATTGGCACTTGAATTTCACTGTTCTTCACACAAAGGCTTCAGAAGACTGACTGTGATTACTGCAGAAAACTTCTCAGATGTCCATGCTACTCATTGACTAAATGGCACTTTGACAAAACTGACCTTGAAATATCCAAAGGAAATCAATTTGAAATTAATGCCAGAGCAAAAACAGGCCTAAAGATTGAGTCAAGCTGACTTTTCGCCTGAGTCACGAATGGATTTTGGAGGGAGGAGGTGCCTCTGTATATTTAAGGATTAGCAACTCCCCCTTCCCTTAACTGAGCTCCTTAGTTATTAATTTTACTGTTAAATACCCAAAGAAAAGCACTTTTAAGCAGCTCTCATTAATACGCCTCTCCTCCATATAGCCCAGCTAGGTGAGAACCGTCGCTGTGGCTAATTATTACCTTCATATGCAAATGCCGTTAGTCATGCTTAAAGTGTACTTTTTCTTATTTAATTAATTAAAACAATCATCTATGAACTTTAAATTAGTCTGGTGTAAAATAATCTCTTTTTATCGTTTAATAATTAGCAGGCAGTAAAGCGGCTGTATTAATTGCATTTAGACTTCCGCCCCAGGAGATGCACGGAGAGGAACGGATCTCTGCTTCCTGAAATAGCGAATTCCCATGAACTGAGGAGCTAGAAAGGAAAAGAGTGAGTGAGAGGACGAGAGAGAGAGAAAAAAAGAATAAAAAAAGAGAGAATAAACTCTTTTCTGCGTTCTTTCTTTAAATTACCCCTGGGAATCAGAGACAACCCTTAATTAGCCTAGCGCCATGGTAAAATTGATTGAAATGCAGCACATCAATTATTAAGCGTAACAGTTTTTTTATAACTCTCCCCTGCCTCTCTTTGGGTGGGAGTGGGGTACGGAAAATCGCTTGGGTGTTACCTCTGAAAAAAGACTGCAAATGAGAAGACGTTTCTTCAGATCTTGACAACCCATCAGTATCTCTCCATGCAGTGACGTGCACCAAAGCGAAGTATCATTGATACTCCTCATGGCTCTTGTCTCCTTTGTTCTGATGCGATGTTTACATAGTAGGTTAGGAAACTATGACGCATACTTTTTAACATAGCCATTCATGGACTAAGTGCTTTGAAAGAACTAAGGGGTTCAGCAAGGCTATGTATTAGGCCCTTTTCAAAACTGTTCTAGCTTCTTTTTAGGACTTGCGAAGTGAACATCACAACAGAGTGTAATTCCATTCATCTATTTCAGCTTTGAAAAAGGTTAGCATGTCAAAAACATCCTCGTCCAGGACTCCAGTTGTTTATATGCAGCTTGACCCCTAACAGTCAGTTAACTGGAGTGTTACCATGTTTAGGTCAAGACAAGGTCGTAGCATTCACAATCTCTCTGCTATTGTTAACATAGCCTCTATAAGAATTAACATTTGTCCCCGGCTCAAAGCCACCTAAACAGCAAATACTCAGGTAATAAGCAGCTGGCACTTTAAATTATTTCTGTGATTACCAAAACAGAGCTGTTAGTTAAAGACATCTCACTGGCAAATAAAAGTGTTCATTACTGAAACAGTATTAATCGGTTAAAACAGCAATAATCTGTATAATTGCTTTAATTACCCTGGCAATAAGAGCAACACAAATTCATAGCTCATGTCTTGGCTGTTGGCCCACACAGATCATTTTCTTTATAACTGCTGCCAGCTGCTGGTAACAATGTGTATAACAGTATTCAGGGGTAGATTGATTCTTGAGGGTAGGTGATGCAAAAGGTTTCAGATTTGGTTCCATGTTCCAATAATCATCCGCCACTAAATATGAAGACAAGTAGAACTGCCTGTTGGACAATCATTAAAATGTCTTTCCAGAACTTCCACATGATGTTGCCATTAAATGGCACCATATCTTCTTTTAAGTAAATATGGTTGAATAAATCATGAGAGAATTGTCATTTTTGGGCGGACTATCCCCTTTAACCACTCCACCACCCCAGGCTCCTGAGGTTTCATTGGGGTCACTGGTTGGGAGACTACCTGACCACCCTGATGTCCTGTATATCCTGGTCATTGTCAGTGCTTACCATGGGTGGAAAAACTCATTTGAGCCTAATTAATTCTTTGCAGGGCCCTTGTGCTCCAGTTACCGCTGCAGACCTTTGCCAAAGTATCAGAAAAAAGACTTCAGAAGACATCCAACACTTCACACTGGACAAGTCGGAGGGAAGTGCACAAAAGGATCTTTGGAGCCCATTGTAAAAGAGTCAGGGTCAAGTATAGGTTAGGATGATGTTTTAATTAGTCGGCCATAACTTATACATGATTGCTCTTTCCCTATGGCCAAAATTCAACAATAGGGCTACTCTTGAGTGATCCAAGCAGAATAAGACGGTGGAGTCATTGTGAAGGTCAGTAAGGTATTATATGTAAAGAAATCACATAGTTAACCAATCATGTGAATGAAGAAGGCTTCAAGTGGCAAACAGTATCGTACTTACATTATGGATAGTTGGACTTGGACATAACAGTTTGGCCCCGAGTACTAACCGGGTTAAGTGAAAAAAACGGCATTCCTGTAGCTTAAACAGTAGAACATGGCACAAGGTCATATAGGTTCGAATCACAGGGAAAGCACAATAAAATGTATACTTTGAATACAATGTAAGTCGCTTAGGAATTTTACGTTAATGTAAAATACTGTACAAGTACCCCAGTCATATCGAGAACACATTGACGTCCTCCGATTGTACGCCCATTCAAATCAAACAAGTTATGAACCCAGTAGGCCTATTTAGAATGCATTTCCAGTCAGTCAGTTTGTAAGTAAATATACGTTTTTGGGAAATGTTTTTCTGGTGCACATTAACGAGCCACCGGGGTTTACGCCGTGAAATGCTGCCAAACCAGATGTAACTTCTAGACTAAATGCCACATAAATTATGAACTATTACAGTGTAACTTGGAGAAACCACTTAGTGCCTATCCCAACCACGGAGAGGGGTTTTAACAGGAGAGGAATGATTAACGAATGCTGCGATACGTCTCTGAGCTTTTAGCAACCGATTGGCTCTATGTGGTCTTGTCTAACATCAAGGGACATAACCAACAGTAAGGACTTGATTCAGTGAAGTGGCCTAACACGTCTTGACATAGTGAAACAAATAATTGAATGGCACATATACGTTTGTCGTGGATGTATATATAAGCGTCTAGGACGTCTGTGGTGATGACAATTGATAAAGCACCAACCTCGATCAAACTCACCTGCCTAGAATTTTCCAGTAACCCTTCAGACCTTGATTAACTTGTTCATGTGTGTTTGATTAGGGTTGAGGCAAAACTCGGCAGGAAAGTGGCCCTCGAGGGCCAGAGATCCCTAATATCCATCAGCCATTTGATGGGCAGCTGAACTGATCGTCACAGAAACGACCGTACCTTACTGAAGCTCTTGCGCTCTCTGGTGGCCAAAGTAAAGAAGCACAGCAGTATTTTACCAGTTATTATTTTATTTATATATATATATATATATATATATATATATATATATATATATATATATATTAGGCCTACCACCAGTCTCATACAATGAATGGCTGCGTCCGAAATCACATACACCCTTGAATTTTGAGTAATTAATTAATTCACGACCGCTAAAAAAAAAAAAAAGTACGTACGTGTAGTATGAATGTAATCTGGACGTACTACATTCACCATGTTATCATTATCATGTGACCTACCAGCGTCAGTTACGTCTCTTCACTGCCATTCACAAATCCTCTTCCATGGCCTCATCATGGGATAGTAAAGTGTCCATCATATGCACACTCGCAGGGTCATCTGGGTACTTTTTGCCTACACTTTTATGAGTATACTGTCAGTTCGGACACTTCTTTTGTCACATACTGTTTTTCGCCTACTATATAGTATGGAAGTATGTGATTTCAGATGCAGCCTATATGTTTTTGATATAACCATATGTCATTGCTTTTAATAAAACTGCTATACTTGGATTCATCCACCTTGTTCTGTGCCAATTATTACAGAAGACTAGATCTCAGGGGCCGCAGTGGTGAAAAGAGCCCACCTCCATGTGTCAATGCTATTATAGTGCTGAATTATGCTTATGTTCTGTAATTATTGTTAGTGAATGATAAACAGTGTGACATTAAACGAGTCTTATTTAAAAAAACAAAAAAAGTGATTGATTAGTTTGCGGATTTACACCCGGTTTCACAGACAAGGCCTAAGCTAGTCTCAGACTAAAATGCATGTTTGAGCTGTTTTAACTGAAAGCAGCTTGCACTGATATATCTTATATGTCGGTGCCATTGTTTTGTCTCAAGATTAAAAGCTACTTAAATGGCCAAACTGAACTAAGGTCTAATCCTGGCTTAATCTAAGCCCTGTCTGTGAAACCGGGCCATAATGTGTTAAATTTATGGCTACAATTTTAAGGTTAGGTGCTATTAATTTAAAAAAAAGATTAAGAGGATTCTGAAAATTGTCAGATTAGATTAGAATTATAATTGTAATTAAAATTTGATTTTTTTATTTTTATTTCTGTCTCAGTTTTTCAATATTAGCAGTTTAATTATTGTTATTATTCAAATCAGCGGTTTCCACTCTCTCAGCATTCAGAATAAAGCCTGTGCAGCTCTACACCTGTTGGATAACGGCCACTGAGTATGAAATTAATGATTTCACCCTATTAATCTATTTATTATAATGAATAATAAAGACGTTTGGAAAGTACCTCTAACCACCCCAAACATGTCACAGAATGAAGCTCTGCACATTTTAGAATATAACTATTACATAACCACCACATTTCAGGATAACACAATTTACAAGGTAGTCATTTTATTGTTACTATGAAAACCGCAATAAATGTTTTGGGCTCTTTGGCATTTATTGTGCATCTTATCTTTACTTTTATCGAGCTTGGATTGTTATGTGGTCTTGATGCAGGGCACTCAGTGATACTTCTGCATATTCACCTTTTATGGCACAAACTAAATTCCTACAGGGATATACAGTATTGTGCAAAAGTCTTAGGCACATTAGTATTTTCACACAAAAAATTGGTTTTAAGCCAGTTATTTATATATTTTGTATATCTTTATATATTTATATCTTATGTAGTGTGTCATTAGGAAATTTCTGTTTACATTTCCATTAATTGCAATAATCCAGTGAGATTTTTGTATGCACAAGGAGTCTGACAACAGCCGGTGCTCCACACAGAGATCTGATCTCACCATAATTGAGCCCATCTGGGATTACATGAAGAAACTGAAAAAAAAAAATGAGACTAACTCCAGAAGAACTGCAACATCTCCAAGACACTTGAAGAAACCTACATGAAAAACTATGTGCATGTGTACCTAGGACAAAAGCTGTTTTAAACACAAAGGGTGGTCACATTGTAGCAACTTATGTAATAACTGCACATAATGTAATAAGTATTACATCATTACTGTAATAAAATGTTCATAATGTAATTCTCAATCTTGAGCTCATAATGTAATAATTTTTACATTATGATACATTTATAATTATAGTAGTATCAGTAATCTGGTGGATTTTGTAGGCAGGTTAAGACTGAAAATTTTTATTTTTTTATAAATGTACTGTAAAGGAATACCAATGTTTTGTTTAATAAAAATACAATAATTGCATGAATATTCAAATCTGTTGCATTTCACAGGTATTTTAAGACTGGATTTAGATTTTTAAAAATGTACTGTAAGGGAATACTAATATTTGTTATGTTTTATAAGCTATTACAATTATGACAATATTTTGGTGAGTTTATAATGTAATCAATTTCTCAATGTAAAAAACTCTTGAGCTCAATGTAATTATTACGTTTTGAGAATTACTACATTATGAACATTTTGAATGTAATATGCATTACATTATGAGTTGCTACACACACCAAATATTGATTTGATTTAGTTAACAGAAGTTAATTGATCAATAAAATCTATTTATGACATTACTTTTGAAAGCATCCTCACTTTACAGCAAGTGCCTAAACCTTTTCACAGTACAGTATCACAGTTCTTCTGGATTTAGTCAGTCTCGGTTTTATCAGTCATGTAAATCACAGACTCGATGATGGTGAGATCAGATCTCCGTGTGGAGCACCGACTGTTGTCAGATTCCTTGTGCATAAAAAAATAAATAAAATCGCACTGGATTATTACAATTAATGGCAAAAAGTATGTTTGGAAATGTAAACTGATATTTCCCACTGATAGACTACAGCAAAAGATGAGATAAACATGCTTTGCCACAAGCAGGAACTGCAGGAGCAACTACGGATGTGATATATTCAAGGTAGCCATTGGTGGTAGCGTGGTTAGCATTGGAAATTTTTTTGGAAATCCCTTTGCAAGCTTCAGCCCAAGCACACAGATGTAGCTGGGAAGCCACGGCAGCCGACTTCCATCCTTTAATAGAATCTTACGATAATATGCAACGATAAAGTTGATGCACATTCTTCGTTCTTCATTGTTTAAAAACCTTGCTGTATTTTTGTTTAGTTAATTTAGAGAAGGTACATTGCTATCTTGAAGGTACATAAGGTACATTGCTATCTTGCTATCTTGAAGGTACATTGCTATATTGCTATCTTGCTTTAAAAAAAAAAAAAAGTGAAAGACAGGCTTTAACATGAGAATTAAAACTTTTTTTATTAGTGTATTTATGAAGTCTGCATATGCAACACGCCTGAAAAGCTTATCGCCTGAAGTTCACGTCCTACCAATACATCTCTCTAATGGTAAAACAAGCTCACCAACTGTTAAATGCTTTGCAAAAGGAGAGAAAAAAAAAAATAACAGAAAAAGTAAAATAAAATTATATATACACATTTATATGCATATATGTCTGGTCCACTTTCAGTTCTATTTGGTTTTCTTTCCACACCCAGTCAAAATGGCAAACAGAACGTTCCCAGTGTCTTATTGGCCGATTATGGGCTTTAAAAACAGGCCACAACATCTTCGTCAGCTTTTTACTAGATGCACTTAAAGTACAATCGCAAGAGTAGTAAGATCAATGAAGGAAAATATGGAGACAGAGGTGGGAAGAGGGGAATGGATACTTGCAATGCCTGCCACAACAAGTAAAGAATAACAGACAGCTATATCACAGTCATTAGTAAAAGTTGTACAACGAGCACGCACACTAAAGTTGCACAGTTCTCCCTGTTTGGAAGTCTTTTTTCCCCCAATTGCAAACAAATAAAACGCCGCGATGTTCCCGTAGGATGAACGTCCCCTTCAGGTAACCCTACTTTGAGGTGCGGTGGCTTAAACAGTATCGTGTTGTGAACATGGGAGGAAAAGCAACTAAAAGAAAATCAAAGTCAGATGTATTTCAGGGGGGTTCAAGATCAGGGCGAAACGTTAACCGGGACAACAGCTTGAATTGGAAGCGGAGGAAGAGGAGAAAAGATATTTGCGCTTATAAAAATTTCATGCTAAATAACGTTTTCGTATGATAGGACATTTCATTATGAAGCCATGTTCCTTTAAAAAGAGGGCATGATCTAAAAAAATATTCAATTCTAATAAAAAGGAAGAGAGCTTTAAAGATCTTAAATATATTTATATATAAAAATACATGAAAATACAAAAAGTAGCTAAAAGAAAGATAAAGGGAAAAAAAAAAATATTGTAATTGTGTGAAGGATAACCTAGTTTATTAACACTTAAAGCTTAAATACTTGGATTTGTTTTTTTTTATCATTTTTTTTTTAAAAGATTTGGATTGCGTGAGACGTTTTAACAAGTCTTTGTTCATCCTTAAAAGAAGCCACTTTCTGAAGAAACCAGACTCCAAAACCACTCCACAGCTAACTAGTGAATATTTCACCCAGTGAATAAAAAGTTAATTCTGAGGGGCGGTGTAAGGTTCGAATTGAACGTGGGGGCATTTTTTGAGTTAAACATTCCTATCAGTTTGAATAAAAGAAGCATGTCTTACAGCAGCATACCTCGAATCAAAGGCAACATTCATATATATAGTGGTTTGGGGGAGAAATCTTAAAATATTAAAATAAAAGATATCTTTTGGCATTACTGAAGAAATCGAAAAACATGATTAAGTCTTAACGCGCCAATCTACACAATCATAACGTGTATAAAAACAAAGAATGCGACTTTTTGCCAGAAAAAGTAACCTCCTTGAACGACCGGATTGGGATCGCCATCCAGGAAAAGTATTTACTTCATCAAGGGGGAAAAGCCTTACTGCTACAAGTGTGTGTGAAGTTATTTACTGCCTTCTTGAACTCCCACACATCATACGCACCTTTCCTCCTTCTCGAAAACCATAAAAATAAAATAAAAACCAATATACATTTTATATTCTACTACTAATACATTTAATATTGAGGGTTTATGAAAGAAAACAAGAGAGAATTAAAGGTGCATGAAGCTGATGAGACAGCAAGTGCTGCGTTCAGGTCCGAACGGTGAGAACATCAGTGTCGGGAGATGATAGAGATAGAGAAAGGCTCACGAGTACTATGAAAGAGAAAGAGGGGGCGGGGTTATAGTAAGTCTGTTGTTCTTGTTGTCGGTTGATGTGATTGTAGAATCAGTCGTTTTGGGGGCAGAGGACAGAGAGCTTGGTCGTGGCGATTAGGACATACTGGAACAGCGTACGGAGGGCGAGCCCATCTGGGTCAGAACCTTGTCCAGCCACTGCAGGGGGCCGTTCAGGTGAAGCTCGATCCAGCACGGGGTGCTCGTCACTGTCTGCCGTCTACACAACAACAACCGACAGGTCACAAGGTGCATCATGGAAAACACCGTATTGAACATTACTATAGGCAATAGGAAAATCAAGTTATGGTGAAACACGTCTAGTAGGAATTGCTAGAGTGATGGCTCTACCATCATGGCTCATGAATATTAATTAGCTCCCAAAAAATTAGCATAGCAACAACCTCACTGACATGCATGAGCTACACCTTTGCCATGGTAATCCTGGTAGTCATTTTTAACCATCAGTATTACCAACTGTACAAAAACTGGCATGTTTTTTTTCCAGTTTTGAAACGCTGCTACTTTCTAATTCACATGTGCTTGTCATCATGGATGTTAAAAGTAACTTAGTTTTAGATTATTGATTTGGTTTATGCATATAAGACAAGCTCAAGCAAAACATGAAATTTGGTGTTGTAGTTAACTACGGGTGTGTTCACACTTGTAGTACGGTTCTCTCGGGTCTTTTGGTCTGGACCAAAAATAAAAAGATAGATCCATTTAGTGCTGGTTTGCTTAAGGTTCACACTGTCATTTTAACACTGAACCTAAAGTTAAAATAAAAATAATAAATAAATGAGGATAGGGTCACTCACAACCTGATTGGATGGCTGTTATGACGTACATCCAAAATGCTGGGTTAATTTTATGTGCGTACATATGGTATTTTCCTCAATTTACAAAGAGCTTATAAAATGCGTAAAGGAGTCGAAACAGCAGCAGGAATCCCTCCATTAAAAACAAATGAAGATCGTCTGCGAGGAGACACATCTTGTGACACAGCGTCCTGTTTTTTGTTCATTTAGATGTCTTAGGTCTGGTGTGATTCGACGGAAATATATACGCAACAGTTTGTTTGGAAGCGGACCGAGACCCATCATTTGAGGCTTGTTTGGTGCGCACCAGGGTTCGGATGGCAGTGTTCACACTTATTTAAATGAACCGCACTAACAGAGCAATCGCACCAGAGTTTGTTTTAACCAAACCAAAAACGCCAAATGCGAACACACCCTAACTGTGCATTAGGATATCAAAAACAGAAGAGAATGCAGGAAAACCAAGTGCTCCTGTCATTTCAGCAGTAAAAGTACAAAAGTGAAACATGACATTTAATATAATGTCATTTACAGGTGATTTGGGTTGAATTCGATAATCTAAGGTCAACAGCAAAGACATCGGTAAATAAAGTGAGATTAAGTGCATAAAGTATATTTGCATATAATATTAATTATAGGAGGTTTGCATAACATTCAATGTTGGTATTCCCCTATGCATTTATTCTTTTTGAGAAATCCTGATTCATACATTTCACTACTGTAATTTAAATCCAGCTTTTACACATCTCTACTTCTCTTAAAAGGAACCGTATGCATTAACACTTTAAATAAAGTAAAACAATACTTGTCAGCTCCACAGGAATTCATGGTTTTGATTCAAAATCTTCAAACATTCATGCCACACATTCACATTTGACGTGAAGGGAGCTTGATGTGGAGTCGATAATATGACCAAAAACGATAAATAATAATAATACCGTGTACTCTGTAAAAAGTGCCTCCTTTGCATAGCTACCATGCTATCTTAAATTTGGTCATTTTTTGTAATTTTTAGATTCCCACCTTCACAACATTGAGGGGAAAATGGTCTAGCTGTGTCTTTCCAACGTTATTTGAGAAGGTACATTTTTGATACACACGCACAAAGAAAAACTATATCTAAATTAATCATTAATCTGAATACAGATCATACCCCCATCCCTGAGAAAGTTCAATGTGTTAAATGGTGCATCTGTAAAGCACATTTTTAATGGCAGAATCTAAGATGTTTATGCTATTGGCAGTATTGTCAGTGAGGCGGTGAGGCATACCTGTACTCGGCTCCCCAGCCTTTGACAAAACTCATGCGAATGGTGCACATCCTGGTCAACTGATATACAGCCTCAAAGCCCTGGTTCACTGACTGTGCCAGCAGTGCCGCAAACTCCTGGTTATTGAAGATCTTCAGGTTACAGCCTAAGAAAGACAATATCATCACGTCAATAGTTGACGTAAATTGGCACATTCACGGTACAATCTGATGGATGGTACAATGTAAGGTGGGCGATATGACCAAAATCTAATCAAATGATACAAGTGATTTTATTATTTCACAATAATAATAATAATAATAATAATAATAATAATAAAAAAAAAAAAAAAATAAAAAAATAAAAAAAAATCACAATATTAGCTATTTTCCACTGAAATAAGGTTGTTGCGATACCGTTGAAATTTCCTAATTGTCAATACCATTTTTGATATCACACCAAAAAACTAATACTAGCTAACTAATGCAAGTAAAAAAAGTTCAAGCTTACGGAAAACAAGAAAACAATCAATAATAAAATAAGAACAATGAAACTAATTACATGCAATATGGCAAAAATACACCAGGGAAAAAAAAAAAAAAAAAAAAGAAAAAAAATTAAATAAACAGTGCTTACATTTTTTTCAGTTAGCTCTTCTACTACAGAAATTGAATGAAGACTATGCAGTGGGTTTTTTCCCCTTTAACATTTACTTTACTGTATGAATTAAACACATTGATTTTATACCGACTGTGTTTCCATGAATACTCGCCAAGAAAAGCATGTTGCTTCAAGCGCAATAAATTGTGAAAAAGAAGTCAAAGCAGTACTCAGGCGGTGTGACTGGTGGCTTTATTTGTAGACGCACAGACACTGTCTCTCAGACAGCGCTTGAGTACCGGATTGAGTTCTCTTTTGCAGCTTACTGCGCTTGAAATATTTTAAATGGCTTTAGTATTTAAACTGGTAAGGCTTAAAAACACATGCAAATGATACACTTTATTGGCGATGCATCATTGCAACGTCACGAGCCCAACCACAATAGAAACGAAAATCTCACCCAAAAAAAAAAACCCACACAACAACTACTGGTTGACAAGTTTCTCACGGTTTATTGCGTCTACTGCTATACCGCCCACCTCTAGTATTATGTACTGAAAGTGAGTGAATCTCTTACCTGGGGGGATTTTACAGACTGTTGCAGGGTGCCAGCCATACCTCTGATTACAGTTAGGGCTTTGAACGAAGATGGCGCTATCGCTAAGACATTCGGCAAACACTTCCCCACCAATATAATACAGCCTGACCCCTCGACCTAATCAAAAACAAACAGCAGTGAGAACTTGATATTGTCCATGTGACCATTTCTCAGGTGTCTAAATTTGCCTTGCTACATACAAAGGGATAGTTCAACCAAAACTGGTCATCTTTTACTCACCCTCATGTTGTTTCTGTATGATTAACTTTCATTGTATGGACAAGAAAAGACATTTTTCAAAATATTCTTTTGTTTCATAGAAGAAAGTCAATAGGGCTTTTCACACTTGAACTAGTTAATCCTGAGTCATTCTAAAACCAGGGTAAATGAAATCCTGGTTTATCTTGCTTCACGGTTCAAATTGCTCATAATTTAGCTGGGGTTAACAATTAATCCTGGGTAGTCATAAAATGCCATTTCACATTCCTAAACCCTGGGTTAACGTCCTTATTTGCATATTTGAAGTGTCAGTGTCACTGATTGGACAAACGCAGCACACGTCTAGCATTCAAGGCTGTAGCATTGCACATCCTTGGATTAAATATTGCCGACTGTACTATCAAGTTTATCCTGAATGGACTATTCACACTATAAAGGCAAAAATGTCACTACAGTTGTCACATTTTCTGTCACCATTTGACATTTTTCCCCTCCCCACCGCTGAAACAAAGCCTACTGTTTATACAACACACGCTGTTTCTGTGACTGTGCAAAGCATGTGAGGCATGTGATTGGCTGTCTGTTGCTAAGCATCTAGCCGGGGGTTTACCTGGGGGTTAAAAGCAGGGTCTAGAACACTGATACCCCAGGGTTAAGCACAAAAGCCCTACAAGAGTCATACAGTTTCGGACTGATGTGAAAGCAAATATAAGATGTCGATATTAGATTTTGGGTGAACTGTCCCTAAAATTCAACTAAAACACTTAGCAGTTAGATAGTAGACCAGTTAAAAATGTCTTGGATACCTATGTGTCTCCGGGTCATCTCCACGGTGGCGTTGCGGTTGACGTTGGACAGCAGGCCCAGGCAAAATCGTTCTGAATTGGAGGGGTCTGTGAAGCCGTCCACAGTGAGGGAAGGCTGAGAGGCGTGGAATGTTTCTCCAACCCGCTGGTTTAGTTCATAGTAAGCTATGGAGCACCAAAACGCAGGCTCCGAGTAAGTCACTGGCTGCAGGTCTAAAACAAAGATGAGAAAGACCAATAGAAGGGAACAAGTTGACAATCTTGTATGCACTGTGCATAACCATTATATTGACCTCTTGACCATTTCTTAAGATTATGAAGACTTCAAAGGTCTATTAAGAGTGAGGTTAAGCAGTTAGTCAGCTCTTACCCATGCCATGATTGACAGGCGAGAGTGTGCTTGGTGACAGTTCTGCAGGAGAACCTGACAAAAAGAAGAGGTTTTTCCTTACAACAACACAGATAATGGCAGCAACAAGAAGAAATAACTAGACTATTTGGTGCTTGCCAATGTAAAACTTATCACCGTGTTAGGGTGTTCTGGAAGTCACAATTGCAATTACAGAAGATACTTTAGGCAAAGTCTAGATGGAGCTTGGAAAGGAAACTACAGCAGTAAAAGCACATTGTGCTTTACTGCCTAAAATGCAAACACACATGGCTGTCATTCCCATGTAGTGATGTCACGGTGGGAATGTACCTGTGTCCATACTTTGATTCATCTGCTGGTCGCTGGCCTCTCCATCCTCACTGATGTATCCCGGGGGAGGAGTTTCTGAACAGATTTAGATATCAAAAACAAAGATCACTAATTTGCTCTACAGGCTCGTTCACACCAAGAACGATAACTATAAAGATAACTATATTCACATCCACAACCAAGCATAATATCTTTGTTTATTCCCAGCATGCTGAAGTTTAGCTCTTTAAAGCAGGATGGATTCTGATTGGCTACACAATAACGCATAAGGTCTTTGGCCTTCCATTTGGTGTGAAACGATTTGGTAGGACATTTGGTTCAAAACGTGTGTTCCTACCTGGTATGTAATTGTTAGGGGGCTCTATCCCTGTTGGGAAGTTGGTGTTCTCAGGTATAGAGTTGGTGTAGTCGTCCAAAGGAGGCAGCTCAGTCAGGATCTCTGTGTGTCTTGGCACGAGGACGGGAGGAAGAACTACAGGAGAGACGTTTAGAATCGAGAGGACTGAATGAACATTCGGCTCAAATTTCACACATTAGGAAGCGTTCAGAAATCAGTTCAGTTTGAATCTTTTCTTGGCAACTCAGTTGCCAATTTCCACACCTGGCGTCTCCACCCGCTGGTAGTGGTAGGGGTTGACGCAGACCTCATCCTTCTTGAGGTTGAACGCGTACTCGCAGGTCTCGATGGCGCGCAGCTCGTGGTGGCTGTGCAGGTCGGGCCATCGCCACAGACGGCAGTAGATGACATGAGGCAGACCTTTACGGTGAGACACTTGCAGACGCCCATCCAGAGATCTGACCCGAGCGTCCACAGAGAGAGGGCGAGAGAAATGGAAGAGAAGGGAGTGTGCCAAATGACCAGAGAAAGACATGCATGGATGGAGGGAAGAGGGAAGATGGTGTGATTAGACAGCAGGTCATGACCAACAACAGAGATGCAAGGTACAACTATTACAATTAAAATGCCTAAAAGTATATATACACAATAACGGAATACTAATATTTTAAAATCAGTGGTTCTCAACTGGTGGGTTGTGACCCAAAAAATGGGCTGTTTACATCAGGGGAGTAGGAAAAAAATAATTTAACCGCAAACTAACCATATAACAGTGCAAAGTCTTAAAATGTGGGGAGTTAATATTCATTTGGTCCCACTTAATATTAAGTTTTTAACTACTGTGCTAAGGTTTAAAAATTAATCATTTGATACAATGCACTTATTGTTGACGTTTTTACAGAGTACTTGCGTTAAAAAAAAAATGCCAGCTTAATTACAGCTTAATTTCTGTAATTACATCTAGAATACATCTATAATGTTGACCCTTCCCCTACCCCTTAATCCACACTTAAACCTACCCTTAACACTAAACCGGTCCTAATCTTACCCGTATCCCACCTCAATAGCAGCAAAAGTGCTTTGCATCACAACATAAACACAATATGCATAAAAAAAATAATTGCCTTATACATAGTAGTGAAAGACACCTAGGTTACACTTTATTGTCATTGTTACAGTGTAATTATATATTTAAGTACTGAGTAATATTAATTAACTACATGTACTTACTATAGGGTTAGAGTAGGATTAGGTTGAGGGTTAGTTGCATGTAATTATGCATAATTTACTGTTATTACTATGGTAAGTACATGTAACATATGTAACAAGGACACTGTAAAATAAAGTGTTACCGACACCTAATATAAAGTGGGGCCCTAATTTTGATATACATCCAAACAAACGGCATAACTAAATAATACATCTTCTGCCAATCAAGGCTGCATTTATTCGATCAAAAACAATAATATTTGGAAATATAACTACAATTTCAAATAATTTCTATGTGAATATATATAAAGTATATGCAAGTATATCGTAAAATGTAATTTACTCCAGTGATCAAAGCTGAATTCAGCATAATTTTTCCAGTCTTCAGTGTCACATGATCCTGCAGAAATCATTCTAATATGTGAATTTGAGGCTCAAGAATAATTTCTTATTATTAGTAATGTTGTAAACAATTGTGCTGCTTCATATTTTTGTGGAAACTGATAGACTTTTTCTGGGTTCTTTGAAAAATTTATTTGAAATTTGAAATCTTGTCATTTTTAACTGGTCACTTGATCAATTTAATGTGTCCTTGCTGAATAAAAGCACTAATTTCTTTTTTTTTTTAAAAATAGGACAAATAACACAATCACTTCTGCATAAATTTGGCAATATGTTGGGTCACCATTTCAGGGAAATCAGTAAAACCAGTTGAGGACCACAGTTTTAAACTGTTTCTTTAGTGAAGTGAATGTATGAATTGTGAAAATATGTCATTCTGCTTTAAATCTATTGTAACAGAGTTAAAACTCTACAATAAAATAAGAGATGCCATCTGCAAGACATTTAAATCTAAATCAAGTATAATAAAGCACGTTATTTCACGGCCCCTGGAGCCCCATGTGCTCGTTCATCCCCACCTGTGGCTTGTGGGGTGAGTGTGGCACAATGTCAGGAGAGGATATTCACCTGGTTTGGTCAGGGTAGCTGTAAAGGCCTGAGGTATCCCACTGTTCTATCGTATTTGGTGTACTCAGTCCCCAAATTTCAGAGCAATTGCTGTGCACAGAAAGTAAAAAAAACAAAAACAAACAAAAGAAAAACAAAAACACAAAAGAAACAAAACAAAAAATGATAAACATGGGGCATGATTCATTCAAAAATACCAAGATGAAGTACCATGGGGGGAGGGGGGAAAATCGAAGGGCATTGTTTCTTTTATTTGAGATGTTTCACGCAGGTCGTCTGAAGATGGCGACCAACGTGGTCCACCTCGAATAAAAGAAGCCACTCAAATGGAAAATTCACATATAACAGTGAGATGAGAAAACCGAAGAGAAACTGACAAATGTATTTAAGGTTACCGTTAGGGCTGGGCGATATATTGAATATTCACAATATATTCGCAATGAAAATTAGGCAGTATAAAAGTATGCCAGTTTGATTCATTTCCATGAATCAGCTGAGATTGTCAACTTTTTCAAAACTTGAATTCAACAATTATCTTGAGTCAAATGTTCCTGGACAATTTACATATTTTTTACTAAAACTTTTTACTAAAACTTTTTTTTTATATTGGTAGACAAAAATAAAATGAAAATATCATTAATTTAGTGGAAAAACATGCCTAATAATTTTAACGTGACTATTTTAGCTATCTAGATTTAGAGATCTAATATCGCCAAAAGGCCAAAAAGTAAAATAGGCATTTTCTGCTACATCGCCCAGCTCTAGTTACAGTGCATAATCTCTTCCCCGGTCATCATGCAGTGTTATGAGACGAACAGGGCAATTGACGTTATAAAAGACGTTTCATTCAGGTGTTGATTTCACATCAGATATCAAACATTTACACATGCAGCACAGGACAGGAGCCTATGACCTACTGTCGTTCGACTACATCACACTCAAGATAAAGAATGCTATCAGTCAATCAGACAAGCACACAGACCTTCAGTAGTTCTGAAAAAGAAACATGGGATGAGAAACAGACATGGTGACGTGACAGGAACAGGACTCGCACAGACTTGATATGTGATGAATGAAGTTTTGGCCCCCTGTGGTTTAACGGTCTCTGAAAAGGGACTCGAAAGACAAACTCACAAACACGTGCCAGACTCCACCAGCAACCTGGAGTCATGTCTTATCACAAATGTTTTTGATAAACTTTTTCAAACACTAAGACTGACTGATTTTTTTCAAATCTGTGCTGCAGCCGTGGCCCTATGGGATACAGAAGTATTTTTCCAACTTACACTAGCAACAACCTAGTGAATATACAGACTGTCATGTAATTTGACAAAGAAAAATCCAATATAGATCTATCAAGACATTCTCAAAATAAAAAAAAAAAATGAAAAAATGCATTAATATAAAAAGCATAACATTACATAAAAACATAAAATTCAAAGACCTTTCTAATTAACATCATACCCTACCAAAGCGTAAATATACTTTTAAGCTACATAAACTACATTAAGTTGTTTTGAAAAAATAAATAAAAACACTGTATTTGTCCAAAGCGAGCAAAAAACAGTGTTTGTCTTCCAGTGTTTGTCTAAATTGTGTCAACTGAAAAATGAACAAACACAACCTCCTAATATGTCACTTGATTGTTTTCTCCAATATTTCATCAATTCAAATATTTTTAAATCGCTAGTGATCACACAAAGAGTTTCCAAAAGGTTTTGAAGCAAAATATATTTCGTTAAATACTTGTTTACCACGGTTTCTGACACGGTTTTATTAGTTTAATGTAAATGTGTTAAATAAAATATTTTAAATGTAGCTACTTTGTAACCATTAAAGGGATAGTTCACCCAAAAATTAACCCCATGATTTACTCACCCTCAAGCCATCCCACGTGTATATGACATTCTTTCAGACGAATACAATCAGAGTTATATTAAAATATGTCCTGGCTAATCCAAGCATTATAATGGCAGCCCAAAATTTGAAGCCCAAAAAAAAAAAAAAGTGTATCCATCCATTATAAAAGTAATCCACACGGCACCAGGGGGTTAATAAAGGCCTTCTGAAGCGAATCGACGGGTTTGTGTGAGAAAAATATCCATATTTAAAAACTTTAAAATATCTAACCTCCGCCAGACCGCCTTCCATATCCAACTTTTGAAATAATGGATGGATGCACTTTTTTGGGCTGCCATTATAAAACTTGGAAGAGCCAGGATATTTTTAACATAACTCCGATTGTATTCGTCCGAAAGAAGAATGTTAAATAATCCTAGGATGGCTTGAGGGTAAGTAAATAATCTTGGGGTAATTTTCATTTTTGGGTGAACTTTCCCTTTAAAGGGACAGATCACTGAAAAATTAGTTATTCACCTTCATGTTCCAAACCTAGACCCTGAAGACATTCATCTTCGAAACACAAATGAAGACATTTTTGATAAAACCCAAGTGATTTCTGCCCCTCCATTGAAAGTCCATTCCACTAAAACTTTGACAACTAAAATAGTTGATCATTTCATAGCACATTAAATATGGCAAACACTTAAGCTCAACCGTACTTGCTTGACGTGCAAGAACTTGCTTAAACCTCTCACTTCATGTGGATTACTTTTACGACGTCTTTATGAGGTTTAAAGGCAGGATAGGTGCTTTGTTCCAGAGACATTTTTTGTTATGCTGCTTGAAAGTCTTCACATCCTGATAGCAATCTCTAAGTTAAGTGGTCTTAATGTATTTTTATCTATATATATTTTGTCTGTGGAAGGTGTAGGACCCTAAAATGTTCGTCCAATCATTGCATTCGGACCGAATGGATGGAAACCAGTGACGTTATACTCGGAGTAGATTGTGACTCGAATTTATGCATTTCATTGGCAACACTATCAACAACAAAATGAATCTCCAGCAGTCAGGTGGTACAGGTCAGAGCTCTAAGATGTTTGCATTCATTATTATTGTAATGTTATGTGCTTTGAGACATAAGGTATTTAACGCAGTCTCTCGTGATGCTTTTGTTTGGAGGCGTGGTTTGAGACAGGAGGAGGGAGGGTGGGACCTTATGCTTTCAAAGCTAGCTCGCTATTGCTAGCCTCTCTAAAAATTGCCCACCATACCGTCAAAGCGTCAAAGTTTTGGTTGCATTGACTTTTAAAAGGAGGGACAGAACTTTCTCAGGTTTCATTAAAATATCTTCATTTGCATTCAGAAGCTAAACAGTCTTCTGTGTTTAGAATGACATGAGGGTGAGTAAATGACATTTTCATTTTTGGGTGAAACTTTTAACTTTTTAAACCCTTTAACTTTTTCAATAGACTAATTTGTGACGTGTTTGAAGCTTGAAACTCAAAGTAGCCATCGACGCTCCTAAGAACAAGCATTTATACAACAAACTAACCTACATTACAAACTCCTTTTGTCTCCTTAAGCGTTTTTAATGTTCTTGAGGAGAACATTAACATTAGAGCAGGTTATCTGAGCGGCGCATATATCGCTAACCCTCGACCTGTACACTTACTGCTGCCTGATGTCAAAAGTTAATGAGAACGACCCTGATGTAACGAGGTCACCCGAGATATTGCGCGAAGCTTGTATAACGTGTCCCCATTCCTTCAGGGAATTAAGATTTCATGATGCCCAGAGAACATGATCGATAGGCAGTTTTAGTCAACAACATGTCAGGAGAGTTTACAGATTAAATCCTTCTACTCATTTTTATAGGTGGTGAGATTCATTTGTAGAACTTTTAAAGTAAAAACTGGTTTAAAAATGGCTTTTGTTTTTGTAATACCACAGTTTTGCTACAGAATTCACTTCACTTTTAACTGTATTTATGTATAAATCAACATCTAATTGACCAGTACCATAGTTAGTACTGGACCAATATTAAAATTCTGGCCAATACTGAAACCATAATTATGTGATGGCTGATAACCATTAAATAATATTTAAATTCTATACAATTGCATCTAAATAGATTAAATAAAACACTAAAACTTAAAATAGTTTTAAATTATACAAGTTAATTTAGGCATCATAACATTGTAATTTACATTACCAAACATGTATATTCATTTTAAGATTTAGGTTTAAGTTTTATTAAATCAGTGTTTTAAAGATTAACTTTGAGTGTTAAAATGCATCATTAAATAAAATATCGGCAGGGTTATTTATAAAATAAAATATCCCCACAACACTCCAATATTTGCCATTAACCAGTTTAAGCTTTACTAAAAAGTGAATTTCAAATGCCAAGCAGCGTTAAGAAGGGGGAAAAGAGCAAAGTGAATGTATATGTGAAACCACTAAAGAAGTGAAACCACAGAGTTTACATGAACGCACATGACCTGCTTTGGGGGGATGGGGGACTTCAGTTTCAACAGCAGTAGATGGAGGGTTTCCCAATACTCTTAAAACACACACTCGGCTCACAATAGAAACCCGATTCAGTATTAACCCTCAAATTAACAATAGAGCAGATGGCCGATCACTGTGTGATAACAGAGGTGCATTCAAGCATGATAATGATAATTCACAAAACTATGATGAACCATTTGCAGGAATTCTATCAATATTACATGATTCTAGATAACTGCTAAAAAATATTAATGAAATTTAAAAAGAAATGACAAAATATTTTACCAATGCCTATACCCAAAATGCAAAGGTTTATTACTTAATTTCACCAAAAAAATCACCTTAAACCTTAAATCAGGACAATTCAATTATTACTAAAACTAACCAACCTTTATCTGTAATTCAAAGTTGGGCTGCTTGATTACAGCAAAAATCATAATCACGATTATTGGTGGATAAGATATGATCAAAGTCTTATTTCATAAGTAATTTTAGATGTCAGTAAAATTCCACAATTATGGATAGGATTATTAGGCTATTTCAGCAAAAACTAATACTAGGTTAACTAACGTAGCTATGTAGTAAAAGGTCCTCAAAACAGTTACAGGTTACAAGTAAACAGTCAGCAATACAATAAGAACAAATAAACTAATTTGAAACAAATGGATAAATACAACAGAACAAAAATACAAATTAAATAAACAGTGCTTTAAGTTTTTCAGGGAGATGTAATAACATTAGTATTCAGATAACTAATAACCTACAACAGAAACTGAAAAGAAATCAAATATAAAATAAAACTGCATAGTCTTCACTGAATACATTAAATATAGATTAATCCTTATTAAAGCTACAAAAGTTATTCATTCAAGAACAGCGAGTGACTCTGTCTTTTGTTGTTTGATTAACATTAATGACACAGACTGAAGCAGTAGGCTAATATTGGGATGCTGTCACTTTAAGAGCGAATGCACGGATGCAATATACTGTTACACATGCATTCTCTCTCAACTGTTTACATTCACTTAAGACATAACCAACTGTGTTTACGAGGATACTTACCAAAACGGCATCTTGACATTTTTGTGTAGACTATTTGACCGTTTAACTATTAAACCTGTCTCTTTCGTGGCTTAATTTGCTTTTAATGACACCATTTAAAGGTGCGGTGTGTAGGATTGACTAGGCTAGTGGTCGAAATAGGTACTGCAGTCCATATTCAAAATATTGGAGATCGTTTTCTTCCCCCGCCTCCTCAGACTCGACGCGCAACAGGAACGAGCGCAATTGACAATGAAAGCCGAAGAGACTTACACGCGGTAAGTTGATGAGTTGATTTATCCGCATTTTAATATGCTCTCGTTCATAGAGATTTTTGGATGGATGCCGAGGCTTTTTAGGTCGGGTAGAATCTGCGATCTCTGACCCAGTTTGTTTGCTGGCTTCCACGGCTGCTGCAATACGCTGTGTTTTCCGCCAACTGGCAACCTGGGGTGTCGAAATACTATTGGGTAAACTGTCAGCGTGCGGTTTCGCACAGACCAAAACAAAAACAGACATTCCGACACGGAACGCACATTTCAAAGTAGAATAACTGGCTGTAGCATTGTTTTTTTTCTGAGAAAAACATGTAGGTGAATTTAGCATGTTTCCTAAATATCTGCAAGCATATTATGGTATTTTTATGCTTTAGTAAAGTGAAAAACTTAGGGAGGAACGAAAATGTACTGCTGAATGTGGAAGCGGCACAATCATTTTACGTCATTTTTCTTGTTTTCATAATCATTGGAAGCCAAAAATCAAAAATCAGCACAGCCCTAATTCAAAGTGACAACCAAGATGATAAATCTGGATCCCACACCAGCATCACTGGGCGTCCGTGTCCCAAACAGATGACACACTTTTGGAGGGAATTAACTCTTGTATCCTGGTGAGTGGAAACCCCATCCCCTCTAAACCAGTCCATCTGCTGGGCGCGTCTACCCTCACTTGGCTCGAGATGAAAGCAAAAAAGCTGTTCTTTTAAAAGCAGCACCTTCTTTGAGTACCAAGTGACTAGCTAACAAAGCAAAGTTAGTCTTAAAATACAATGGAAAGGTTTAGCAGGCGCACTGCATGGGCTGTGTATCAAAACAAACCCCAGGACGGATTAAAACAGAGGCATCACAAAGGAAACCATATGTCTGTCAAATCTCAGGATGATTCCTGCAAATGAACAGTCCCGTTTAAGGCTTCTATTTGAACACGTGCCAAGTGACCAACATCTTAATCCCACGGGAGATGGCTAAACAAGCAACTGAAGATGGTCATATACATATATATATACATACATACATATATATATATATATATATATATAAAAATATAAATATAATAATAATAATAATAATAATAATAAGTTACACCATAAAATGATTTCCTTACACATAAAATTTGTATCCTTGTTTAAATGGCTAACCTGATTGTCTCTCCCACTTATACGATCTCAGAAGTATTGATTTGCATTTTTGCTGGCAATTCCCATAATACAGAGGCTAACTTATGGATACAATAACAAATATTCAGAATAAATTGTGATCTGAGAAAAACTTATATAAAGATATTGATAGAAAAAATAAAAAATAAATAGACATTTTTACTTCAATTCTAAAGTAATTTATCAAACCAAATGAAAGCCAGGCCTTAATTATTGTATGGAAAGGCAGACAGACAACAGAGTCTTCAGGTTACAATCAATAGACCTGAAAAAGCCACAGCGCCAGTCGGCTCTGTCCTCACGGAGAAACCCTCTTCACATTCTTACACTCACTCAAGGCATCTTACAGATACACTATCAGCACTTCTATACAAAAGACCAGCGCTGAGATCTTCAACAGGAAGTCAGGTCGAGACAGATACAGGTTTGTTTTCCCTTTAAACAAGACTAACGTAACAAGTAATGAAAAAGGACTAGACATCAGCTAAAATTCAACGCTTGTTCGTATTGGTTAGCCCTGGGTGCGCGCATGCAGGAACACTTTGATAGCGCTCACTTTGTGCAAATTAGACATGGCATACAGCTGGATCTGTTTGGAAAAGATTGAATCAAGATTGATATCCCAAGCACCTATAGTTTGTTTGTTTTTAACGCCATGTGGCTTCTGTGGCTATTTTCATGGCGAGAAAAACGTATACAAGTACCTATAGAAACAACAAATCATCTCCTGATTTTCATTCAAGATTGCCAGCTCAATCAGTTCTGTATAATGTATTATTACTGGATAAACATCCCTAAGGAGGGCAACAGGGTGGTTTAATCACTAGGCACTAAAACAGGCCTAAAAGAATCAACATGGTATTTTAAAAGCACATGAAAAAAATCATTCACTTGCAAATGCTTGTGCAATTTTCAACTTCGAAGCTTCAAGTCTGGTCAGTACAGTTACAATGCAGCAGATATGCTGCTTACCATAACAGGATAATTTAAGTGATTTTTGACTGGAAGTGCAGGGCAATTTCATGTCTCTGCTTCACTTCTCGACAAAGACAGGAAATCTATTTTGCTCTAGTACAACAAAATGAAGAGGAAAAGTTGAGCATTAGGCAAGTAATTGAAGCTTTGTGCAGTTGGATGTATCAAATACACAAGATATGTACAAATTTTGTATGACACTAAACTGTATAGAAATTTGGTCGAACATATGTGGAATGGATTTAAATGTGTTAAAATTAGTGCTGTCAATCGATTAATTTATGATTTTTATATTGTAATAATTTCAGTTACTCTCCAGATTAATGTAGAAACAACTTAAAGACAGTATATTTTACATTTAATTTGTTGTAATGGCATTTGTTTTTATGAATGAAGGCCAGTATCACTGATACTAATACTGCTACTGATGTCTATGAAATAGATTTTTTTTTAAACATTAATGATAGACATTCAACATTACAGTATAATTAAAAGCCATCAATTTTAACATTTATTAGGCTTTAAAATGCATATATAATCAATATAGGCTACAGAAATTGAATAAAAAGTTAACACTTTACAATCTGCACTGCATAAATAATAAATTGAATATAGATGAATCCTTATTAAAGCAACAATTTTCTCTGTTACCTTTGTTCTGTGATTAACAGAATGACAGACAGCATTAGTGGCTGCTGTGACTTTAAAATCTACCGCACATGACGCGGATCTGATGTGCTGTCACGTGCATTTCATTTTCTCACAATTCTTTCACAATGCTTTAAAAATTGAATTGCGCGTTAAACGGAAAAAATTAATTGCACACGTTAATGCGCTAATTTTGACAGCACTAGTTAAAATGATACAGAACCACAAAGACGAAAATTCATTTCAGTCATCAAAAAAAAATTAACGAACACTAGGAACCAAACAACATTGGAGCCAGTTGACTTCCATTGTATGGTGAGAGAAGAAATTTCTCAAACTATCAGTTTTGGAACAACTAATTTTGCGTGGAAATTCATTTAATGCCAGCTTCTTTTAAAGGGTGCCGTTTACATATACTCATCTCATGAATATGATCATTTCTACACGATTTTCATGGGCAAACCATGTTATGAAAAGCACTCAAGACAGGAAAAACACAGGGGGAAAATGGTTTCTATTTGACGTCTCACTGGATGTGATTTACAGCATAAATGGAACAAATCTGAAATCAATCTTCATTTCATTTACAAGCTATTATGCCCTTTTATAAATGAAGAACACTCAAGAAAAGTCTAGCTGAGCCTTTTGTTCACAGGTATGTGAGGGAGGCTGGAAAGGACAGTTGGGGAGGCTTTTGACGTTGACATTACCAAACATGACAACCGGCGGACACAATGACTGATCCAGCCGTTCCCACAAGCCTCCAAGGTTAGAGAACAGATTAGCAGCCGAAAACACATGCTGGAAGCAAAGTTTCCCACCCTTTGAATCCACTCTCAAGGGAAGACAAAGCCCTCTGGATGACTTGGAAGCATTTCTGAAGGTCTGACCTGGGCTCTGCATCTAAGCAGAGAAAAGCCATCATTTTCATGTTCACTTGTACAAATTTTAGCTGGAGGGAGGTTAGATTTAACCTGTATTTATTGTAGGCTATACAGTCTTAATGCTTGATCAGGTTCACTCAGCAAAACCTCTTAAGGCATTTTCACAATAACCATTGCACAATTTTTCAATAAAAAGTAGAGGGATATACGCATCCAAGCCAGCATTTGGTAAATGACACACTTATTAGAATTGATTCAAAATGGATTTGATGGAAATAAATCTCTCTAGGACAAAGGCATTGCCATTACAAGCAGCTGGCATTATCGCTTTTGACAACACCTTTTCAAATGAATTAACCCAGGAAATGTTTAAAGCCGCTTTCATGCGATTATGCCCTTTTCAAGTTTGTTCAGTAACTCACACCAAAATTAAACTATATTAGAAGGCAAAGAAAAAGAACCTTTGACAGACCATCTAAATCTTAAAACAGGCTGTGGTATATCTTACAAATGGACGGTATGTTGGCGTTATAAAATTAAGCAACAATAGCTGTTTCCATCCAAAGTTGAGAATTTAACTTGTGCGCAAAATTTGAATAAATCGCATAAAACATTTGCAAATAATGCACAGTTTCCATCCAGTGAGTTGAAGAGAATAAAATCACTTCCTGATAAACTGGTGCCAAATATCACATAAGAAAAATGGAAGTTGCTGCAATAGCAGAAGCCACTGTAGGTGTTTTTTCGTACATAATAAATGACTTGCGCACAGATGAAACATAATAAACGCTGTCCCATTATCTTGATTTCGGAGGCAGATGCAAGCTGTTTGGGAATGCAGTCATGTAAGACGAGGCCAAGGCATTTCAGAATGACCAAAACAACATTTCAGATGCCGTGCAACGAGATTGGTCTGCTGGTTAGTCCAGTTATGCCGTCCCATCGTGAAGTCAAGTGCCGTTTGATGCGCAGAGGAATTTATTAGGTGAATGTGTTTCCATTGTAGTTTGTGCGCATATTTTCTTATAGGATTTAAAAAATAAAAAATTTTTTTAAAAAAAGTGCGCGCTCAAGTTTATGTACTTTTTTTAGAATTTAGGTGCATCTTGATTTTCCATCCAGCGTTTTTTATGCGATATTCTGAAATGCGTATAAAAATAGATGGATGGAAACAGCTATTGTGAATATCATGCTGATCTTGCACTTTGACCAACTGCAGATCTTAAAGACCGCTTTACACATGACTCATAAAAAATAAATTCCCCTTTGAACTTCAAAACGGACCATTCAGATTTACATTATCACTTCTTGTGAATAATTTTTTTTAATCATGTATTGCACTATTTTATTGACACATAAATAACTGATTACATTTTCATTCTTGAGTTTATCTAAAGAAAAAAAATTATTATGGATGCTTTAAGGTTGTTAAATTAAATATATTTTATATTTAGGCTTTAAAAGTAGAGGTTCTTACATAAATGCATATTATATTTACAAAAGAATATATTACATACATATACAAATACATCAATATATTTCTCTCAAATATCACCAAAAGGCTGAAAACAGATGTAATGTATCAGACATCACCCAACCCTTGTGTATCTGTAACGTCTTGGTTTCAAACTATTGATATGTTGTGGCTCGGACACACAACTCATCCTCTCCTCTTAGCATTTCCCTAAAATAGCAGCGCTGATATTTCACCATGTGTCATGATGAATGGAATAAAAGCAGCCTGATGGTTGATATTGCAGACATTCATACAGCATGAGAAGCCTCCGTGAGCTCTGAATGGAGGTGATGTGGAGCTGTACAGAATGACCTTAACTCAAGTCGAGACAGATGGAGCAGAAATCATTTAAAGAAACAAAGGGGAGTAATGCTGATATTTCACAACAGTAGACGCAACTCAGCGTCATTCCTTCACCTTCACTCACGAAGCAACACACGCAATGATACGGCTAAGGTTACTTCTAAAATTAAATAAAAGCATTTCTGATTCATTAAAGGACTTTTAATGCCTTATAATAAGATGAAGACTCAAAACATTTACAATTACAATCATGGGTTTGCAACTCAAACCGTATTAAAGGGATACTTCTAAAACTAAACTTTAAAAAAAAAAAAAAAAGTTAATATATATACTCTGCCTCATGTCGCTTATACTATTCTTATACAAACTGAACTGATTATTAAATGACACTATACTTTTACAAATGACAAGAGGATGAATAAATGACAATCTTTTTTTCCCCCTTACGTTTTCAATTTCAAGATTGAGACACTTGATTCACAAGTTTAAGACGACACTGAGCTAAAAGCAGGAATGCGAGCAGCTTTTGATGTTGGCGTACCTGGGGATGGTGACACACTTGGTGTTGAGGTTCTGTGTGGTGATGGCTTTCTCCAGCTCGTCCAGCTGGCCCGTCTTCTTCAGCTTCTTCACCAGGCTTTTGACGGCCTTCTCGCACCATTTCTCCTCCTGGCCGTTCTGCTCTCCGCCCCCTCCCGCTCCGCTCGAACCGCTGGCCGACTTCTTCCAGCCCAGCAGACGCTTCACCACGGGCGGAGTGAAAGGCAAGATGGAGGACATGTTTTTGGGGTGTCCAATGAGCGGTCAGCCCCCTACTGGGCAGGTGGAGTTAGAGAGACAGATGGAGGCTAGGGGAATGGGGAGGAACAGACCCAACGTTCCTAACTGGCTTTAGGAAGAGGGTCTCTGGGCTGATTATGAGGGGGCAGGGGACAGAGAAGCTTAGGAAACGGGAGAGGAAAGGGGGGCGAGGGGGTCACCTGAGTGGAGAGAAGCAGAAATCAAGAACAGCTGATGACAGACTCTGTAAAATCCAAACTTCAGGGATGAGACTAGAACCTCCATCCTGTCTCTTGCCCTAATTACAACTACAAACTAAAGACTTCATTCAATTGTATCTTTTTATTATTATTTGTTCTACAGCTGGTCATTTGGGGAGTTTGGGGTTGGTGAGATACTTTAAATGTTTTTGAAAGAAACTCACCAGAGCCACATTTATTTGATTAAAAATACATAGTAATATTGTGTTATTCGAATTTAAAATAACAGTTTTCTATTTGAATGTTTTAAAATGTCGTTTATTCCTGTGATCAAAGCTGAATTTTCAGCATCATTACTCCAGTCTTCAGTGTCACATGATCCTTCAGAAATCATTCTGATATGAAACATTTCTTAGTGTCAATGTTGATTAATATTTTTTTTTTGTGGAAACCGTGATGTATTTTTTTCAGGATTCTTTGATGAATAGAAAGTTCAAAAGAACAGCATTTATTTGAAATCAAAACTGTCACAAATGTCTTTAATTTTGCTTAATTTAATGCTTCCTTGATGAATAAAAGTAAATTTCTTTCAAAAAAATTTATATAATAATTAATAAATTATACTGACTCAAAACTGTGTAAAAACATTCTCTTATTCCAAACTTTTAAATAGGGCTGCCCCCTTATAGTCGACTAAACGTTAGTCGACCAAAATTGTATTAGTCAGAAAAAAAAAAAACTCCACAGGAAGTCACGCAGTCCGTGAGGGATAGATTGTTAACAGCGGGTTCTTGTAGTAATTACAGTATGTCAAGCAGGAAATCCAAATGTTCGCCTATCATCCATCGACCTTAAATATGGCTTATTATTTGAAACCTAGATAAATGTGCGCTATTATTAGGTGCATATCAAAGTGTTTGTGCGGAGTGTGGAAGCTGAAGTATTAGCGTGCTAACTGCATGACATGGAGGCGCCAGCGCAATCACTTGCATTTTTTTCTGATATCAGCGGAAACAACTTAAAATACTCATTTTTTGGTAATACAGATAAAGAGTAAAATCATTCGAAACTGGTCTAAGTTTATTTGTGTACACTCACAAGAACAAGAATACGTTGTGCCTTTGTAAAATAAAGAAAACAAACAGGATGCACTTCCTGCCGTCTCGGTCTCCGTGAACTGCAGCGCGTCACGTAAATGAACCAAAACTCAGCGTATGCTACTTGCCTCACAGACATGAGAAATCTCTCTATAGAAAGATTGAAATTTCTAAATAATTTCTGCAATTCAAAACAAATACGTCCACTACTGCGGAGATGGCGAGTCAACTTTGTTAACTTTATCTTTGCAGCCGACATTGACTCGGCTTATTATTTTAATAAATAATTAAAATGTCTTGTTTTTTTTCCTCGACACATTCATAATCATTACTTTTGCAGCAAGCTTTCCGTGCACTTGAGCGCGGAATAGGCTATATACACGCCTATTAGTGCTGTCAATCGATTTAAAAAAAAAAATTAATTAAAATGCAAATTTTTTCTGTAATTAATCGCACCTAACATAAGTTAATTTATTTTTATATAGTAATTTCACGTTTAATCTCCAAATTAATGTAGAAACAACATAAAGACAGTATTTAAATATTTAAATCTAACAGGTAAGAAATATACAGAAATTGAAGACTTTAGTCTTCACTGCATAAATTATATAAAATATAGAGTAATCCTTATTAAAGCTACAAAAGTTCAGTCAAGAGCAGTGAGTGATTTTCTCTTTGTCTTTTGTTCTTTGATTTGCATTAATGACAGACATCACAGCAGCGGGTTTATTAGGCTGCTGTCACTTTAAGATCTGAAGCACATGGCGCGGATACGGATCTGACACGCATCCTATTTTCTCACAACTCTTTGCACTCATTTAACACTTTTTAACTTAAGACTGCTTACGAGGATACTCGACAAAACAGACATTTTGCCGTACTTTTGTGTGTTTTTGTCCGTTCTGTGCGCATGAGTATGTGTGTGTCACAGAGAGGAGATTCACAGACGCGCGCCAGTACAGATTTAAGTTCTTATTTTTGCATCTTATCGCGCTTGAATGGTTTAATAGCACTTGAATGAATTAATGATAGCGTGATCATATACTGTAGCGCAGCCAAAGGATGACGGAAAAAAACGGATGCTGTGTTTTAAACAAAATTTAAGGCGTTAAACTGGAAAAAAATAATAATAATAAATAAAAAAATAATAAAAAGTTATCGCATGCGTTAACACGCTAATTTTGACAGCCCCAATATATTAAACTTGTTATGGTTTAGTATTCTCCTCAGTATATAATCAAGTAATTAAATTGATATAGACGTGTCGTGCGATTAGTCTAATAATGGCTTAAATGAACGACTACTAGTCAACTAGAAAAATCTTTAGTCGGGGGCAGCCCTACTCTTAATACATTTTTGCAATTTGGTTTGGTGACACTACAAATCACACATCAGCTTTAAATAAAGGAGCATGTTCAATAGAATTGGTTTTTCCTTGCGGTACAAAAAAAAACATTGAATTTCTCTTGTATCAGTCTCAGCCATTTAGATTTCAGTAGTGACTCAACCCTAGTCAGCAAATCAGAGATTTCATTGAAACTACAATTTTCTACAGAAAAAGAAAAGAAAAAGAAAAGAAAAAAAAAAAAAAAAAAAAAAAAAAAAAACAACTGCAGAAGACAACCTTGCCTTTCATTTAAAAGGGTTTACAATTCAATTTGAAAAGAGGTTCCACGTAAGAAAATCTATGCAGAGAAAACAGGCGAATATTGCCAGGTTGTGAACATGGGGAAGTGAAAGTCGGTTTGGCTTACGACATACCCTTACTCTGAATGCCATTTATTATAACGGGAATGACGGCCAATGAGAAAACGTTGTAAACGCCTTGAAATGCTACTTCAACAAATGCACTCAAGAGGAAGAAAACAAAGATGAAGTGTTTACTTCTCATAACAGGACAAAAGATGTTAACAGTCGAATCAACAACTTTGGGAATGGATGACATCAGAAAGGATTTAATGAGCTTTGCCAGCCAGTTGAATTAGTGTATTTGAATTAGTTCCAACGTTTGAAATCTCTAATATCAAGATTGTACAAAATAAAAAAAAACACAGAAGATCTCAGTGAACGATCAAGCTTGACAGCACTTTGGGCATCACATGCTAGTTTGAATGATTTCAATAGAACGTTTGAAGCATTTTAGGGCATCAGATGCACATTTGGAACGTTCAATTTTAACATGATTAGCAGATTTCAGGAGCATATGAAAGATTTATTTTGAGGTAACATGCACGTTGGAATCTTCAAATCAAACATACCAGTCATTTTAGGGCACGTTCAGCTTTTTTGGCAACACACACCTATTTAAACATTTTGAATTAAAGGAACAATTCACCCTAAAATAAAAATTCTGTCATTATTTACTATCCCTCAACTTGTTCCAAACCTGTATGAGTTTCTTTCTTCTGCTGAACACAAAAGATGATATTTTAAAGAATGTCAGTAACCAGAAAGTTGATGGCACCCATTGACTTCCATAGTAGGAAAAAAAAAATACAATGGAAGTCAATGGGGAACATCAACTGTTTGGTTACCAACATTCTTTAAAATATCTTCTTTTGTGTTCAGCAGATGAAAGAAACTCATACAGGTTTGGAACAAGTTGAGGGATAGTAAATAATGACAGCATTTTCATTTTAGGGTGAACTATTCCTTTAAATATTAAACGCATAGTTGGGGTATCAGACACGCCTGGAAGTTATGTTTTTTTTTTTTAAGTTAAGTTTTTTGGTTTCATGATGGACCCAACTGGCACGTACAAAATAAACGCATCTGGAACACTGTAAGCGGGAAATTAATTTTTAATTGAACGTTCACAGAATTTGAGCATCACAGGTGCTTTGAAAGTTTCAAAAATGGAACACTAATTTTTTTTTGTCTATAATTGGCATGTTGGAATGTTTGATTCTAACGTTTTGGCGCGTTTCGGGTCAGCAGCATTTAGTAATGCGACTTCGATGGCCAAAAATGTTAACGTAGACAGCTCTCTACGTTTTGACACAGCCAAACCCTGAGATGAGCAATACACTGAGGCCAAGGAGGCAGGAGTAAGTCATATCACAATATTCTTGTGAATGCATTTGTGTACAAACGCCAAAAGCAACAACATATTAATGGACAAAGCAAACATCACCATTTATATCTGCTGGTATCATTCTAATCATGCATAGAAGTATGCAACAGACCCTGCTTGTCATTATCTCATCTGTAAGCTCTAAATGACTGATAATTGATAAATAAACGTATTGTTTACCTTCTCCAGTGATCTGATGGTGTACCACGGGCTCGTTATGGCTGCATGGGCCGCTAATCGACTCCCTGTCCCGGTCTGCCAACGATATAACAAACCCCAGGATCAATACATTTACATTAATCGCTGCATTATAAACTTTCATCTGTGCAAAAGCGAAAAATCGACATTTGCCTGCTTAAACGAGGTGTGTGAGTTTGTGTGACCATTGAGTTTGTGGAAACCGCTAGCAGCCTGCGCTACTTTCTTTGACAGAAAAATAAACAGCTTTCAAACGGGGTCGCGAGCCGTTATCTTCTCATTTACCCTTCAACTCACCCTTTTAGCGGGAAGCTTTCTCTGTAAGGAAGGAGTAGCGTAAAATCCCAGCGAAACTGATTATTCGTGAGTGGGTAAAAGTCGACTTTAAACAATATTTTCCTTCCCACTGTAGCCGAATTACAGCAGCAGACGACGGCCTCCAGCGCGCGCAACCTAACATTAATGCACGCAACGCAATACGCGCTCTGCATAAGCCCCGCCTTCTATCTTTCTATTGGATAAAAGAGAAGTCTGTCATGGATATGCTTCTCGTCGATTGGCTTATAAAACCGTCAGTCGTGAACAAAATTGAATATGCAAACTACAGTCGATTTTTATTGGCTAATCAGATTGTGTCTTCTAATCAGTGATGTTTAGGTTCTAATAGAAGGCAGTGGTTTGTCCATGTGGCTGTCCATCTATTGACTTCATAATAGACTGTAACTGAACGGGGTGGGGAAATTGCATGCGAGTTACTGCCTCTAAATAACATTAATATGAGATTGTGATGTGTTGCATGCGTTCATCCGCCATTCAGTACGTAACAAATAGGACTAAAACATCTCATAAGCTTGTGCTGTAAACCACATGTGCTCCTTTGCGGTAATAAAGCATCTATAAATAAAGATTACGAGGCAGCGTGCACACAAAAAATGTCCAAAAATGTTTCAACAATGTGATGGTGTTCGCTGTAACGTCGAGAAATGGGCAAAAGTGTAAGATGTGTGCATCACAGATGTTATGGAAGTCATTATAGCAATATGTCAAGATTTGTACTATTTTTTTTTTTTCATGAAGGTGACGATGAAACATAAAGCCCAAAAATATATATTCCAGTATTAACATAAAGCACACAAAGCAGTGCCAGCTTATAATCACAGATGTCGCCATTGTCCATTATTCAATCGCTTGTTGTTAGCTGTCAAGAGCATGAATGAACGTGTACAGGTACAGTCATGTTTCATAATTTTGTGTTTTACTGTTTATGGAATGGACAGAGGCGTCATACATGCAACATGACATTTGCACTCAGTAAAATTACCCACAGTAAAATGATAGAATTTAGCGGTTTTCAACACATTTTGTAAATCAGTGTTTTTGAACTATATTTCTAAAACTTTGACTAGACTCATAATAACATATTCTCATATTTTGCTGCTACAAAGTAAAGTGTTCATGAAATGTTAATAATATGAAGGGATTTTCAATAAGGTGCACAATCATGTGCACAATCATCCAATAAGTATTTTGTTCATATGCAATGTTTTACATTTTATTTAATGTTTTGTTTTATTATTTTATTATAATAATTCTTTATTATTCAGATATTTTATTTACATTTTGTGACAATATTGTTATATTAGGAGTGTTTAAAAAATATACAAATTAAACTGTGTTTTTGTACTGTAACTTTCAAAAATTTTCAGATGAAATTCAGATGAAAAGCTTGCTTGGATGTTATATATAACCTGAAAAACACCAATTTTGTCATTTAACTTCAGTGACAGCAAATCAAACACTAAACCAGATGAGTGTAATCCAACATGATTTAAATGAAACTCTTTATGCAGAGATGATAATGTGATCATGCTGATTCCACAGAACACCATAAACTGAGCAAACAATCACTTCTTTAGGGAAATCATTCATATTTATTTATGATATATGTCTGAGTTGAGCAGCTGTGAAGTTGTGGAGCTAGTGTGAAGAGAAACACCTCACAGTTTTGCATCTTGTGGGCCGACGACAACTACTGGATGTTGTGGAATAAGTGGGACGGGGTCAGGAGGAGAGGCAAGTGACAGAGAGAAGAGTTTAGGAGCAGAGTGTTGGAAGGATGATCCAGCGTCCTGCCAGAAGAGAACCACGGGTCACGAATATTGCCAGAATGGTTGAGTCTTTTCTCTTTACAAGCAGAGACTCCAGGCCTGAGATCTTCTATCTTATAGCACAATGAAATTCTTCTCAGCCTGCTGTTATTATTGCAATGCAAAATATCAATTTAATGTATTTTAATAATTTATTCCTGTGATCAAACTCCAGTCTTCAGTGTTACATGATCCTTCAGATATCATTTTAATATGCTGATTTGATGCTCAAGAAACGTTCATTATTATTATCAATGTTGAAAACAGTTGTGCTGCTTCATATTTTTTAAATGGAATGTATGGAAAAGACACTTTTCTGCTTTCAAAAGACACTTTAGTCAAAAAAATATGTAATAAGGTACAAAGGTGTTTTAATTTTTTTAAGTTTTTAAAGGATGCCGCCCCAGTGACAGCTTTTGTACCATTTTTACTGAGAGTGTTCAATTTAAAAGTTTGGGGTAAGTAAGATAAGTAAGTAAGGCTAACCTATATATATAAAGAAAAAGAAATTAATTTCATGCAGCAATTCACATTAAATTGATCAAAAGTTGAATGTGAAAACATTTATAATGTCCCAATAGATTTCTATTTCAAACTAATGCAGTTCTTTTGAACTTTGAATAATACTGAAGAAATGTCATGGTTTCCACAAAAATATAGTTTTCAACATAAATTCATAATAAGAACCATTATTAATAATTAATTATTAGTATCAAATCATCATATTAGAATGATTTCTGAAGGATCATGTGACTGAAGACTGGAGTGACGCTAGAAAAAATCAGCTTTGATCGCAGGAATAAATTACATTTTTAAATATTTCACAATTTTACTGTTTTTATTGTATTTTTGACCAAATAAATGAAGCATTGGTTAGTTATTTTACAATATTTGAAAAATCTTAATTATTCCATATATAATATATACAAAAAAATATATAACAACTTAATTTTGATTTGAAATGCCAGCATGACGTCATGATTGAGCGGGTCTCGCGCAGCGGAATCTTATAAAGGATTGTGATTGGCCCACACACGCGCGTGGTTTCAACAGGTGTGATGGACCTTCGGCGTTTTATCTGCTGCACGGTAGTGTTCGCCTTACTGTCAGGTAATATTTTGCCTCTCGTTTTTAGATTATAAACTTATAAGAGCGGTAGGACAGTTTAATGATATTTATTTCAATATGCATCCGATTCTTTATTAAAAAGATAAAGGTGAGAACCGGGGCTAGTTGTGATAAGGCGAGTCTCAGTTTTGAGCGAGTGTTGTCTGTAAAAGTGGTTTCATTTGTTGGTTTCAGACACTTTTAAATTACAACACTTTTATTTATTTATTTTTTTTAATTTATTTATTTATTTATTTATTTTTATCAATTCTGTCCTTTAAACTAAAATTCTATATTTTTTCAGCATGTTGTGTAACAAATAAACACCATAAAACCACGTACACTAACATTCAAAAGTTAGAATGTGATGTTTGATTCATTTCTGAAAAGTGTCAGTTTCATAATGGATCGATTAATAATTTTTATCCATTGACTCCAATGGTCTTTATATTAAATTAAGCAAACAAACAAAAAAAAAACTACCTTTTCTGGTCTGAATGCATTGAATTAATCGAAAGTGTCAGTAAAGAATTTCACATTGTTACAAAACAATTGCTATTTAAAATAAATGTTGTCGTTTTTGAAATTTCTGTTCATCAAAGACTGTATCATGGTTTCCACAGAAATATTAAGCAGCTTAACTATTTTCAACACTGATAATCAGAAATGTTTCTTGAGCATCAAATCATCATATTAGAATGATTTCTGAAGGATCATGTGACACTGAAGACTGGAGTAATGATGCTGAAAATTCAGCTTTGATCACAGGAATAAATTACATTTTACAATATATTCACATAGAAAAGTTATTTTAAATTGTTCAAAATACAGTAAAAACATTAATATTATTACATCTAAAAAAAAAAAAAAACCTTACCGACCCCAGACCTTTGAACACTAGTGTACTTTAAGTTGGATATGTCCTTATTTATAGAGTTGTAATATAATCTGTATGTGTCAAAAGCATTGAAAGTGAATGTTCTCTCAGGTGTGGATGGAGACTGCAGCAGGAGCCAGTGGCAGTGTGATGATGGGGTGTGTGTGCCGCACAGATGGCGCTGTGATGGTGTCAGTGAATGCCAGGATGGATCTGACGAGATGGACTGTTGTATGTATAGGAGACCACCTGCTTTTCAAAAATTGTCTGTTTCTTTACATTTACAATGATCTTGTTGAATTCATTCGATTGCAACTTCTATGGAAGAACACCACTAATAAACAAGCATACCATTAGTATGTCAACCAGGAGATTTGGAGTGTGCGGATGGTTCCGGGTGTATGTCTGGGTCGGCTGTTTGTGACGGGCGGCCCCAGTGTCCTGATGCTTCAGATGAGTGGGATTGCAGCTGGCGTTTAGGGTGTCTCTCAGGTGACTGGAAGTGCAAGAACAACATCTGCATCCCACGAGACCTTCTCTGCAATGACGTCAACGACTGCGGCGATAACTCTGATGAAGAAACGTGTGGTGAGATGCTTTAGAAGTGTAAACACTGTTATATGGTGTATGAATGTCGTTCCATAAGATCAACCGGAGAAGTTGAGAGACTTTTTATATTATTGTACCACTTGCTTAAAGTAAATGCTAGAAGAGACGAGCTCTGATTATCAGGGTCCTAACACAAGGAAATGGAACATGTTCACATATGCAAAATTGAATGGAAAAGATTCAGATAGTTGTATTTGGTGGAAAATGAAAAGTGCCTCTATAATGCTATTTTAAACACCTCCTTTTCTGAGAGTCTACTTTGCTCTGATTGGTCAGACGGCCCAGTCTGTTATGATTGGTCTACTCTGCTCTGATTGGTCAGAAGGCCTAGTCTGTTGTGATTGGTCTACTATGCCCCGATTGGTCAAATTTATTATAAACCTACATAGGTTTGTGCAGGAAGTAAGACTGGAATTAATGGTGACTCGTTTCAGGCAGTTTAGAATCGATTCTTTCTTTCGGGAAACAATAACTCCATTTATCTGCATTTTGATCTTTACAACTTTACATAGCTTTTATATTCACAAACAGCTATATTACACACCTACATGAAAGGTAATATCTGGAAAGTGTAATAAGGGTACTTTACCATTTTTCCTCATTGGTGTATGATTGTGCATGTAAATGCCTTTATTGCACTCACAACACGCAGGCAAATGAAATTGTTGGGTTATGGCTAAAAAAATAACTAGCAAATATATATTTGTGTGAAATGTTTTTCTAGGGTCCTGTGGGAAGATGAGCATGCGCTGTGCTGATGGCAGGTGTCTAAGCCAGAGAGAGAGGTGTGATGGAGTCACTCAGTGCTCAGATAAGAGAGATGAGCCTCTTACATGTGGTACGTAGACACCCGCAATGTTATTTGTGTTTTGTTTTGAAGTATGTTGGAATTTGATCATGCATAATATCGCAAACAATTTGTTATTTAGTGATTTAGTATTTTGTCTAGTTATCTGTGTAGCGATTTGTTCATTGGTGTAGTTATGTAGTATTTTATTATTTGTTTTTATTTGGTTCGTTATGTATTTCTTTTTTTTTTTTTTGGGGGGGGAATTCACCTCTCTTTTTCTAACTAGGTAAAAGTTGTCATAATGGCAATGGCGGCTGTAGCCATACTTGCATTGACCAGCTTTGGGGAGCCCTGTGCACTTGTCCCACTGGAATGACCCTTTCTGCAAATGGAGTTAATTGTGAAGGTACAGTCGTTGCTCTTGTGCCTGTAAGCAGTCTATATTTGTAGTAGCGCACTACCATACCATTCATACAATTTCTGCAATATTTATTATCTATACTGTTTTATGGACGTATGAAAGATTCATTTTATTCCACCTTATTTTGCATTCCTATGAATGTGCGAGACTTTCAAAATTCATTTGCCACTATAAATAAGCTGGGAGAATAACAAAATGCAGTAAATGTTAAAATTTGCGTTAACCAGTGTGTTTATGACTACGATAATAATGTAAAATATTATGATAAAAGTTTGCAGTCTCAAGCAGCAAAAGGACTTTTTTTTTTTTTTTTAAATTTATCAACTGAAATAACTGGAAGTGGATGAGCCCGGAAGCCTCTACACATTCAAGTTACAAATGGCCACGCCCGCTTGTACGTGAAAAATAAAGTGAATGCATTCGCTGAATTGTGCTGTATACAATGAATCATACTGCCTAGAATACTGGATCCCACAGCTGAATGCATCCAATATTGCGAATGGACCAGGAGTATTTTTAGTTTCTCTTTCTTGACTTATTTACAATTTACACTTACCTGGATCAAAAATGAACCGTATTTCTGAGGAAGAAAAAGCTGCACTGTCAACTTGCTACAAATTATGTATTTTCCAGAAAATATTCAAATAATTCAACTGCCCTTTTGCAAAGCCACTTTCATCTTGGAGAATTATAATTGCAGATATAGGCCTGGTTTCACAGACAGGGCATAGATTAAGCCAGGATTAAACCTTAGTTCAATTAGGACATTTAAGTAGCTTTTATAAATGTGCCTTAGAAAAAACATTACTGGTGTGCATCTTGAGTCAAAACAATGGCACTGATATTTTAAGATATGTGCAAGTGCAACCTGCTTTCAGTTAAAACAGATCAAATGTGCATTTTGGTCTGGACTAGCTTAAGCTTTGTCGGGGGTTAATGTTTTTCTCTCACCATAAATGTCTCCATACTATACTGTACATGAAAACAGTATTTGGGGCTTGGCCCCTAGTGCGTGTTGTTTTCATTAAATAAGGATTGTTCTTTTTATATTCCAGATGTCAATGAGTGTGATCAGTCTTTCGGACCTTGCATGCACTTGTGCACAAATACACCAGGGTCTTTTCGATGTCTGTGCCAGAATGGTTTCAGACCTCTTGGCAATGGCTCTTGTGAAGCTCAAGGTAACTTACGGCATACGTTTTCTGAAAAACAAGTTTACACAATACAGATAATGTCAAATTGTTTTTTCAAGGGGCTGTGATGAAGATTTTGACAACCAGGAAGGGGCTCATTGGGTTAGTGAATGTGAAGACCAGAGTGTATGAGCCGCTCCTTACAAGTGAGAGTGACCCTATAGCCATAACCTATGATATCCAAAAGAACATCATTTACTGGGCTGATCAAAATGGGAGTATATACAAGGCTTATAACCGGAAGAGCACGATTCTGTATTCAGGTTAGTTACTGTGAGGGATTTTTGCCAAATCCATGCAGAAATGATTCACACCCAAAACCTATTATTCCCCACTTATTAGGGCAGTCTGGTGTGAAGAGTCTAGCCATCGACTGGCTTACTGGACAGTTGTATTGGGCGAGTGTTACCCAGAAAGCCATCTGCACTGGTGCAGCTGATGGTAGTGCTGTAGGCATAGTCATGTCCAAAGAAATGGACCCAAGCGATATGGTCCTCAGCCCAATCGAGAGGTACAGAGGTACTTTTCCCCTTAGTACAGATTTGAGGAGCACCATTATACATGGCTTTTTTCTTCTTCGTAGTTTCATATTTTGGATTAATAAAGGAACGAATGAAGAAATAACCATTGAGAGGGCGGAAATGGATGGTTTGAATCGGACAACACTGATGTTCGTTACTGCACAGCTTCCAAGAAGTCTCACGTTGGATGTAGCAGCACGGCGGCTGTATTGGATCAGTGTTTACAAAATGGTTCGTTACGTTTGGAAAAACCCAAAAATTTAATTGACAATTTTGTATTTATTTTGAGATCTTGAAATTTGATATTCCAGTCAATTGAGAGCATCAAGACAGATGGCACTGGGCGGCACACCTTTTGGGATTTCTTTCAAGGAAGTCGTGCTCAGACCCTAGCCGTGTTTAACGGCTGGTTCTACTGGGCTGATGAGAGAAAACTATGGCAGGCTCCTCAAAATCGGCCTGCTGCCAAACAAGATGGATTCATCCTAAAAGCCTCACTTCCTGTTCTGAACATCTACCATGCGCTTCAGCAACCCCAAGGTGAATACATTTTTTTTTTTTTCTGAATTTATCATAGTGTTTACTAGAGGTGTGCAATTTAATTGTCTACAGTTATATTAAATTCTACGATAATATCATTTTTTTTTTTTTTAAAACAATGTGTAATCTGACATTGTCCCTCACTTTGCACAAACCAAACAAACATGCCTAGAGAGTCCATACACTGCGTGATGTAGCCTTTTCGGTTTAGGTTAGACTACTGCGTGTGCGCATTTAGAGTGCGTGATTTACTCTATTAAAATGCAGTAAAATGCCCCTGTATGAGTGTCATCTTAGGCTATATTTATATCATATAATATACACTGCCTGGCCAAAAAAAAGTCGCTGTTTGGATTTAAATAGGAAAATGCTTAAGAGTCAATAGCCACGTTTCCACTGAAATTACCCAATTTGTCCCAGGAACTTTTTTTTTTTCCCCCAGACCTGTTGCTGTCTGCGTTTCCATCATGGTCTAAAGTACCGTGAAGATTAGGCAAATTAGTCCAGTTATGTAGGACTGCAGGTGACTTTCCAGTTCCTGCTGGATTTTGTCCTCCGCATATAAGCTTAATGAAGCCTTAACCTTGTCATCGGTCACATTTTTTTAATTATTTATTAAAAATAACTGATTGTTTATTTGAAGAGCAAACAACCACATGCATCGCAACAGACGGTGGTTGAAATAAAATGCTGCGTGAACTCAACCAATCAGCATGTTCAGCGCCCAAGTCCCACCCCCGAAAGTTCCTGAATTTTGAAAAAGTAATACCTCGCGAGCAGGTACTTTCTTAGGGGGGCGTTTTTACCCGGAACTTCATTTAGACCCTGGTACCACCCCAAAGTCCCTAGTTCCTGGAGAAAGTTCCTGTGGTGGAAACGTGGCTAATGATTGGATCATTATTTCAGTGATTATGTTTTAAAGTGATTTATGAAGATTTTGGGATGTGCTGGGGTAGACTTTACAGGGAGCTTGATGCTTGCATTGTCAATACAAGATCTTGACCAAAAATTGATGCACCTCTTGATGGAAATAACATCACAACATTTTTTTCCATCAAGAGGTGAATAAATTTTTGGTCAAGATCTTGTATTGACAATGCAAGCGTCAAGCACTCTGTAAAGTCTACTCCCGCACATCACAAAGACTTTCAATGAATTTAAGGTCTGAACTCAGAGGTGCCAATTCATGTGTGAAAATAATTCATGCTCCCTCCCAACCATTCTTTCACAATTTGAGCCTGATGAATCTTGACGCTGTCATCCTGGAATATGGCTATGATGTGTCTTTTTCTTACATGGTGGTTTAAGAAATGAAATTTGAATTTTAGATGGCTTCTGTTTCTCCTCTGCATTGCAAAGATGGATTTTGTTGATACTGATTTCATTTTTACTGGTAACAGCCCTATAGGGTCTTATTCTAATGGAATTTATTGATTTAAATGTAGTAATTTGAAATAATAAATGATGCACATGCTACATTTATTTAGGTGAGGGAAAAAAATTGCCCTTTTAAAGGTAAAAATGGAGATAAAAGGTAAAATCTATTTAAATTTATTGGAAAATGTTTTATCTGTCACTTCTGCGAAGTGCGAACTAACACCGCAAAAAATAAGAATGAAACTTAGCTGTCCACGGCAGTCCTAAACCTGCCAAGGTACCAGCACAATAACACACTCAGCAAAATATCGTCTGATCATCGTTATCAACAAAATATAAAATATCAAGATATAATGTTTTGTCAATATTGCACACCCCTAGTGATTTACACCACGTCATTGGCTCAAGCCTCAACTAATTAGTGTTTCCTTGATGTACATGTAGGTTTTACACCATGTAAAAACTCAGGCTGCCAGCTGTGTTTGCCCTCCAAGAAAAGTGCTGTTGGATTCACCTGTCTGTGTCCTGAGGGAGCGTTGCCCATGTCTTGGGGATCTTGCGAAAGTGTGTTTATTTAGCATTTATTATTAAGCATTTATTTAAAGATTGGCCTATAACTTGGCTCTTGACGATTTGTTTAATCTCTTGTCATTGGCAGATTTTAAGGTCGCCTATGCAACAGCCACAACCATATACAGTTTAGAGTTTGCTGGAAAGACTCCTGTGAAAACTGAACTCTTTACTTCGGATGAAGACATCCAGTCCTTTGACATGTACTGGCAGCGTGGATGTCTGGTTTGGTCTAATGGGACTGGTCACGTAAAGATTAACATACATTCTCAGGACTTATCAGAGTACCTTCTGACTTTAAAACCTGGTACGTTGTTACTATTTCACATAAGGCCTGAAACATACTGTACACAAAATGTCAGGGTGTTACAAATCTCTTGATACATTTCATAATGGAAAAAAGCCTCATCAAAAGAACAAAGTAGTTTGGCATATTTTATTACCTATGCTTTTTTTTATTTTTATTTTGAAATATATTAAATGTGAAAATTTGATGCGTACACATGTATAGGTATAAGCAAAATATTACTTTTTGCTTTGTTACACTATGGTGTATGGTATAAATGTGAATACCAAAAAAAATGAATACAAAGATTACTTTTCTAGGAACTTGGCACATGTGCCATTTATTTATGCATGCATTCATGAATTTTTTTTTTTTTTTTTTTTTTTTTTTTTTTTCTTTCTTTATCATGGACATTAGGTTGCATATTAAATATGGACAGTGTCCTCATGCTTGCAAGACATCAGCCAAACATTCGTGGTTGTGTACTTGTGCAGTAGTTTTTGGCTTGTAGTCTGATTTGCATGTTTCGGTGCTTCATGTATCGAATTGTTTTGAACATTTAATGAAAATGGCCATTATATTAGACGCAGACTTTTACTAAAGATCTCAGCTGTGATTTTATTCCAGCTCATAATGAGTAATTCTGACTTGCCTTTTCACTTCCCTTAGCCTGCGTCCTCAGAGTTGACCAGAGAACCGGGAATCTGTATTGGCTGGCATGTGATGAACTTTCCATTGGTGTTTCAACCATTGGCCCCCTTGAACAAAGTATTTCCAGGCAGCTATATCAAGCCAAAACTGCAATCCTAGACCTGTTTGTGGATTGGCAGAGAGGAAAGCTGTACTGGCTAGAGGGAGGTCAGATCATGAGAATGAAACTGGGTCTATTTGGTGGAACAGCAGAAGCTATCTTCAGCTTTGAGGACAGTGGAGTCGACAGTGTTGTGTTTGACAGAAAAGCGAATGGCTTCCTTTGGAACATGGAGTCTTGTGAGTGTCCTCTTCTTTATGAATTGACCATTAGTGTGCACACTACAGGTTTTCATGTACTTAAACTGAATGTGATGTTTGCTTTAGACTTGCAGGTTATGAGTCTATTGAAGATGAGGAACTACTCAGCTGGTTTAGACTGGATCGTTCCTGGCTCCATCGTGGCTGCTTATGAACCCTATATGGTGGCATTGTTCAATAACGTCCTGACAGTTTGGAATCGTAAAAATGGTGCTCGTGTCTCTGGGGTGGCAGTAGAGAATAGAGTTGTTAGCTTATGTGTTGCCCTCAGGGAAGTCCAGCAAGGTTTGTAATTAGTCTTCTGGGTTTCATTTTGTGCGATTTATGCTACAGTTACTTATTTGTAGTTTTTAATGCACTTCAGATAAGATGACCGAAGATGTGCGTCCTACTGAGGTGGCTTGCAAAAGTCCCTTAGTCTTTTGTCAAGGCTCAACAGTGTGTATCAGTCGATCTCAGCGGTGTGATGGGAAGAGAGACTGTCCAGATGGGTCTGATGAGACCTCATGTTTGCACATGTGTGCAAAGCCAGGTATGCTTTATGACAGGCATAGTTCACCCAAAAATAAAAAAGGTAATTTACTAACTAGGGATGTGCATGAAGCCTAAATCCGGAAAAAAAAAATGAATGACGCATTCTACGGTTCCCCTAAAGGGACATGGTTAGGCTTGCTGCGGTAGCCGGTTACATTTACATTACGTTAGATTTCACTTCTCATGTGAAGATGGTAAGGAGAGATGACTGACAGAATGTCGGAGGATTTGGTGCGCAACAGATCCTGAGTGTCATTGAGAAATATCTCATCTTGTCAAATGTGTTGTCAATACCGCCACTTCCTAAACACAGAGTCTGCGAATTCGATAGTGAAAATGAAAAGCGATTTCAATACCCTGCGGGCACCAGGGAGCCGCTATTAATATGCGATATAATTACCCAACTGTATAATTGCAAGACAACGCAAAAGCGTTAATATTTTTTCCTAGAATACGTCATTTCCTTTACGAACATGGTATTCGGCACATCCCTATTACTAACCCTCATGTCGTTTGAATCCTATGACTTTTCTTAAGATTTCTAGATACTTAAGACCTGTTTTTACATTGTTTTAAAATACACTGCAAATAACACATGAAAAATGACGGAAGCGTAAAATAATATATATTTTTATTTTAAGTATGATGCTAATTTTGTTCATATTTAACCTGAAAGAGTATTTGAATAATGGTCAACTTCAATATTTAGTACAATATTGTATGCAAGTGTTTTTTTGGGGTGGGTTTGGTCTTATTCGTTTTTGTTTAGCTTTGTTTTTGTTTCTTTCTTGGTGTGCATAGGTCACTAGACTACAGGAAATTTTAATTGAAAGAAAATGCTTTGTTCCTCCAGGTGACTTCCTGTGTAAGGATGGAAGTAAGTGTGTGGAGAGAGATTTGGTGTGTGATGGTCACTCTCACTGCATTGACGGTTCAGATGAGATGGAATGTCCCACCATGGCTGCTAAAACCTCAACCACAGCATTGAAGTGTCGTGTGGGCTCTAAACTCTGTGAGGACGGACTTGAGTGTGTCCTGTACAGTCATGTGTGTGATGGAGAGCTGGACTGTAAGGATGGATCTGATGAACGAGGCTGTGAATATAAGTGTAAAGCAGGTAAAACACATTATTATTCGGATTCCTAACTGCTTTATGTAACCAAGACGTGTAACTGACATTTAAAGTAAATGTTCCTCATAGATCAGTTCCAGTGCGCTCATGGGAGGATGTGTATTGACAAAAAGCAGGTGTGTGACGGCACACCTCAGTGTCAGGACCGCTCTGATGAAATGGACTGTTTTACTCGCTCACACGACTGCAAACACCAGTGTGACAATAAAACTCGCTGCATCCCAGAAAACTTCCTCTGTGATGGAGAGAGAGACTGTGTAGACGCTACTGATGAAGACAACTGCTGTGAGTTATCAAAAGATGGAGATTTATTTGTATCTCAGTTGACTCATTTGAGGTTTTTGCCTAATCTATGGATATTTATAGTCAGCATATTGACTCTATATACAGAGGGTTCCCACACCTTTTGACCAGTGAGTTTTCATCCATTTCTATGGCGTTTTTCAGTTATTCATGATTACTCTTAGGCAGGGATACCTTTTTTTGTCAGCTGAACCCCTTTCATCCAAAATATTTACTTGAAGTATCCCCTGAGATTAATATTATGAGTTAAAGGGATAGTTCACCCAAAAACGAAAATTAGCCCATGATGTACTCACCCTCAAGTCATCCTAGGTGTATATGACATTCTTCTTTCAGACGAAAACAATCGGAGTTATTAAAAATGTCCTGGCTCTTCCAAGCTTTATAATGGCAGTGAATGGCAGCCCAAAATTTGAAGCTCAAAAAAGTGCATCCATCCATTATAAAAGTAATCCACACGGCTCCAGGGGGTTAATAAAGGCCTTCTGAAGCGAATCTTTGGGTTTTTGTAAGAAAAATATCCATATTTAAAACGTTATAAAGTAAAATATCTTGCTTCCAGCAGACCGCCTTCCGTATTCAACTTACGGAAAAAGCCTAACTTCCGCGACATTGACGTCGGACATAGCGTAAGCGTTTTTAACTGCGAGAGGCATTACACTTACGGAATACGGAAGGCGGTCCACCCGAAGCTAGATATTTTAGTGTATAAAGTTTTAAATATGGATATTTTTCTTACACAACATCGATTCACTTCAAGAAAGCCTTTATTAACCCCCTGGCGCCGTGTGGATTACTTTTTATAATGGATGGATTTTTTTTTTTTTATTTATTTATTATTTTTTTTTATTTATTTATTTTTTTTTTTTAATTATTAGCTTTTCATAATCCCACTGCAGTTCCCTCACAATCCTCCAGGGTTTCTCCAATCCTGGTTTGGGAAATCAGCTTCTTTTTAAACTAGTGGTTCTGGCACTCTTGTGCTTGAATATAATTACTAGTAATTTATGTACATTATTTTGGACTGTCCAATGACGACCTTGTATTTAATACTATTGATGAATGCTATATCTGTATTCTCTGCTCAGCTAAGACTAACAGAGAAGTAAATGCGGTGACACTGAACAAAGGCAGCTCAGGTTTTGCACCTCCGCCTCCGATCTGTAGAAGCCCATCCATGATGTGTCCAGGAACATCACTGTGCATTTCCCAAACACGGCTGTGTGACGGAAAGATAGATTGTCCGGATGGTTCTGATGAAGTTTCATGCATACACGTTTGTTCAAAACCTGGTAAATCTTAGCTTGATCTTCAATGTAGATAATCTTTTTCTAAAAAAAACAAGCAAAGCACTGACATCTGTAATATTGTGCCAGATGACTTCCTGTGTAAGGACAGGAGGAAGTGTGTTGATGGGAATCTGGTGTGTGATGGCCGCTCTCACTGCCTTGATGGTTCTGATGAGGTGGCTTGTAACATGGCTGCTAAAACCTCAACCACAGCAACATTGAAGTGCCGTGTAGGCTCTAAACTCTGTGAGGACGGACTTGAGTGTGTCCTGTACAGTCATGTGTGTGATGGAGAGATGGACTGTAAGGATGGATCTGATGAACAGGGCTGTGAATATAAGTGTAAAGCAGGTAAAACATTATTATTATTATTATTATTATTATTATTATTATTATTATTATTCCTAACTGCTTTATGTAAACAAGACGTGTAACTGACAATTAAACCAAATGTTTCCTCATAGATCAGTTTCAGTGCGGTCATGGGAGGATGTGTATTGACAAAAAGCAGGTGTGTGACGGCACACCTCAGTGTCAGGACCGCTCTGATGAAATGGACTGTTTCACTCGCTCACACGACTGCAAACACCAGTGTGACAATAAAACTCGCTGCATCCCAGAAAACTTCCTCTGTGATGGAGAGAAAGACTGTGTAGACGCTACTGATGAAGACAACTGCTGTGAGTTATCAAAAGATGGAGGTTTTGTCATTTGTTCAATGCGTTTTCATATTTATGCCCTCTCAGTGAGTATTTAAAGGTGAACTATTATCTGCATCAATAGCAGTGTTGGGGAGTAACTAGTTACATGTAACTAGATTTATGTAATTTAATTACAAATTAAATGTAACTAATCAGTTACAGTTACTGAGGGAAAAAAATGTGTAATTAAATGAGTTACTTATGAAAATGTTAATGATTACAAAGGGGGTTACATCTGAATATTTTCTGTAGAAAGCTAAGATGTTGAATAATATTAATTTGTTGCTTTTCCTGATTTTGATATGCACGATGCCTCATGCCATTTGAAAGTCCGTTTAGTTAAGCGATGCTATTCTGATGCTTTAGATTGGCTCTCGTTTGATTTTGCAGTGCACCACGTCTGCCAGTTACATCAGTCCAAAAGCTTTAGGCTACAACCTGTCTGAGAGCCAACATGGCGAGTGATAAAGCGTTCCAGTGCTGGAAATTAGAAAAGTAATCAATGTAATCATTGTTACTTTAATAAAATAATTTAAATTGTTACACTACTTATTACATTTTAAATAGGGTAATTGTAATCTTTAATCTCTTACACTTCCAAAGTAACCTTCCCAACACTGATCAATAGCATCACCAAACAGAGTTGCAAAAGTTTCCCAAGGTTATTTTTTAGAAACAGGATTCCCAAACATTCCACATTTTATTGGTTAGACAAACAGTTGCAACCCAAACTCTCACCATTGGTTGAGTCAATTTTTGCTATGCTGGCCCACTGGTATTTTTTTTTTTTTTTTTTTTTTTTTTTTTTTTTTTTTTTTTTTTTTTTTTTTTTTTAAAAAGCGCCACAGTGTTATTTCTAGCAAAATCAACCTGCAAATGCCTTGGTTTACTGTTCCATACAACTCTGGAGTAGGTGAAAGTATTCTAACGTCAGTTACATGCATGCCTTTTAAAGGTGCAATATCCTGTTTAATTTTTCCATTAACTCCACTAATGTTGTATTAATGTTTCTTGCACTGAAAATAATAATTCCTAACCCTTTCTGGCTTTTTTTTTTTGCAACTATATACTTTTAGGACCTCTATGTAAATGACCTCTCTTATTATTGGTAAACGTCTTTTGCATGTGAAATACAACAACGTGCTCATGTTCGGTGCTTAACCATTTTTGATAAATGCCTGATCTCCATGTGTTCACAGCTGAGATTAAAAGAGGGGATATAAATTTGGTGACACCGAACAAAGGCAGCTCAGGTTTTGCACCTCCGCCTCCAATCTGTAGAAGCCCATCCATGATGTGTCCAGGAACATCACTGTGCATTTCCCAAACTCGGCTGTGTGACGGGAAGATAGATTGTCCCGATGGTTCTGATGAAGTTTCGTGCATACATGCTTGTTCAAAACCTGGTAAATCTTTGCTTTTTTTTTTTTTTAGAAAAAGATTTACATTTGAAGATCAAGCAAAGCACTGACATCTTTAATATTGTGCCAGATGACTTCCTGTGTAAGGACAGGAGGAAGTGTGTTGATGGGAATCTGGTGTGTGATGGCCGCTCTCACTGCCTTGATGGTTCTGATGAGGTGGCTTGTAACATGGTGGCTAGATCCTCAACCACAGCAACATTGAAGTGTCGTGTGGGCTCTAAACTCTGTGAGGACGGACGTGAGTGTGTCCTGTACAGTCATGTGTGTGATGGAGAGATGGACTGTAAGGATGGATCTGATGAACGGGACTGTGGTCGTCAATGCCAATCTGGTTAGACATTTCAGTACTCAAACCTTTTATATCTTGTTTCATAACAATTTGGCTATTATATCCAAGTACTGACCCTTTGTTCTACCACCACAGGGCAGTTCCAGTGTACCTCTGGAGGGAGATGTATTGAAATGAATCAGGTGTGTGATGGTACTCCTCAGTGTCTGGATAAGTCTGATGAAGCAGGATGCTGGAAACCCTCAAGAAGCTGCAGCATGCGCTGTGACCAGGATACTCACTGTATTCCAGAAGTCTTCATCTGCAATGGGGTTAGGGATTGTCTGGATGGCACAGATGAAGCCAACTGTGGTGAGCCAACACTTCTCCTGAACTGTAGTTAGTCTAAGATTATGTAATAACTGGATTAAAATTGTAAGCGCTTGTGGAAGTCAACCAAACTTTATGCCAATATCAAAAGTGTATCAGTAGTTGCTTGTTACGTTCCAATTTTTACTCTATCAGTCGTCTCCACTTTTCAAATATAGTGTCATTTTTCAAAGACTTATTCTATAGCTGGTGGAAGAATGAAATGTTATCCATAACCTAATAAGACCCCACCTGCTCCATGTTTTGTGACAGCTATATCCAGACCAGCTCAGACAAGCTGTAAGAGTCCCTCTGTACTGTGCCTGGGAACATCAGTATGCATGTCTCAGGAGCAGCTGTGTGACGGCAGTAGAGACTGTCCTGATGGATCTGATGAAGCGTCTTGTATAGATGCATGTGCTGCTCCAGGTAAAATAACAAGTTCTCCCAGCTGGTAAAAAAAATGCTTTAACCAGCCTTAAGTGTTTTGATGTTCTTGAATGGTTTAAACTGGTTTAGTTTGTCTCCCAGCCTGATCAGCTAACAAGTGCCCCAAATCCTTCTAAAACTACCAAACCGGTCCTGCATGAAGAACCGCAAACAACCTTAGACTGATTTTTAGACTGCTCCTTTTCAGCCTCCACCTTATTTCTTCTCCTCATTCTCCTTCTCCTTGTTCTCTTGCTTGTTGGTCTCCTCTGCTTCCTCATTCTCCTCCTTCACTATTCTTCTTCTTCTTCTCCTCCTCCTCCTCCTCCTCCTCCTCCTCCTCCTCCTCCTCCTCCTCCTCATTCCTTAAAGGGATAGTTCACCCAAAAATTCTGTCACTTACTCACCCTCAAGTTTTTTTTCAGACCTGTATGAATTTCTTTCTTCTGCTGAACACAAAGGAAGATATTTAGAAGAATGTGACAGAGGAAATATTGAAGCATGTTGAAGATAAGTTAGATCCCTTTCAGTTTGCGTATAGGGCAGGGAGGGGTGTTGAAGATGCCGTAACTACTCTTGTGCATTTAGTAGCTCAACATTTGGAGACTTCAAAAGCAAGGGCTCGGCTGGCTTTTATTGATTTCTCATGATTTCAACACAATTAGGCCACGTGTTAGCCGAAAAGCTTGTCAAACTATTTAACCTGGATCTTAATTTGGTAAGATGGATAGTCTTTTTTTTTTTTTTTTTTTTTTTTTTAAATCGAACAGGACTCAGTGTGTGCGAATCAATGGTTTGCTATCTTCCAAGTTATGTTCCTCTACAGGTTCCCCTCAAGGGTGTGTACTTTCCCTTCTTTTTATTTTATATACCAATGATTGCAGTAGTACACGGTCATCCGCCAACTTAGTATATCTATTGTCCACTGTAATTGTAAGCCTTCTAGCAAATGAGGAGACATCTCATGGACCTGTGGTGGAGGATTTTATTTCCTGGTGTGCAAATTGTGGCCTAAATTTAAATATAGCTAAGACCAAAGACATGATTATAGACTTTGGAAAGTCTGTCATTTGTCACTCCTACTGTAATTAATGGTAGGGACCTTGAGCTTGTGGATGAGTATAGATATCTGGGTACAGTGATTGATAATAAATTAAACTTTGCTAATACTGATGCCATTTGTAAAAAGGTTCAACAACGTTTGTTTTTCTTAAGGAAAATGAATTATTTTAAGGTATGTAAAGTGTTAATGACTGTTTTACTGGAGTTTTATTGAATCTGTCATTTCTTACTGTCATTGTATGGTTTCATAGTCATTCTGTTTCTACCAGACAAGCTAATACAAAGTTGATTTAGACTGCATCCAAGGTTATTGGAGTTCAACAGATATCGCTTCAAGACATTTTTTTAAAGAACGCGGTTAAAAAAGCCTATGCGATTAATTAATTTGTTCATCTCATCCATTATATATAGAGTTTGTTGTACCATCAGGCTGTAGATATAGAGCAATTAGGGGGAGAACAAGGAGGTTTAAGAACTCATTTATACCAACTGCTATTTCTGTTAAATCACCTGTAATCATGGGTAATATGCTGCTAAATATTTTTTTTTTATTTATTTTTTTATTTTATTAAATGTCTGTGTGTGACGTGTGGCATCTGTGCAAACTAAATTTCCTAACGGATTAATAAACTGAACTGAATGTTTATAACCAAGCAGATCTCGGCAGCCATTGACTACCATAGTGGGGAAAAAAATGCTTTGGGAGTCGATGGGTGTCGAGATCTGCTAAATGATGACTTTTTTTTTTCTTTTTCTTTTTTCTCACCTCTTCATTTTTCTCCTCCTCGTTGCTCTTCTCCTCGGCCTCCTTCTCCTGCTCCTCCTCTTCCGTCACCTTTTTCTCCTCCTCGTCTTCTGCTTCCGTATTCTCCCTTCTCCTCATCCTCATTTTCTGCCTTCTACTTTCCCTCCTCCACTTCCTCCTCTTCCTTCTCGTTTTCTGCCTCCTTGTTCTCGTTCTTCTCCTCGTCTTTTGCCTCATTGTTTCCCTTTTGTATTTTGCCCTCTCAATCTCTTCATCATCTTCTGCCTCTTCGTCGTCCTCATCCTTGTTCTTCTCCTCGTCCTCGTCCTCAGCCTCCTTATCCTTCTCATTCTTCTCCTTTGTCTTTGGTCTCCTTGTTCTCATCTTTCTCCTCTTCCTTCACCTTTTTCTCTTCCTCATCCTCCGCTTCTGCCTCATTGTCCTCCTTTTTCTCCTTGTTTTTCTTCTCCTCATCCTTCTTATCCTTCACCTTTTTCTCCATTTTTGGCCTCCTAATCTTCCTCCTCCTTCCTTGTCTTTGGCAGCCTTCTCATTCTCGTTCTCCTTTTCCTCCACCCTCTTCTCCTCTTCTTCCTCCTTGTTCTTCTCTGCCTCATTGTTCCCTTTATCCTTCTCCCTCCTTTTGTATTTTGTTCTTTTCTTCCATCTCGTCTTTTGCATTCTCGTTCTCTTCATTTTTCTCCTCCATGTCATTATCTCCAAAATATAACTTGTCATGGCTTTTGCACATTGTGCTGTTTTCCATGTTATTCATACAGGTGACTTCCTGTGTAAGGACAAGAGGAAGTGTATTGAGGGAGCTCTGGTATGTGATGGTTACTCTCACTGCCTTGATGGTTCTGATGAGGTGGGATGTCCCACCATAGCAGCTAAAACTACAACAACAGCGCCCTTCAAGTGTCGTGTGGGCTCTAAACCCTGTAAGGATGGACGCGAGTGTGTCCTGTACAGTCATGTGTGTGATGGAGAGATGGACTGTAAAGACGGATCTGATGAAGAACATTGTGAACTTAAATGCAAACCCGGTGAGATGTTACCATGACTTCACAATCTCTACTCTATTTTTTGTCTTTACTTATCTTTTTCTGGTATGCTAATTCATTCACAGGGATGTTTCAGTGTATTCAGGGAAAGAAGTGTATTGACTTCCGGCAAGTGTGTGATGGGACTCCTCAGTGTCCGGATAACTCGGATGAAGCAGGCTGCTGGAAACCCACCAAGAGCTGCAGCATCCGCTGTGATGGGAACACCCGCTGTATCCCAGAGGTGTTCATCTGTAATGGTATGAGGAACTGTTGGGATGGCTCGGATGAAGCCGACTGTGGTGAGTCTGCTGTAGAAATATCACAAATGACACATTTGCTTCTACATATGGGGTCTGAAAAATGATGCAAGTCATTTTTGCACCACTGGTGTCAACAAAAAGAAAGTCTCAGCTTTCCAATGCTGCTTTTTTTTTTTTTTTTTTTTTTTTCTGCTCAAAGATATATTCATTTAAATCTTGGCAGAGGGTTTATATTTTACTTCTAAATCAATGGTTTGCAGCCATGCCGACTCCACCATCACCGTGCAAAAGCCCTTATGTGGCTTGTCAGGGGACATCACTGTGCATCCTGCAGCAATATCTGTGTGACGGGAGAAAAGACTGTCCTGATGGCTCTGATGAGAGACCGTGTCTCCGCAACTGCCCATATCGCAGTAATGAACATTATTTTCTTTGTTTTAATGGTAACGTATTGCTTGAGTTTTTGCGGTCTAATAACTTCACAATCACTTTTTCTGCCAGGTGATTTCATGTGTAAGGACAGGAGGAAGTGTGTGGAGAAGGGTTTGGTGTGTGATGGTCGCTCTCAGTGCCTTGACAATTCAGATGAGATGGGATGTCCCACCATGGCTGCTAAAACCTCAACCACAGCGTCATTGAAGTGTCGTGTGGGCTCTAAACCCTGTGAGGATGGACGTGAGTGTGTCCTGTACAGTCATGTGTGTGATGGAGAGCTGGACTGTAAGGATGGATCGGACGAAGCTGACTGCGATTTTAATTGTAAAACAGGTAGTCAAACCAGAGGGGATTTTATACAAACACTTCATAAATACTTTATGTAAAGTTATTTATGAATGTGAAGTGTTAATTTATTTGTCTTATTTATTTGTATATGTATTTTTGTTTGTTTATAGTTCTATATAATTCTATATAGTTATATTTGTCCATTTACGTATTTTATCTATCTACTTTTATGAATATTCATATGTTTTATCTATTAGTTTTATTTATATACCATCTGAGTAGTCACTGAATAGTATTAGTATTAGTGTTGACCAATATGGACTTATTGTATCTGTTAGTCTTCCTCTTCGTCTATGGCAGCCTATAGAACCCTTTGGGAAAAAAAGTTGTGAAATTTGGCACACAGAGGAAAGTCTGAACATTAAACAGTAAATTTGGACTCTCTACCTCAATCCCTCTAGCGCCACCAACTGTCCAAATTTGCACTCACATTTATGCTAATAACTTTTGAACCGAATGGGCTAGAAATAAAATTCGATTGCACCCTACGATGTCATTTTCTGTCAAGAATTTTCCTGCCATTGAGTTCTTTTTCAAACATCTTCAGACCATGCCAACACAAAACCATGGAAAACAAGTTGTCAAACCATTCTTGAATATGCAAATGGAATCAACGAAGAGCACGCCAAAATGAATGCGAGGCTATATTTCCGCAATGCTTTAGTGTATTCCGACCAAACTTGGTGTGTTGAGAACGATGACCTAAGGATACCTGTACAGTTTTGGCGCAGTGCCAAGGAAACATACCTTTTTGTTTTTTTGTTTTTTTTTTTTTAAATATTTTTGCTTAACTTTTGAACAGTCTCTTTAGATTTGGTGCAGCAAGTCGAACGATACACAATTTTCCCATATCGACCATTTTGGGCATCGCCCATGTTAAATTTTGTGAAATGTAAAATGCAAAATTTTACTAGTCTTCCATAGCCAGACCTTCAGACTGATGGCAGAAGGTTTGGACTCAATGTCAGCTTTCATTGGTCAAGGGCCGCCCAGAGGCCATCTGACCGACATGTAAAGCAACCAATCACAGTTTGTTTTGCCCCGCATTATGTTTAGGGGCGTGAAAATCTAACGCTGATGTACCTACGATAACCGACTGGTGTGCGTCTTACAAATTATTCATTCAAGAAGGTTGTGCAAGTTTACTGATACAATGGTGCTGCAAACTTCACGTACTTTTGAAAATCCAGCATTTAGTTGATCCTGATTAGCATTCATTGTCACAGTTGTAAACACGACGACTTTCTTTTTCCATGAGGGGGTTTGGCATCACAACGTCTTTTGTTTCCAGGCGGACCATTAAAACGCGACACACAAACATCTCCCAGAAATCCTGGAGAATTCAACCAATCAGATGATGACTTCGAAACTCCCAAAGCGTTTCCCATTTTGTGTGCCCAATTCACATTTATTTGTATAATGCTTTTTACAATACATAATGTTTTAAAGCAGCTTCACAGAAAATGCATGCGTCTGCATTACAATTTAAAGTGATTTGTTATCAGAGGAGACTGTCCAAGTTATGTATTTCAGAAATGTACATATACAAAGCACACAGTTAGCTAACAATGTATTAATCAATATAAAAAATTAAGGCACAGAAATTGGGCTAAGTGAAATAAGAATACATGTTGTTAATGATTAGGGTATATAGAAAATTGACCATATGCATCAGATGTTCAGCCACTGGTCCATGGGCGGGACGTCTGAGGCTGAGACTAACATTTTACTAACACATTGGCATATTGTTACAAAACTGTGTCATTGGCACCATGCCCTGAAGGAATTTAAAAAGTTGAGGGTGCCGTCTTGTGGTCAAATTTATATTAATTTCAAAAAATGCTAAAAGCTTTTGATTTTATAGTCAGCTGATCTTCCTCACCACCATTTTGATTTTCTTTGAAATGGTACTTTTAAAAACTCCTTAAACATTTGTTTTGATTTTCACCAATTTCTAGTCAGATCATCTTCAGACCATGTTGGCAAAAAGTTATGAATTGTGTTGATAGATGAAACGGTTTTCGTATACTGCTTTAACAAATTTGATGGCATACTGCTGAAGTTGTATTTCTGGAAAGATTTGACATTGACACCAAACTTGTGTGTGTGTTGTGTTTTTTGACATGGTGACATGGCACCTCTGACATGGTGGTTTTGTTGTTTCTCCTCAGGGGAGTTTCAGTGTGCCCATGGAAGAAAATGCATTGATGCAAAACTTGTGTGTGATGGCAAACCACAATGTCAAGATTTCTCTGATGAGAGGGATTGCTTCACACGCAGCAAGAGCTGCAGCCATCGCTGTGACAACAAAACCCGCTGCATCCCAGAAAACTTCCTGTGTGATGGAGAGAGAGACTGTGTGGATGGCACCGATGAATCTGACTGTGGTGGGTATCTCTGATACTGAGATGTGAAATTTGTTTTTTTTTTTTATTTATTTAATTTTTTTTTTAGCTCTATGAATTTAGTTGAAATCAGTCATTTCAGTATCAATATTTTTTTTTTTTTTTTTTTTTATTTTAAATCAGGGTACCCCACTAAGGTGGTGAAGTGCGAAAGTCCTGCTGTATTGTGTCGTGATGGGTCGCTGTGCATCCCTCAAACTAGTCTCTGTGATGGCAAGAGAGATTGTCCTGATGGCTATGATGAAACATTTTGTTTTGACAGATGTCCGAACTCAGGTACTCAAAGGATACTACCTTAATTGCACAAGCTATGGCTGCATTACACAACTTTCTACAACTTTGCTTTTAGGTGACTTTTTATGTAAGGACAGGAGGAAGTGTGTGGAGAGAGATTTGGTGTGTGATGGTCGCTCTCACTGCATTGACGGTTCAGATGAGATGGGATGTCCCACCATGGCTGCTAAAACCTCAACCACAGCATTGAAGTGTCGTGTGGGCTCTAAACTCTGTGAGGATGGACTTGAGTGTGTCCTGTACAGTCATGTGTGTGATGGAGAGATGGACTGTAAGGATGGATCTGATGAACGAGGCTGTGAATATAAGTGTAAAGCAGGTAAAACACATTATTATTCGGATTCCTAACTGCTTTATGTAACCAAGACATGTGTAACTGACATTTAAATTAAATGTTCCTCATAGATCAGTTCCAGTGCGCTCATGGGAGGATGTGTATTGACAAAAAGCAGGTGTGTGACGGCACACCTCAGTGTCAGGACCGCTCTGATGAAATGGACTGTTTCACTCGCTCACACGACTGCAAACACCAGTGTGACAATAAAACTCGCTGCATCCCAGAAAACTTCCTCTGTGATGGAGAGAGAGACTGTGTAGACGCTACTGATGAAGACAACTGTGGTAATTGTTTTTAACTGGTTGCTTAAAATGAAAATGCTTTATAATTAGAGGTGTTTAAGTTTAAAACCAACTTTTATTTTTTAAATGCAAATGCAATTTCTTTAAAGGTGGAGGTCTAGTGCTATTTAATGCGTTCTGACTTTTTTACGCTATTAAAAAGTTGGATTCTCATGCTAAACATGGCCAAAATTTAAAAAAACAAGTTGGATGTATGACAGTATTTCTGTTCCAAATACACTCCTTCAGGATTCAAATACATTTCGGAAAGTTTTTTTTTCCCGAGTATGGCCCTGTATGATGTTATAAAGGGCGGAATTCCTTGTATGGGCACTTCTCCCGGATGAGCGCGTGCGCACATCAACCAGAGCGAGAGCAAGAGCATGCCCATCACCGAGCTTTGTTCGGGTTACAGAAGCCGTCGGCAGTGCTGTCATTTTTGTTTTTAGACCACAAAATCAACAATGTGACTAAAGAAGTGTGTTTCTGGTTGTGAGGGAAAGATAACCTTGTTCAGCTTCCCAAATAACCCAGCGTTAAGGAAACAGTGGATGCCGTTTGTTTTTCCCACGCAGCAACGGAGTTCTGTGTGCGTTTTTGTTCCCGGTCATGAGTTGAAACCGCAGGCGGTGAGTGAAACTACATCAAATGTCTGTTTTGTTGGCAATCGGCGCTCAAGTGCATATAATGTAAACACGAACGTATAGTGAATCGAAAGTTATCCAGGGATAATGCCACTGTGCGCTTGTGACTCTTTAGCTCCGCCCCCTGCACGCCTCTACGAGCTCAGCTGTTTTCGGAAAGAATCGGTACAGCGTATCTGTCTTTTATAAATATAAAACGAAAGACTGTTCGGAGATATGAAGGATGCAATACTACTCTATAGGTACTCAAGGTTAACATGAGACTGGCAGAAACTGTGTTATGTACCCTTTAAAAACCCAAGTTAAATACATTATAAATAATTGACTAAGACATTAAATGTACTCATTGACTTTGTTTTTTAGCTCCCATTACTGACCCATCCATCACAGACCCTTCTAAAATATCAACCCAGCCAGTCTGCATTAGCCCTTCTGTGTTTTGTCATGAAACCTCAAAATGCATGAGACAATCCCAACTATGTGACGGGAAGACAGACTGTCCCAGTGGAGCCGATGAGCAGTTTTGCATATATTCATGTCCAGATCCAGGTAACATGTAGAATTTGTCCTATTCTTAAATGTGATAGTTCAAAGTCCAAAGTACATTTGATGAAAAGGTTTTGTACTCCCAATTAGACCAGTTTCTGTGCAAGGACAGACGGAAGTGTATTGGGAGAACCCTAGTGTGTGACGGTTACACTCACTGCGCTGACGGATCAGATGAGAAACCGTGTCCCACCTGTGCTTTACGTTGCGACCAAAAGAAGGTGTGCCTGACTAACCAGCAGCTCTGTGATGGAAAACCAGACTGTAGAGACGGTTCAGATGAGAAGAACTGTTGTAAGTTCACACCTGTTATTTACAGTACCTTTTATTTAATCATTTACGTGTTCAGAACCCATATAATTTTCTTTCTTTTGTAGAAAACAAAAAGTGATGTCCTAAATCCATAAAATTAAAGAATAGTCTTTTGGAAGCCGTACTATAACTTAGTGTGAGGAGCAGATATAAATTGAAGTCATTTTATTAATTGAAAATCTGTGCAGTAGAAATGAATGTGTCTGGAACAAGAATATGATGACAGAGTTGTCATATTTGGGTGACCTTTTATCATTCAAATTTGTCAAATAATGATTTGTTTTGTTTCAGACACTAGTGGTGTGGTTGCAAGTGCTTCATTGCCTCTGAAATGTCCCCTGGCATCCAAACCTTGTAGGGATGGAAAAGAGTGTGTCCTGTACAGTCATGTGTGTGACGGAGAGAAAGACTGCAAAGATGGATCTGATGAGAGGAACTGTGAGCGTAAATGTAAAAAAGGTACGCTTTGCAGTAGAAATACAATTCGTTCTTATGTAAAAGACAATTAAACTGGCCAAATTGACATTTCAATAATTAAACCCTCCAGGCCAATTCCAATGCGCTCATGGCAGGAAGTGTATAGACATGAAGCTTTTATGTGATGGCACACCTCAGTGTCAGGACCGATCAGATGAAATAAACTGCATGAAGCTCTCAGAGGAGTGCAGACACCCATGTGACAATAAAACCCGCTGCCTTCCTGAAACCTTCCTCTGTGATGGAGAGAGAGACTGTGTGGACGGCACTGACGAAGCCAACTGTGGTAGGTCAATAAAATCACTAAATCAGCCACAACACATACTAGTATACTACTCATGCTATCTTTCTATGGGAGAAATGGAATAGTATGTGGTTCTGAAATCTCCAATTTTCCCTTCTTTTCTGCCATTTATTGTATTCTTTATTTACTGTATCAACGTTTACCTCCATTTGTTTTTTATTTTGACCATTTATTTCACTATTAAATCACACAAATCTCTTTTTAGAATTGACTGGCCTGCGTTTCCCAAAGCATTTTAAGCCTAAGTAGGTCGTATAACCATTGTCACCAAGGGTGTCTACGATCATCTTTGTTCCTCATGTCAAAATAAATATGGCATCTAATCTTAAAAGGCTTGTTTGGCGACTCTTGTTCTGTTAGCTGAATAGTGCCCCTTGGGAATCATCTTGTTTAAATCCAATACTTCTGAATATTTTTTTTTTTTTTTTTGCGCCATTTAAGCGATTTACTCCGTTCAGTGTTTGGACATGGTTTTCCTTATACTTGGGCTTTATTTGTCCTGCAGTGGTAGAGCCGTGTTCAAGTGATCGGTTCCAGTGCAGTAATGGTCAGTGTGTGGCTCTGGCCATCCGTTGTGATGGGTACGCTGACTGTCGCGATCACTCGGATGAGAAGGGCTGTCCTCAGCCTCCACACTGTCCCGTTGAGCATCGCTGCCCCCACACTCACGAGTGTCTGTTGAAAGAATGGCTCTGTGATGGAGACGATGACTGCAGTGATGGGTCTGATGAGAGGGTGAGGAAGCGTACTGATCCAGTCTTGTTGTAGGGCAACCTACTACTTTGTTTTACCCTTTTTATTAATGCTGGTGTGTGCAGGTGGTATTATTATTATTATTATTATTATTATTATTATTATTATTATTATTATTATTATTATTATTATTATTATTATTATTTTTATTTTTATTTTTTTATTTATTTTTATTTTTTTTGTGGCATTGTGCATGTTTGTGGTGTTTGCACTTGTGGTGTTTTTGTGTGTTTTGCATGTTTGTGGTTTGTGTCTGTTTTGTTTGTAGTGTCTTATTTAGTGTTTTGCGTGTTTTTGCTTGGTGTTTGTAGTTTTTGTGGTTTTTTTTTTTGTGGTTTTTGTCTTGCTTGCATGTGTTGTGCTGTTTGTTTTGTGGTGTGTAGTTTTGACGTTTGTGTCTGGTTTTTTTTTGTTTGTGCTGTTTAATTTGTAGTGTTTTGCATTTGGTGTTTTTGTTTTTTATTTGTTTTGTGGTGGATTTGTGATGTTTTTGTTTGCACTTTTGTTGTTTGTGGTGTCTTGTTTAGTTTTTTTCATTTATTTTTTTTTTTTTTGGTGTTTGTGGTGGGGGTTTTTGTTTGTCTGTGTAGTTGGGTGTTTTTTTTTTTTTGTGTTTGGTTTGTGGTGGTGTTTTTGTTTTGTTGCTGATTTCTCCAAAAAAAAGTGTGCTTTCAACATTGCTCTGTTGGTTTGAATAGCCAGTGGTATGAGTTTAGGGCAGAGGGCAGATTAACTCTTGTTGAACCGTGGTGTTTGGGGAACCTTTTGAAACATTTTGTTTTTGCAATTTTGTCTGGTGCCATTAGTCTAAGTGTGTTTCAAACAAATTTGCAAGTTGATGTGTATTGGGTAGGAAGGTTCGTTATAATCGCAAGTTATCAATCTGTGCCTCTTCTCTTCCTGTTTAGAACTGCAAGGTGACTCGGCTGAAATGTGGAGAGTTCCAGTGGTCATGTGCATCTAAAACTCAATGCATTGCGACGCCGTGGAGGTGTGATGGCGTGAAAGACTGCAAGGATGAGAGTGATGAATCTGGATGTAAGTGCATGTCTGAAATCAATTCTAAACTCCATACCAGAATGCTTTCAATAATACTAAAGTGTAAACACTTGCTTGTTTTGTAGGTGGTCAAGTGAAATGCCCGACACACTTGTTCCGGTGTGGAAGCGGGGAGTGTGTGGACCCAAATCTGGTGTGCAACAGTGGCTCTGATTGTGCAGACGGTTCTGATGAGGGTGTGGGCTGTCTGAAGAACAACTGCTCCAGTCCCAGCAGCCCATCATGCCAACACTACTGCATCAACACTCCACATGGAGCGGTCAAACATTTTATTTTATATAGTTTTATGATACCAAGAGCCAGATTTACTAAACTCAAATTAGCGAGACCACAATCCCATAAAAGTGGCAATGGGAGTGGAAAGTTTTGCAGGTGATCTACTGACAATGCGCAAATGAAAGAACTAAGGGTGCTCTGATTGGGTGCCGAATGTTATCGGCCAATAATAGCTTTATATAGTTTCAGTGGTCACGTTTGATCAGATGACGCAAAACTCGTGAGAACTTTTCTATGTGCAGCTAAAATTGCTTCACTAAATTAACTGGTCTGGCAGTTCCACCAGGTGTCTGAAAAGGACAATAATTTTGTATCGTCTTTGCAGAGAGCGGAAACATTGCAATGACAGCAACCCTACAGCAATGAGAGAAAGAAACTAGAGCTGTGTGCTTTTAGTGCATTTCTTTCCTTTACAGCGGTGCGCTTTCTTTCCTCCCTAAAAGCCAAAACTTAACGTCTAAATCAGCTAGATCAGTGATTGTCGTAAAAATGCAGTCTACTGTTGATAACCCTTTTTATCGAGCACATCCTGCAGTTTATTAACTGCATTAAGCCGCGAAAGTGATGCTGTTCTCCAAGCGGCTTTCTGTGCACATGCTCCGAGATGGAGTGAAACACAAAGTGAACTTTGAGCTTCTAAACGGTTAAATACACACAGAAATACTGCATGTCAAAATGCCCTGCTTGGTGAGTATTCACTTAAACAGTCGGTTATGTCTTAAGTGAACACAAACAGTAAAGAAGTAAATAAGTTGCATGTTACAGTATGTTGTTAACCTGCTGCCGTCTGTGTCATTAGTGTTAATCAAACAAGAAAAGTCAAAGATAAAAATCACTCACTGCTATTTAGTAGGATTAATCTATATTTAATTTTATACAGTGAAGATTATGCTGTGGTTTTATTTTATTACTTTGTTGAGAAGCTTTAAAACCATATTTTCCTCTGTAAATTGGCTGTAAATGGTCTTTCCCATCAATGATCTTGGTGGTTACAGGCTTATTAGAGAAAACATAATATCTTTTTACGCTTGTAAAAAGTGCTTAAAGGCCTTAAAACGCTTGAACCCCGATAATTGGTGTTTGTAGCTATATATAAAAAATTTTTTTTCTCTTCACAGGAATGCTATATTTGCTAAGCAAAGTTGTTCCTAATTGCCTTTATTTATTGGCAAGCAACATGTGCAACACATTTCATTCCCTCTCTTAAAGACTTGTCAATTCATGATACTTTCTATCAGGTGTGGGTAATCTGCTAAACAGCGGATCAGCAAATTAAAAATATTGTGGCTTGGCAAACGATATGTTTGGATAGCGTCTTTTTCTAGCATTCCAAATGAATGAACGTGAGTGGAGAAGAATTCTCTCTTCTACTTCATGCTCTCTCTGTTCTCTGCGGTTCCTCCTACAGCAACTATCGCAGCATGTGAAGTGCAAAATGGGTTTTGTTTTGTTTTGTTTTTTTGGGCCGTTAAATAACGGCACAGATACCAGTTAATCGACTACCGGAAACCTTAGTAAATCGTGTTGCACGATTTAAATACTCTCCTCCCATAAATTTTGCGTCTGGAAGGGAAACTCCTACAAATGCATATGCAATAAGGTCAGCTGCAGAAATGACTGTTCCAGCCTTTTCAGCTCTACTTTCTCACTGCATGTCTTTTAGTAAATCCTGACTTTTTTTTTTTTTTTTTTTTTTTAAACGGCAAAAGAGAATTTACGCTGGTGCAAGCGGTTTGTAAATCTGGCTCCTAATGTATTGTGCATTAATGATCCAAAATTAAAATTTTGATTAAAATGAATTAAAATTGTATTTTTTTTTTTTTTTTTTTTTTTTTTTTTTTTTTTTTTTTTGCACCATTTAGTATGATAGCAAACTGAACCTTTATCAAAGCAAGTCTGTAGACCACTAATATTTGAAAAACATTTTGAGAGAGAATATAAATGCAATCGGCTGTATGTTCAAAGATTGTCTTGTGTTTCCAGAGATGTGGCTGTAAGACTGGCTTCAGGCTTCAGGCTGACGGTTTAACCTGCAATGACATGGATGAATGTAAAGAGATTCAGCCTGCTGCCTGTAGTCATAACTGCGTCAACACGCTAGGCTCCTACCTGTGTCGATGCCACCCTGAATTTATACTGGAGCCAGATGGTCGCAGCTGCAAGACAGCAGGTATCAGTCTATAGCAGCTAGCGTCATGTAGCCAAACTTGAGATTATCACTAAGAAAGTCTGATCCACTTTGCTGATTTTTCTGGTCGGGTACTGCCAGTAAGTGAGCGTTTGTAAAGCAAACAACCACAGTTCACCTTCTGTGTGTTCTTAAGGGGTGGGCTCATCTGAAATGGGCCACAAAAATAGGCTAGTGTGGGGGGGGGGAAATATAATTGAAATAATTGCACAGTGTCTTTCCACAACTGGAAAATGGCAGAAATGTTTTTTTTTTTTTTTCCCCCCTTAGTAGGGTTCTACTCTACTAATAGTATTGTCATCTCTTGTGAATCATGTTTTTGTGCAGAGGAGCCCAGTCTTTTGGTCTCTGAACAGTACGAGCTGTTAAAGTTGGGTCTGCGAAGCTTCAATATTCAAGCTCTTATCACACCAGGACGGAAGCCCGTCTACTCTCTGGACTATGACTGGAGAGAGCAGAGGGTTTACTGGGTCAGTCTGCAGGATGAGAGCATCAAATATGCCTTCCATGGAGAAAAGGACAACATTGGAACTATTGTCAAAGGTACAATTTTTGTAGTATTTAAAGGATTAGTTAACTTCAAAATGAAAATTTATATTTTACTTTATATTTTTTCACCCTCATCTCATCCAAGGTGTCCGTGTCTTTCTTTCTTCACTCGAAAAAGAAATTAAGTTTGAGGAAAACATTCCAGGATTTTTCTCCACATTATAGACTTCTATGGCAACCAAAATGTTGAAGGTCCAAATCAATGCAGTTTCAAAGGGCTTCGAAGGGCTTCAAAACCATCGGTCATTTTAAAAAAAAAATGTATATACTTTTTAACCTAAATTGCTCATCTTGCGCTGCTCTGCGGCTCGCCACTGATTGCGTAATCACGCCGGAACGGTCACGTTAGACGTAGGCGGAAGTACCGCCCCAAGCGAACGTGTGAGGACTAATACAAACGCCCTTTACCAAAAAACTCCATCTTTAACTTCAAAATCATCCGACATCGTTGCTTTACCTTTTAATTTTATTTATTTTATTTTTTTTGAAAAAGACCGATGTTTTGCTAGATAAGACCCTATTCCTCGTCTGGTATCGTGCAGAGCCTCTGAATCCCTTCAAAGTCCTTTGAAACTGCATTTGATTTGGACCTTCAACATTTTGGTTGCCATAGTCTATAATGTGGAGGAAAATCCTAGAATGTTTTCCTCAAACGTAATTTCTTTTCGACTGAAGAAAGACATGAACATCATGAGATGGGGGTGAGTAAATTTATAAGTAAATTTTCATGTTGAAGTGGACTAATCCTTTAAGGTACGAGAGGCCGTGCTATATTGTGAATACAGTCACGGTTGAAGGCTGTTGGTAGGCATGACGACAAGGGTGTTTTCTAAGGGTGTTGTGCAGTGAGACAGATCTGTTCGGTAAAGTGACATAGTAAATAAAATGTGGCTATTGACCAATGAGCATCAAGTACAGTAACTATCCATTTTATAAGTCATAATCATAGAGCGTAAAAAAAAAAAATGGACAGCATGTCTTCCTTCCACTGTAGAAAAATGAAACCAAAATATCCCTGAAATGTTCATTGCCAATTATGTCATTTGTAGCCCGAGTCTGCACAGTAGTGATCCTGAGGTGGAGCTGTGGTATGAAGGTCCCACCCGATACTTTTGCTCCCTCAGACTCAATCACAAGCACAGCTGTCAATCATGACGTTACACACCGTTTTTAAAGCATCAAATAACTAAAACTCACTGGAAAAACAAACATTTGAACATCTTTCATAAGAACTACCTAAAATGAGAAAAATTTGAAGTGTAATTGGAATTTTTTTTTTTTTTTAAGTTTAGCTCGCGTCCCATTTGATTACATGGAGACGGCGAGGTTTAAGACCTATACAGCAGCCAGCCACCAGGGGGTGATCGAAAGGCTTTGGCTTTACTTTTCAGGACGTGTGCGGCACACTTGGTGTAAAATGTAAAATTACATTTAAAAAAAAAATGTAAGTTTACATGCATGTGATGTGACCATAAACCACCTTCAGAGGACCGTGAATGTTAAATTATTGAAAATTACCTTAAAATCTCAGAGGGTACTTCAAGTACCGTATTTTCCAGAAAATAAGTCTCACCAGTTCAAAATTGCATTGAGAAATCAAAAAAAAAAAATGCAGATAAGTCACGTTTTATTACATTCAGAAATGGTCAAATAACGGTAAATAAAACAAAGTTTTACAAACATTAACATGTATTTTAGTTCCCCCTCATTACACCACAAATCCTTTCAGTTTAATGTTATTCAGAACAAGAATGGAAAAATATAAATCATACAAATTATAGTGGTATTCATTATAAATAAAAGGTCTCACTTTAGATTAGGGTCCAATTCACAATTCTAGAGAGAATTGGACACTAAACTAAAGTTACCAAATAAAAAGTATTATAGCCACCAAGCCTAAACTAATTTAATTAGAGTGAAACTACCGGCACTAACCTTGGGCTCAATAAGCACTTATCCAAATGGGTGCGCTTTACGTGCATTTTGTGGCTTTGGCATGAATTGCATTACATAAATTGCATTGAATAGAAGTCTCGCCATGTTTCAGATGATAAAAAGGTATTCCAGAAATGATGTAAGTATTTTAGATTTTCCACTTATAAAAAAGTTTGAATCCCTTCTAACCAAAAATCTTGCATGTTCAGGTGTGAAGTCCGACTCCATTGCTGTTGACTGGATGGGAAGGAACCTTTACTGGGTCGATGGTGTTGCTGGGCAGATTCTAGCTGTGAGATTGACCAGCAGTATTGTAAAGCCTCAAAACTACATTGTAATTCTGGATAAGGATTTGGAGCAGCCACGCTCTCTTGCGCTGCTGCCGCAGAAAGGGTAAGTACCACCTCCACAAGTTGGCACTATTACATGATTGTTCATCTGTATGGATGCATAATATCTCCAGCCATTGCTTGCAGGATAATGTTCTGGTCAGAGATTGGAGGTCAAGCACAGATCGAGCGCTCTAGCATGGACGGCTCAGACAGGAAGGTGGTGATCAGCCATGGTCTCGACTGGCCTGTCTCTGTGACGGTGGACATTTTGACTGACAGACTATATTGGACTGACGAGAAGCTCAGATGTATAGGCTCAGCGACATTGGATGGAGAAAACATAAGGGTAATTTGAAATGTAATATGTTTACTGTGCTGCAAGTGGCCAAGTAAATATATGATGCAGGGTTCGTACAAGGTGCTTAAAGTGCTTGAAGTACTTGCATTTGACTTTTTAAGTCCTGGAAAACCCTTAAACAGCCATATTTATGAAAAGGTACTTAAAGTGATTACATTTATTGAAAGACAATATATGTGAAATTAGTGTTTTAATTTTATTGATAAAACAATCTTTTCACGCAAAATGAATGCTACAGCCCATCTAATATAGAGCCAATTCGCATGACTGAGCGTGATATTGCTCATAAATATCCAAGTATATGATACAGCTTTCATTCTTCAGGTCAATCATATATTCATGAGGGTAAAAAAATCAGTTTTAATAAGGAAAGCGATATCTTTGTCATAGTATATTTCAATTATTAAAGTTACCACAGTCCTTGCATGTGCTGCACTATATTTGTGCCATATTTTAATAGTTTGTTTATATATATATATATATATATACACACACACACACACACACACACACACACACACACACACACACACACACACACACACACGTACGTATATATATATATATACACACACACACACACACACGTACGTGTATATATATATATACACACACACACACACACGTACGTGTATATATATATATATGTGTATATATACACACACACACACACACACACACACGTACGTATATATATATATATATATATACACACACACACACACACACACACACACACACACACACACACACACACACACACACACACACACGTACATATATATATATATATATACACACACACACACACACACACACACACACACACACACACGTACGTATATATATATATATATATATATACACACACACACACACACACACGTACGTGTATATATATGTGTATATATATATATATATATATATATATATATATATATATATATATATATATATATATATATATATAATATAAATAAATATATATATATATATATATATATATATATATATATATATATATATATATATATATATATATATATATATATATATATATAAAAAAAAAGTTTTATATATGTAGCGACTTTCAGGACCTCAAGGTTGCTTGACAAGAAATGGAAAATAAAAATCAAGACTTTGTAAAAGTCTTTGTTTTTGGGGTCTACTAGAATAGGTTTTCATGCTTGAATGTTCAAAAAAAACCTTATTTTTCACACATTTGTTTTTTTTTTTTTCTCTCCTTCCTCCTCTCTCCTCCAGTTGCTACAGCTGTCTGAGATGCCCAGTCCTTTCTCTGTGGCTGTGTTTAATGACATGGTCTACTGGTCTGACACTCGTAGAATATCCATTCAAGGTGCCAATAAACTGAATGGCAAGAACCGCAAAGTTCTTCTCAAGAGACCTGGACAGTCGTTTGACCTCAAAGTGAGACTACATACTGTAGACATTTAGTAATGTCATCAAAGTTGTCATACATCAATATAATCCTTGCATTACTGTAGCACCATGAGTGTCTCCCCTTTCTGTCTTGGTGTAGGTTGTACACCCTCTTTTACAGCCCAATGTGTCCAACCCCTGTAAGAAGCTCAAATGCTCCCACACATGCTTGCTGGCTCCAGGGCTCAAAGCGGTGTGTCGCTGCCCGGCTGGACTTCTCCTGGCCGTGGACGAATTCACTTGCGGCACACCTGACGATTCCTCCTCTTTCCTTATGCTAATGTCACCTACCATGATTACACAGGTACTCCACTTAAGAATGGCTGAATGGCGCACAATAGTTTGTTGACTGCACTAATTGTGGTGGACCACCTTTAAAACAACAAAAACTTAGAGAATGCACTATAATTTAAAGTTAAGATGAAATCAAAATTTACTTTATTTAGTTTAATGCACATTCCTTGTCATTGTGCTTGATTCATCGGTTCATCAATTTGCATATAATTTATTAAAATAATGCCATGCTTTTTGGCTGACATCACCTAGGAGATGTATATCTATCAGTGGTGTGCTGTGACTTTTTTTTTTTTTTTTTTTTTTTTTTTAACCCGGGTATGCTGGGTGATGCGTTGTCAAATGCACCTGCACGTTGGATGAGTTTATAATATCTGCGTTCGCTCTAGACATAGTGCTCAGTTCCTTACGCTCATGACACATAGCAACACAGCTAAACGTTTCCTAATATATTTGACCATTTATTAAAAGTAGTCTACATTTACCTGTTGATGCTTTCACAAGCACCCGTAAAAGCTGTTGAGCTGTTTGAGTTGAGTCAGGTGAGACGCACGAAAGGTGTGTTTGCAAAATGTGCTTTTATTGTTGTAATTCCGCTAGGTGGCACTAATGTCGCATAAACTAAAGGCTTTACCTTTAAACGGTACAGCGCATCGGCTGACGCACCCTACTTAGTCTATGGGACACACATCTAAATCAGAGATGACAAAGAAACACCATGGCAGGCTCAATTTAAATGTATGCCTGTTGTTGTTTTTTAAAAAAAAAAAAAAAAAAAAAAAAGTATAATAGGCCTATAATAAATATTAATATTAATAATTATTCATATAAAAAGTTGAAATAAAGCAAATTGATGACTTAGACTAAAATTAACAGCCTCGGATAGTTACAGGTTTGCTTACAGTAGGTCTGTCTTTAACAGTTAACGGTTTTCATTTAAAATAAATTTGGAGAAAATAAAATACTGTGAAAATAGTTTCAGGTATGACCTTTTTTTTGTTTTGTATCAAACACAATGTGATTTTCGGTGATTGAGATCTGGCAGTAAGAGCACTTTTTGTTTTTTTGTTTTTTTTTGTTTTTTCCCTCTTGGGCGAGCGATCCGCTCACAGCTTACCCAGCACATTAAATCCCACATATGCCAGCAAACCAATGAGAACGCGAGACAGTGATGATGATACATAACAGATCGTAGGCGCCAAAGCTGCTGTGGATCCGCATACAGATTTGAAGAAAAATTACCGTCGTTTGGCAAATAAATGACAGTGAGTTACATACGTATTACTAACATTTATAATATCATGTATGCTTTATGGTACACCTCAAACAAGGGAATTTAGTGTTAATACTAATCAGCGAGTCCACGAATGGCAGGGCATTTGCAGCTTATATGGGCCGCACACCACTGATAGATATATAACTGATCAGGCATAATATTATGACCACTGACAGGTGAAGTGAATAACACTGATTATCTCTTCATCACGGCACCTCTTAGTGGGTGGGATATATTAGGCAGCAAGTGAACATTTTGTCCTCAAAGTTGATGTGTTAGCAGGAAAAATGGGCAAGCGTAAGGATTTGAGCGAGTTTGACAAGGGCCAAATTGTGATGGCTAGACGACTGGGTCAGAGCATCTCCAAAACTGCAGCTCTTGTGGGGTGTTCCCAGTCTGCAGTGGTCAGTATCTATCAAAAGTGGTCCAAGGAAGAAACAGTGGTGAACCCACTGTTGGCGCTTTCGGAGGTGGACGGGTTAGCATGGGCACCCTGACTGGTCTACGGCTATGCAGCCCCATATGCAACAAACTGCAATGCACTGTGTATTCTGACACCTTTCTATCAGAACCAGCATTAACTTCTTGAGCAATTTGAGCTACAGTAGCTCATACCAGTACCAGCCTTCGCTCCCCACGTGCATCAATGAGCCTTGGCCACCCATGACCCTGTCGCCGGTTCACCACTGTTCCTTCCTTTGACCACTTTTGATAGATACTGACCACTGCAGACCAGGAACACCCCACAAGAGCTGCAGTTTTGGAGATGCTCTGACCCAGTCGTCTAGCCATCACTATTTGGCCCTAGTCAAACTCGCTCAAATCCTTAAGCTTGCCCATTTTTCCTGCTTCTAACATCAACTTTGTGGACAAAATGTGCACTTGCTGCCTAATATATCCCACCCACTAACAGGTGCCGTGATGAAGAGATAATCAATGTTATTCACTTCACCTGTCAGTGTTCATAATGTTATGCCTGATCGGTGTATATAAATGAGGCTTTTTGACATCTGTTCAGCTGAACTTTTTCTAACCCCCAGTGTTCCTTTTTGAGGAATATTGAGCCATTAATTCACTGACCTCACTTCTCCTGCTCAGATCTTCACCAAGAGCCTTCAAGGAAAGGTTGGGCTGAAGACCTGGCCAGAACATCGTGCCTTGACTCTCCCTGGCGTGAATGAGGCTTCAGACTTTGATCTGCTCCTCAAAGACCGCACCATCTCCCTAGCTGATGCGGGCCAGGGCTCTGTAGCTCAGCTCAAACTCAGCAGCTCTGGCTTCACACTGATAGGTCACGTGCTTCAGCTCAAAGGGGACCTGGTGACCACTCTGGCTGTGGACTGGGTAACCCGTAACCTGTACTGGAGCAGCGTCAAGAGCCCCCAGCTTTACGTCACGTCCCCTGAAGGGAAGTACACCAGCCTGGTGCTGCAAGCTGAACTCGAGGGGACGATCTCCATCGCCCTACACCCTCCCACAGGCAGGTTGTGCTTCACCGCAGTGGGGCGGAGGGGGCCCGAGCTGCTGCCCCAGGTCGACTGTGCTCACATGGACGGGAAGAATCGCACGCTGCTGTGGAGCAAAGCCAAGATGCCTGCTTCACTCGCATTTTCTGAGAAAGGAACATCACTGTATTGGGCAGATATTGGTATGTTAAAAGCAAAAATTAAATTCCCCTTTCCACAAATAGGGTACAGACTGATGTCCCATTATTAAAGAAAAAAATATATTTTATAAATTAAAAAGATTGAGAACTATTCCATACACTCAAACTATCTAACAAAAAAAAATTAAACGGTCTGTGCCGCTTTTTTTTTTTTTTTTTTTTTTTTTTTTTTTTTTTTAAATGGAGTGATTAACTTCCTGACTTTCTTAAAATATTATTTTAAAATATAGACTTTGTGTATTCTTGAAAGTACTGTATTTTATGGCCGAGTCTTAAATGAAACTTGGATAGTATTTAAATAAACAATGATTTTTTTTCTTATCCTTCATGAAGCTCTCAAATTAAAATTTAGGGAATACAACTTTATCATGTATTAAACTAATACATTTGTTTTCATTTTATTTGGGAAATGCACATATCATCTTTTATTATTATTATTATTATTATTATTATTATTATTATTATTATTATTATTATAATAAAAAAAAAATAATATAACCACCAAAAACACATTTTATTTATTTTGATTTGTTTTGGGAAATACAAGTTTATCTATGACTGCAAACCAACATTTTGTCCTAAACCTTAATTTAAGTCCCAAATCTTAATTTAGGCTAAATCTACAATCTGGTTATGCACTTACTTTTAAACTATTTTGTTTTCTACTTGTGGAAAGTGAAAGTTTATTTATTTGTTTGTGAAAATTTAATGTCTTTTGTTATGCTGTGGAAAATCTCTTCCAAACTCCGTAATGCTAATGCTAGGTTTTTTTGTTTTTGTTTTTTTATTTTTTTCAGGCAGTGAACTGATTAGCTCTGTTAATATAGACGGCTCTGACTATAAGGAGTACAGCACCGGACATGCCTTCGTTGTGTCTTTTGCCCGTATTGAGAACATCAACTTCTGGATCACCCTGGATAATGGTAATGATTCAAGACCTCCAGAAATCCAATTTATTTCCATAGAATTCAGTTCTGTGTCTGTGCCACTAGATGGCATGAAGCCATTAACTTCCTGTCTTTAATCTTAAAATATACAATTTAAATCTTCAATATATTTAATATCAAAATACAGTATTTCAAGGCTTTTGTGACCGTCTCTAACACTTGGACAGTAGTTTGTTTATTGGAACTAAAATTTATAGACAGTTATAAACTCTACAAGAATTGTTACGAAGAGTTATAAATTCATTAATCATAATCAAATTTCATGATATGCTGATTATAAATATAAAAACTCCTATAAATATCAGTATTTGCTAAGAAAAGCTTCCAAACAAATGTAATTCAGATAATAAAGACACTGCATTATTCTAGCGCAGAAAAGCATTTAATTAATGTGCATTGCATTAATTAATTGCATTAATGCAACATGTTCAACAAAAATGAGTGTCAAAGTTTGCACTTCTTGAAACAGGTACAACTAATGTGTGGTACAGTGATGGCTTCCAGCCCAAGCAGATGTGGTTTGAGGTGAAGACGAACATTATAGAGTTGAAGGCTTACAGCAGGTCCAGTCAGAAAGGTACTTCTCTGGTCCGTGAGAGCGTGAGTGATCTGAGCTGCGCTGAGGGGCATGTCACGTGTGTTCAGGGAGCTTGGCCACACAAAAGACACATTTAGAGTTCTCCTTTTACTGTCCCACACCCCTCACTGAAGAACCTGTCCAGGCACTAAGTACTTACTCACTCAGCACTCTTCAGCTTGGCTCTGTTCAGAATGGCATAAAGTTACTATTGTACAGAGTATGTAAATGTATACTTTGCAAACTTTTTCTGTATGCTTGATGCCGGGATGGTCCAATACATTTGCCAAAATGCACACTATACAACAGAGCACACTGTGATTAGTACTTTATGCCACAATGCACTCCATTTGGCCTTACATTTCCAGTGTGATGAATAAACCATAGTCATTATTTTTTTTTTTTTTTTTTTTTTTTACATAATTTGATGGAAATTTGTTTTATTTAATTTGTCTGATTTTACTTCCTTACATATTTTAACTTTATCAAGATAGATAAATATTTATCTAAGTATTTAATTTATATTTTTATATACTTTTTTTTATATATTATTTAAATAAAAATAAATAGATGTATTTAATTATCCTATCTTGCATTTATTTTTCAGTAAGTAAGCTAGTATTTCAGTCCAAACACTACAGTGCTGTATGAGCTGTAACCCTCCCTAAAGTCAGTCATGTGACATCTGGTTTTTGTCTTTTCAACCCACCAGGAACCAATGTCTGCTCTGAAAACAATGGGGGCTGCAGTCACCTGTGCCTGCCGTATCCAGGCGGACGCTCTTGTCGCTGTGCGGAGGACTTCCTTTCTGTGAACAAGACTAAATGTGTTTCCAACCTCAAGTGTCCTGTTGGCAGTAAACCCTGCCAGGATGGCCTCAAGTGCATCCCTGTGTCCAAGTTCTGCGACCAGGTCCCAGACTGTCAGGATGGATCGGATGAGGACTGTGAGTGATTCTTGGTTCTTCTAAACGGCATATCTCTCATACAGGGGGGAGAACAAGTATTTGATACACTGCCGATTTTGCAGGTTTGCCCACTTACAAAGCATGTAGAAGTCTGTAATTTTTAATCATAGGTACACTTCAACTGTGAGATGGAATCTAAAACAAAAATCCAGAAAATCACATTGTATGATTTTTAAAATAATTTGCATTTTATTGCATGACATAAGTATTTGATCACCTACCAACCAGTAAGAATTCCGGCTCTCACAGACCTGTTAGTTTTTCTTAAAGAAGCCCTCCTGTTCTCCACTCATTACCTGTATTAACTGCACCTGTTTGAACTCGTTACCTGTATAAAAGACACCTGTCCACACACTCAAACAGACTCCAACCTCTCCACAATGGCCAAGACCAGAGAGCTGTGTAAGAAAATCAGGGATAAAATTGTAGACCTGCACAAGGTTGGGATGGGCTACAGGACAATAGGCAAGAAGCTTGGTGAGAAGGCAACAACTGTTGGCGCAATTATTAGAAAATGGAAGAAGTTCAAGATGACGGTCAATCTCCCTCGGTCTGGGACACTATGCAAGATCTCACCTCGTGGGGCATCAATGATCGAGGAAGGTGAGGGATCAGCCCAGAACTACACGGCAGGACCTGGTCAATGACCTGAAGAGAGCTGGGACCACCGTCTCAAAGAAAACCATTAGTAACACACTACGCCGTCATGGATTAAAATCCTGCAGCGCACGCAAGGTCCCCCTGCTCAAGCCAGCGCATGTCCAGGCCCGTCTGAAGTTTGCCAATGACCGTCTGGATGATCCAGAGGAGGAATGGGAGAAGGTCATGTGGTCTGAGACAAAAATAGAGCTTTTTGGTCTAAACTCCACTCACCGTGTTTGGAGGAAGAAGGATGAGTACAACCCCAAGAACACCATCCCAACCGTGGAGCATGGAGGTGGAAACATCATTCTTTGGGGATGCTTTTCTGCAATGGGGACAGGACGACTGCACCGTATTGAGGGGAGGATGGATGGGGCCATGTATCGCGAGATCTTGGCCAACAACCTCCTTCCCTCAGTAAGAGCATTGAAGATGGGTCTTCCAGCATGATAACGACCCGAAACACACAGCCAGGGCAACTAAGGAGTGGCTCCGTAAGAAGCATCTCAAGGTCCTGGAGTGGCCTAGCCAGTCTCCAGACCTGAACCCAATAGAAAATCTTCGGAGGGAGCTGAAAGTCCGTATTGCCCAGCGACAGCCCCGAAACCTGAAGGATCTGGAGAAGGTCTGTATGGAGGAGTGGGCCAAAATCCCTGCTGCAGTGTGTAAACCTGGTCAAGAACTACAAGAAACGTATTATCTCTGTAATTGCAAACAAAGGTTTTTGTACCAAATATTAAGCTCTGCTTTTCTGATGTATCAAATACTTGTTATGCAATAAAATGCAAATTACTTATATCATACAATGTGATTTTTCTGGATTTGTTTTAGATTCTGTCACTCACAGTTGAAGAGTACCTATGATAAAAAATTACAGACTTCTACATGCTTTGTAAGTGGGCAAACCTTCAAAATCGGCAGTGTATCAAATACTTTTTTCTCCCCACTGTATATAATTATAATTCCCATACCAATCAGGCATAACATTACGACCACTGACAGGTGAAGTAAATAACTCGTATTTATCTCAATCACTGTTTGTGGATGGGATATGTTAGGTAGCAAGTGAACATTTTGTCCTCAAAGTTGATGTGTTAGAAGCAGGAAAAATGGGAAAGCATAAGGATATGAGCGAGTTGGGCCAAATTGTGATGCTAGACGACTGGGTCAGAGCATCTCCAAAACTGCAGCTCTTGTGGGGTGTTCCCGGTCTGCAGTGGTCAGTATCTATCAAAAGCAGTCCAGGGAAGGAACGGTGGTTAACGGCGACAGGGTAATGGGCGGCCAATGCTCATTGATGCACGTGGGGAGCGAAGGCTGGTCCGTGTGGTCTGATCAAAACGAGCTACTGTAGCTCAAATTGCTCAAGAAGTTAATGCTGGTTCTGATAGAAAGGTGTCAGAATACACAGTGCATCGCAGTTTGTTGAGTATGGTGCTGCATAGCCGCAGATCAGTCAGGGTGCCCATGCTGACCCCTGTCCACCACCGAAAGCGCCAACAGTGGACACGAGAGCGTCAGAACTGGACCACGGAGCAATGGAAGAAGGTGGCCTTGTCTGATGAATCACGTTTTCTTTTACATCACGTGGATGGCCTGGTGTGTGTGCGTCGCTTACCTGGGGAACACATGACACCCGGATGCACTATGGGAAGAAGGCATGCTGGCGGAAGCAGTGTGATGCTTTGGGCAATGTTCTGCTGGGAAACCTTGGGTCCTGCCATCCATGTGGATGTTACTTTGACACGTACCACCTACCTAAGCATTGTTGCAGACCATGTACACCCTTTCATGGAAACTGTATTCCCTGGTGGCTGTGGCCTCTTTCAGCAGGATAATGCGCCCTGCCACAAAGCAAAAATGGTTCAGGAATGGTTTGAGGAGCACAGCAATGAGTTTGAGGTGTTGACTTGGCCTCCAAATTCCCCAGATCTCAATCCAATCGAGCATCTGTGGGATGTGCTGAACAAACAAGTCTGATCCATGGAGGCCCCACCTCGCAACTTACAGGACTTAAAATTACAGAATCTGCTGCTAACATCTTGGTGCCAGATCCCACAACACACCTTCAGGGGTCTAGTGGAGTCCATGCCTCGACGGGTCAGGGCTGTTTTGGCAGCAAAAGGGGGACCAACACAATATTAGGAAGGTGGTCATAATGTTCTGCCTGATTATATGATCACATTTATATTAGGGTGAGCAGATGTCCCGGTTTCCTGGGGGTAGTTTATAGACTAAATTGTAGACTTTCTGCAACAATGTTAATGTTTTGAGTAATTGTTAGCATGTTGCTAGGCAGTTGTTTTATGGTGTTCCAGTTGTTGCTATTAGCTGGGCGATATTTGCCAGAGTGTTCTGGGTGATTGGTTAGCACTTTGCCAGTAAGTTGCTTGAGTTCTGCTGCTGGTTGATTTGCAAAGGTGTTCTGGGAGGTTGTTTTTAAAGAGGACCTATTATGCCCTTTGAAAGTCTTGATTTAAACCTTAGCAAACACCAATAACTAACTGATTGCCATTAAACGATATTAAATCTAGACCCTAAAACTGATAGTTGCAATCCTGGTTTCTGATTGGTCAGTACAGCGTTCCAGCCGTGTTAAAATACACATTATAAAACGGATAGTTCCGGCCCTTGATTCTTATTGGTTGAGCCGCGTTTGAAGCCGTTGTAAAAATTACCGAAAACATACAGCTGAGCGCATTACATAAGTATTGCTGCTCCACTGAGTGTGTATAGTGTCTGTGTGTTGCTTGCCAACCATTCAGCTATCAGTATTACTGAGCCAAAGAAACGATTTCAAAATTGATTTATTGGTGGGCTAAGCGTGGATGAGTGATGGAAAGATATAGACAGAACAGCGGAAGAGGACAAAAAAGAAACCAGGCATGCTGAAATTTAATGAGAAATTGAAGAGCTGGAAAAGTCACGAAATGAAGCTGGTACTGTTAAACAGACCAGCTCGATTCGCTGTTTTCAGTCCTGGTGTGCCGAAAAATATTTGGTTATTGATTTTAAAACAATAACCAAAACTGATTTAAACACGGCTCTCTGCCAGTTTTATGCCACCGTGAAAAATGGAAAAGGTGAACCCTACGGTTTCAGCAGCTATGTTGGCCTATGTGCAGGGATTAACTGGTACATCAGTGATCCACCAATCAGCCAGTCCTGGTGTCTTTTAAAAGATCCCAAGTTTATCACCAGCAACGTTTTTTTTGTTGGAGTAATGAAAACTTCGCAGAGACAGACGTGACAAAACATCTCACCATCCTGCGTTAACGGGCAGACTTTCAGAAAATCCGCTCCGACGTGCCCAACAACGCCCCTTAGCGGTTATAAATTCACTGTAAACCATCTTGGGGCTTATTGCTTTTATTACCCGCCATCATGTGAAATGGCTCCCATTGCAGATTGTTAGTTTTGTTTTATAGCAAGTCTGTTTGTAATGAGAATTTGTCTCTTTAAAGTGCCTCTTTTATGCTATCTTAAAGGTTCCTAATTTTGTTTGAGTCTCCAACAAGTTTACATGCAAAGGTTAAACACTTTAATTTTCTCATAATATACATTGCACATCACCACATTTTTCAATGATTCTCAAACGACTCAACAGATGAATCAGTCTCTAAATCCCTCCTTTCCATGAGCTACTCTGCTCTGATTGGCCAGATGGCCCAGTCTGTTGCAATTGGTCTACCGCTTGCGTGTTTCGAAAACGAAACCCCCATAACTGAACTTCAGTTCCGGATGATTCCTAAAGCTCAGCGATTGTACACGCTGTAAAGAGAGTAATGATGGCGGTAATTTTACTATCAATCCAAGTCCAGTGATGAAACATCGGAAGAACTAGTCATTCAACCCGAACCTCTATCGCAAGGACAACTCGAGCAGGACGTTTCTCAGGGATCCGCTACTCATTTTGACATTGAGATGTTGCAACTGTAATTCCTTACCATCAGCACTAAAAAGTGTATGTCCATCAACAAACCAATGTGTATATATCTAATTTATTGCGGTGCACGTGTGACATTACGTTACACTACATTATACACTGCATGACAGTTAATATGTGAAAAAGTATAATAGGGGCACTTTAATAGTTTAGTGGGCATTTGTCATCTTGTAGTAGAGCATTTTTATTGTAATAAATTTTTAACTTGGTATTAATGTTCAAAACTCCTAACACCTAAATAACTTCCTGCTTGTTGACAGGTGACCTTGTGAAAACCAAACCAGGTGTCAAATCCAAATCTGGGCCTTACTCTCTCGGCTCGGCTGCCGAACTCTCTCCATCTAGAGACGGCGAGGTTGTGGAGCAGAATCTGGGCAGTCAGTCATGTGATGAGCGATGCGGCAGTCACGGGAAGTGTGTGAGCATGAAGGGTGAGCCGGTGTGTGAGTGTGAGGAGGGCTACAGCGGGGATCTCTGTCAGAACGCCAACTCCAGCTCCACTGCCCTCGGTCTCACACTCAGCTTTCTCTTCGGAGGAGCTCTGCTGGGTGCCATCATCCTCAGGAGGAGGTTTACAATTTGTTTAGTATAAAAGATACATATTTTATAAGCCACATACTTGGATTTCATACTATCCCAATATGATTTTTTGCAGAAGGGCACAAGCAGCAAGGGAAGAGGCTTCAGAAAAAGAGACGCTTGTGACTACTGACATAGAAGAGCGCACAACCTACTCTCAAAACTTTGTTAATGAGTTGTATGATCCAGAAGAGGTGCATTGAGGTTTCTTGTCTTTTCTGTCTGTCTGTCTTTTCTGTCTCTGTCTGTCTGTGTTTTTCTGTCTGTGTCTTTCTGTCTGTGTCTGTGTCTTTCTGTCTGTGTCTGTCTTTCTGTCTGTGTCTGTCTTTCTGTCTGTGTCTGTCTTTCTGTCTGTGTCTGTCTTTCTGTCTGTGTCTGTCTTTCTGTCTGTGTCTGTCTTTCTGTCTGTGTCTGTCTTTCTGTCTGTCTGTTTTTCTGTCTGTCTTTTTCTGTCTCTGTTTTTCTGTCTGTCTTTGTCTGTCTCTGTTTTTCTGTCTGTCTTTGTCTGTCTCTGTTTTTCTGTCTGTCTTTGTCTGTCTCTGTTTTTCTGTCTGTCTTTGTCTGTCTCTGTTTTTCTGTCTGTCTTTGTCTGTCTCTGTTTTTCTGTCTGTCTTTGTCTGTCTCTGTTTTTCTGTCTGTCTTTGTCTGTCTCTGTTTTTCTGTCTGTCTTTGTCTGTCTCTGTTTTTCTGTCTGTCTTTGTCTGTCTCTGTTTTTCTGTCTGTCTTTGTCTGTCTCTGTTTTTCTGTCTGTCTTTGTCTGTCTCTGTTTTTCTGTCTGTCTTTGTCTGTCTCTGTTTTTCTGTCTGTCTTTGTCTGTCTCTGTTTTTCTGTCTGTCTTTGTCTGTCTCTGTTTTTCTGTCTGTCTTTGTCTGTCTCTGTTTTTCTGTCTGTCTTTGTCTGTCTCTGTTTTTCTGTCTGTCTTTGTCTGTCTCTGTTTTTCTGTCTGTCTTTGTCTGTCTCTGTTTTTCTGTCTGTCTTTGTCTGTCTCTGTTTTTCTGTCTGTCTTTGTCTGTCTCTGTTTTTCTGTCTGTCTTTGTCTGTCTCTGTTTTTCTGTCTGTCTTTGTCTGTCTCTGTTTTTCTGTCTGTCTTTGTCTGTCTCTGTTTTTCTGTCTGTCTTTGTCTGTCTCTGTTTTTCTGTCTGTCTTTGTCTGTCTCTGTTTTTCTGTCTGTCTTTGTCTGTCTCTGTTTTTCTGTCTGTCTTTGTCTGTCTCTGTTTTTCTGTCTGTCTTTGTCTGTCTCTGTTTTTCTGTCTGTCTTTGTCTGTCTCTGTTTTTCTGTCTGTCTTTGTCTGTCTCTGTTTTTCTGTCTGTCTGTGTCTGTCTCTGTTTTTCTGTCTGTCTGTGTCTGTCTGTGTTTTTCTGTCTGTCTGTGTTTTTCTGTCTGTCTGTGTTTTTCTGTCTGTCTGTCTATTTGTCTCTGTTTTTCTGTCTCTGTCTTTCTGTCTCTGTTTTTCTGTCTCTGTCTTTCTGTCTCTGTTTTTCTGTCTGTCTATTTGTCTCTGTTTTTCTGTCTGTCTCTGTTTTTCTGTCTGTCTTTGTCTGTCTCTGTTTTTCTGTCTGTCTTTGTCTGTCTGTGTTTTTCTGTCTGTCTGTCTATTTGTCTCTGTTTTTCTGTCTCTGTCTTTCTGTCTCTGTTTTTCTGTCTGTCTATTTGTCTCTGTTTTTCTATCTCTGTCTTTCTGTCTCTGTTTTTCTGTCTGTCTCTGTTTTTCTATCTCTGTTTTTCTGTCTGTCTCTGTTTTTCTATCTCTGTTTTTCTGTCTGTCTCTGTTTTTCTATCTCTGTCTGTCTGTGTTTTTGTCTCTGTTTTTCTGTCTGTGTTTTTCTGTGTCTGTCTGTCTTTTTCTGTCTGTCTGTCTGTCCGTTTCATTCTTTCTTCACTTTCATTGTATGGAAAAGTATGGAGCACTGGGAAGTCATATGTAGGAGGGGAGGAGAAAAAAAAAAAAAGACCCACAAATCCGTGGCCACAGTTTTGCAATTTGTCCCTTCAGTTTATAAACCGTAGGCACAGATTCTTAAATTGTTCCCTCGGTTTAACAAATCATAACCACGGATTAATAAACCGTACCCACAAATTTCCAATCCATGCGCTCAGATTTGTAAACCGTTTTTCAATCCGTACCCACGCCTTCGCTATCCGTTCCAGCTGTACTCTGATTTGTGGCCCGTCCCTCATTTCAGAAATCTGTGCTGACTAATTGGACTATGGCTCATCTCAGTTACATTGACTGCTTTTGCAGTAGGTTTACATGGAAATGTACTAAAATAATAATAAATCATATGGTGTTGAATGAATAGAGGCATGGAAATGGAAAATTGGAACTGGAACAATGGGAACAAATGGAAAAACTTGGAAATTGTCATGGAAATGTTTGACATTGAATGTTTGCCATTAGAAAAGTGCTGGGGTAAAATCTGTTTTTTGAAAGTACAACCCATGACTATAAAAAGTGAGAGTAATAGAATATCACCAATAAATAGATGGGACAAGATTATGACAATTCTTAAATCGTTGTCTGGTCCACCCTAGCCTTAGACGGACCGTTGGCTGAATATCGGATACATAAGGCACACAAAATGGGAAACACTTTGGGAGTTTAAGTTGTCATCTGATTGGTTGAATTCTCCATGCCCCTAAACATGACGCAGAACAAAGTAAACTGTGATTGGTTGCTTTACATGTTGGTCAGACGGCCTCTTGGGCGGCCGTTGACCAATGATATCTGAGATGGAGTCCAGACCTTCTGCCGTCAGTTCTGACTCGTCTCCACTACAAATTATAGCCTAGAATTTAATCATGCAGTTAAGACAGTTTGATGTATTGAACTTAATACACAATAAAACCATATACACAATAGATTAGTTAACAGAACGGAAGCTTGTTCTCTTTCTAAAATGAGGGACGGGCCACAAATCCGTGAGTACTGTTGGAATGAGTTGCAAAAGCGTGGGCACAGATTATGAATTTGTGGGTACGGATTGAAAAACCGAAGGTACAGTTTACAAATCTGAGCGCATGGATTGGTAATTCGAGGGTATGGTTTATTATTCCATGGGCGTGATTTTGTTAAACCAAATTGAGTACAGTTTAAACACTGAGGGGATGAATTACAAAACTGTGCCCAAGGATTTGCAGGTCTTGCTTTTTTTTTTTTTTTTTTTTTTCCCCTTCCTCCTACAGGTGTCTTCCCGCACTCCGTAGAAAAGAGCAGCCTGGACATTCTGCTAAAGTTCTAATTTTGTGTTCCGCAAAAAGTGTAGTTATAGAGGTTTGGAATGACATAAGGGTGAGTAAACTGAAAGAATGTATGAAAATGTTCATCAAAAAAACGCTCTTGTAAGTTGATTTTCAGAATTCAATCTGAATTTTATTTATTTATTTTATTTTATTTTTTTTTCTCCCTCTTTCCTGTAGGCTCCAGTTACTCCAGCTGTCACCACTCCTGTTGTCAGCTAAAAAAAAAAAAAAAATTTTAAATGTCAAATAAAACAATTGTCATTGCAAGAAATTGGGTGTGGTTTACTTTACAACGGATGTCGAAATAGCAGGTGAAATATTTACACAGCACTTAAAAGGAAATCACACACGGTTAATGCCAGAACAGAAATGCGATGGGTTGTGAGTCTAGTTTGCATTAATTCTAGCTTGAAACTACTTTTATATGTAAGAAGCAGATGTGTGGCAATGAGCTGGTCTGTTCTGTGTTCAGTATTGTAGTGTCTTTCTATCACGCTTAATTCTACTCTTATTTTATGATAATGAATTTTCATATAGATCTCAAGTTCAAAGCTTTGGTCTTTATTGCTTGGTCATTTGAGGTTTTTTTTTTTTTTAATAAATATATAATTAGTGGAAGAGCTCATATATATATAAAAATTGTATATACAAACCCGATTCCAAAAAAGTTGGGACACTGTACAAATTGTGAATAAAAAAGGAATGCAATAATTTACAAATCTCATAAACTTATTTTATTCACAATAGAATATAGATATATCAAATGTTGAAAGTGAGACATTTTGAGATGTCATGCCAAATATTGGCTCATTTTGGATTTCATGAGAGCTACACATTCCAAAAAAGTTGGGACAGGTAGCAATAAGAGGCTGGAAAAGTTAAATGTACATATAAGGAACAGCTGGAGGACCAATTTGCAACTTATTAGGTCAATTGGCAACATGATTGGGTATAAAAAGAGCCTCTCAGAGTGGCAGTGTCTCTCAGAAGTCAAGATGGGCAGAGGATCACCAATTCCCCCAATGCTGCGGCGAAAAATAGTGGAGCAATATCAGAAAGGAGTTTCTCAGAGAAAAATTGCAAAGAGTTTGAAGTTATCATCATCTACAGTGCATAATATCATCCAAAGATTCAGAGAATCTGGAACAATCTCTGTGTGTAAGGGTCAAGGCTGGAAAGTTATCAGCGCTCCGTTCAGAAGCCTGCATCTCTGATGGTATGGGGTTGCATGAGTGCGTGTGGCATGGGCAGCTTACACATCTGGAAAGGCACCATCAATGCTGAAAGGTATATCCAAGTTCTAGAACAACATATGCTCCCATCCAGACGTCGTCTCTTTCAGGGAAGACCTTGCATTTTCCAACATGACAATGCCAGACCACATACTGCATCAATTACAACATCATGGCTGCATAGAAGTATCCGGGTACTGAAATGGCCAGCCTGCAGTCCAGATCTTTCACCCATAGAAAACATTTGCCACATCATAAAGAGGAAGATGCGACAAAGAAGACCTAAGACAGTTGAGCAACTAGAAGCCTGTATTAGACAAGAATGGGACAACATTCCTATTTCTAAACTTGAGCAACTTGTCTCCTCAGTCCCCAGACGTTTGCAGACTGTTATAAAAAGAAGAGGGGATGCCACACAGTGGTTAACATGGCCTTGTCCCAACTTTTTTTGAGATGTGTTGATGCCATGAAATTTAAAATCAACTTATTTTTTCCCCTTAAAATGATACATTTTCTCAGTTTAAACATTTGATATGTCATCTATGTTGTATTCTGAATAAAATATTGAAATTTGAAACTTCCACATCATTGCATTCTGTTTTTATTCACAATTTGTACAGTGTCCTAACTTTTTTGGAATCGGGTTTGTAAATGGTGTGTTCCTCTTTGGGCTGGAGTCACTTCAGTATGCTTCTATGCACAACACAAAAGGCTTGTTTGGTTATGCAAAACCAGGCCTACTTTCAACAGCCTACTCTGTTACTCCACCCCATCGCCCTCAATGAAATATGAACTAGTATCTGAACGAGGAAGAGGCTCTCTGGTGTGAGTCAGGACTGAGGGCTGTCTGTGCTTTGTTCATGTAAAAGATTAAATTCAGATGTTTTCATGAGTTTTTTTTGTTTTCATGAGAGGTTATTGCTGTTACAGCTTGAACAGGAGCGTCTAAAATTAGAAATAGAGCGTGAGAAAAATAGAAATGAACAGACAAATATCGAGCTGCAGAAATACCGCTTGGACATGATAAGAGAAGGCAGAATAAATGATGGTTCAGATGATGCTTTTCAGGGTGCTTCTAAAATGTTTGACACTGCGGGAAATTTACGATTAATGCCTAAATTTAATGAACGGGATCCGGATACATTTTTTACCTTGTTTGAACGGATTGCGGAAGCGAGAGGTTGGCCCAGTAAGGAACGTATACTGCTTTTACAGTGCGTGCTTACTGGCAGGGCTCAGGAAGTTTGGTCTGCTCTTCCACTCTCAGACTGTAACGATTACGACATCGTAAAAGCAGCAGTTTTGAAATCCTACGAGTTAATACCAGAAGCGTACAGACAAAAATTTAGAACAGTGTCCAGAGGTGTTAATGTTGAGTTTGCTAGAGAGCTCAGTACTGCATTTGATCGCTGGTGTATGGCATCTGAGGTAACCAAATCAAATACACAATACTATTTGTTTAAGATAATCTTAAAACCAAAAGTTTTTTTGCGACTCGAACACGGCCAAATGTGACGACTTTCGATTCTGTGAGAAGCAAACAGTCTGATTCAACAGATTCCCTTTGAATGTGAATCGGTTCTACTGAATGAATCGTTCACGAATCGGACATTTATAGAACACCTGCTGAGTAAGATCAATTCATTCATATAGGCCTGGTTTCACAGACAGGGCTTAGATTAAACCAGGATTAGGCCTTAGTTCAGTTAGATTTAAGTAGTTTTTATAAACACGCCTTAGAGAAACACATTAATGATGTGCATCTTGAGACAAAACAATGGCAGTGACATATTTTAAGATATGCCAGAGGAAATTGCTTTCAGTTAAGGAGGCTTAAATCTTATCTGTGAAACCAGAGGATATATCTGTACATTTGACATTATTTCAGAGAAATAGTACCACATTTTGAGATTATGATGTAGCAGTGTTGTATATTCACCAAAGAAAGAAAAATCGAGTTAATTTCTTCCTTTGAATCTTGAACTGTTGCAAAAACAGTCGGAATGATTCATGGACTCTGTGAGTTGATTTTCGGTTTCTTTCTCACATAAAGCTACTGTATGACTTAATTTCATTTAACCATAAAACATATTTGCACTAAAATACGAATCTTCCGTTAAGGATCATACATAGGCTATTAAGTAGGTCACATTTTAGGCTTGCTTGACTTTATGCAGCACTATGCAGACTAATCGGCGGCTGACTTGAAGCAGTGCATTCCAGTTAGAAATTTTGTCCGACTTGAGACTGATGCCAAACGTCACAGTGACATGGCGTCGGCGCTAAGTACACTATGCTCACAAATCTGTATTTTTATAAAAGTAAAAGCTCTTTTAATGTGGTCGCGATGTTATATTCATGTTTATAAAAATAAAAATGAAGAAATTTTGACCCCACTTCATTGGTATTTACATAGTATAGGCTTAAAGGGATAGTTCACCCAAAAATGAAAATTCTGTCATTACTCACCTTCATGTCGTTCCAAACCCGTAAGACCTTCGTTCATCTTCAGAACACAAATTAAGATATTTTTGATGAAATCCGAGTTTTCTGACCCCTCCATATACAGCTATTTAATTACCACTTTCAAGGCCCAGAAAGGTAGTAAAGACATCGTTAAAATATTCCATGTGACTCCAGTGGTTCAACCTTAATTTTATGAAGTGATGAGAATACTTTTTGTGTGCAAAAAAACAAACAAAAATAACGACTTTATTCAACAATTTCTTCTAGCCTGTGTCAGACTGTTATGCTGTTGATGTAGCTGAATTAACCCTTTAAATCTTTATATTAACAGAAGGCTGCATCCTACGTAGGCTGCATATCTCGGCTGCCACGTCATCAAACGACGCCGAAGGCCATCTCAATTTGAAGAATCCTTGGAAGGCAGCCTTCATTTTGCGTCCTTCATTCGGCTTGTTTTGTAGGACGCATCGGATGTATCCTTCGCGGCCCTTAAATCACCCACAATCCTTTGTTCACATTCCAATTCATGAAAATAAACTGACGGAAAATGAGTTGGTACTGAGCTTGTCTGAGTTTATTATGAAATGTAAGAGAAAAATAATGTTTTTCGGACATGAAAGCATAGATGATATCTTTTGTTTTGCTGTAAATTAATCACTAACACTAAACTGACAATAATGTAAGCCACTGGGAGACCGCAGACGGCTGTCATTCACTGTATTGCATTAATAGAAAGCAAGTTAATATAAAGATTTGTAATACAAAGTATTTTTCCAAAATTAAGTTTTAATTGTATTTTCACTTTGTGACCGCGGGGGCGGGAACGTGCGTGACGTAGCCATGCGCACTTACTAGACCGTCTCATTCTAGTGTTTAATTGCTGAGGAGGACACTCGCCTACAAGCCTCAGAAGGACTGGACTAGGAAGGACGCAGTCTCGGTAGGATGCAGCCTTCCGTTTGAGAAACACCCTGCAAGCGGCAACTCTCGGCGATCGGTTACAGCCGCAGCCAGGCGAACACACCTATTGCTAGTCGTGCTCACGTGACCTTATGAGGCGCCGTGGAGAGCAGTGAGGGTGGAGAATGGGACTCTCGTCGGAACTGTGATTGTTCGGGTGTCAGCGCCCGCATTGTCTACATACAACACTGATTTAAATGTTGTCAGACTGTTACTGCGCTGTTATCTTCATCTGGCCCTTATTTGTCTTGAAGTTCACTCCTCCTTGCCCATATGGTAGGTGAGCAAACAGGAATCCTGTTTCACTGAGTTTTCCTGGTGTTGTGGTGAATGGGTGGGTCTCTTTTCTGCTTGGGAACATTGCATTATTCTTCTTGTGTCAAGCTATTCAGCTAATCTAAAGGCAATTCTATCTTTGGTTTCTCTTTCACATTTGTATACAGATAAACACCTAGAGTTTTGCCTTTCTGTCCTAATCTCAATTACCTGCGTTTTCCACATTTGACTTGGGAAATGGTGAGTATTTGTACTCTTGCTGTAGTTTTGTCTTAGGGCTACGCTTTCTGAATGCTTCCACTGCCACTTAACCAGTGTGTTTCAGATGTCTTCATATGTTCATTTGCTTACATTCATTTGCATAAAAAAAAACTACATTTACTTCTGGGTAAGTGATCAAGTTTACACTGATGGGGTTTTTTTTACGTTATGTGTTTCTAAAGAATTAGTTTGCATTTCATAGTAATTAAGAATGAATATGTTTTAAGATTATGTGCATTGCCTTTCACCTCTCAGTTGTTCTTTGTCAGAAAAGAAAGGCTCAAATAAGAATTGAATAATCGTCCTGGTTGAACTGGCACAGAATTGGAATTGCACATTTTAATCTGTTTATGTGTTTAATTGTTTGATCCTGTTAGGATTGGTGTTAGAAATTAAATTCACATTTATTTAGCATGAATTTGCTAACTTAGTGTCTCAATCCACTGGTTCCAACAGAGAAAATTATTACTTTTTCTTAAAACCATGCACTTTAAATATGTAGTTTAAGGGGGAAACACAGCACTGACACATCTTAAAGTCCATCGCACGCAACTGTGACAGACACATGCATATGAGAAAAATGTTACATATTAAGCATTGATAATAATAATCAGAAATGTTTCTTGAGCAATAAATCAGCGTATTAAATGATTTCTGAAGGAGCATGTGACTGAAGACTGAAGTAATGATGCTAAAAATTCAGCTTTGATCACAGGAATAAATTACGTTTGTAAAACATATTACAATAGAAAACCGTTATTTCAAATTGTAATAATATTTCACATTACGCCTTTTACTGCATTTATGATCAATAAGAAATTGTATGTGTTTTTTCATTGTGTCTTCTCCATTAATTCAACTTATCCATTACCCCTAAAAGTGGGGTAAGTTGTGTCACTGCACCACTTTTTTATAAAATCATATTTCTATGGGCTTATGATATTGCTGCTTGCTTCTAATTACATTAGATTAGAGCAGGGATGGGCAACGTCAGTCCTGAAGTGCTGCTGTCCTGCAGAGTTTAGCGCCAACCCTAATCAATGTCTTCAAACTAATCAATGGATTGCTAAGGCTACAGGCAGGTGAGGTTTTTTTTCAGGGTTGGGAGTAAACTCTGCAGGACAGTGGCAATCCAGGACCGACGATGCCCATCCCTAGATTAAAGAGATCCTGAAAAACAACTAGGCGTAGTTTCCTAGAGCAATGTTTCTCAACTCCAGCCCTGGGGACCCACCTACATACATACCTTTTAATAAAATCATCTGATTCAACTCATCGGCTTCTTTGTGGGTTGAAATATCTATAACATTCTGCGAGGCGAGACCCGGGGACTGGATTTGAAACACTACAACTTTTGTAGGAGGTGGCACATTTTACCCCACTCTGCACAACCTTGCCACTAAGGGATTTTGAGGTGTAAGTCTGTGTTCTTTAAAGCAGTTGTTTATGCCGTTTGTGTGTGTTTTACTCCAGAGTTTCAGCATGTCTGCCCCTGCCATCAGCCCTCTGGATGAAGATGGTAGCGTGTCTCGTCTTCTGATTTCATGTGACCATGTCGTATGCCAGTATGGTAGATGTGTGCTGGTGAACGGGGAGCCCAGCTGTGAGTGTAAGCTGGGATACACGGGAGACTCCTGTAACGAAACCATCAATGAGGCTTTGTCTGTACCACTCACTGTCGGCGTCCTGGTGGTCATCGTCTGCTTCATCATCCTCATGTTTGGGTTGGCATTTTTCCGACAAAGGCAAAAGGCAAAGAAAAGGTGAGGCTTTACCAGGATTCCTTTCTATTTTTGTTCATTTCTTTTATGTGTGAATTAATTTATTAAAAAATGCAGTTAAAGGGTTAGTTCACCCAAAAATGAAAATTAGCCCATGATTTACTCACCCTCAAGCCATCCTAGGTGTATATGACATTCTTCTTTCAGACGAATAAAATCAGAGTTATATTAAAAATGTCCTGGCTCTTCCAAGCTTTATAATGGCAGTGAATTGTTGCTTTGTTTTTGAAGTCCATAAAAGTGCATCTATCCATCATATAACTGCTCCACATGGCTCCGGGGGGTTAATAAAGGCCTTCTGAAGCGAAGCGTTGCGTTTGTGTAAGAAAAATATCCATATTTAAAACTTTATAAAGTAAATTATCTAGCTTCCACCAAATCGCCTTCCATGTTCAACTTATGGAAAAAGTGTATTTCCTCTCGCAGTTCAAAATGATTACGTTACGTCTGACGACATTGCACACCAGTTACGTTTTTTCCGATCTGGTGGTGGTATGTTCAGATATTCATACAACAAAATATTCGGTCCATGAAAATTTTGTGAAAATGATCAAAAATGCTGGCGGTGGCTGGCAACTTTATAAAAAAAACACTTAAAAATACAAAAGTGATTCATGCAAGAGCAGTGAGTGATTTTCTGATTGACATTTGTTGTTTGATTAAAATTAATGAGACCGACAGCAGTTTATCATGCTGCTGTCCCTTTAAGACTGAATGCACGTATCTAATTTACTGACACATATCTGGTTTTGTCTGGCGAACACATGGAGTTCTTTTTTACAGCTTATTGCACTTAACAACTTTATTAAACGTACTATTCATGCATTCAAAATTTGTGATTGCATGCCGTCTGAGAGAGGTGGCTTTATCACTCTTGCGTGTATATAACTTTAAGTAGTACTGTGATCTAACGATAGACACTTTATAGTCACAATAGTACGTACCGTCATACTGCCCAACCTTACTATACAGTATAAAACCAACATGAATACAAAGAACTCTGCATTGAAAGAACTCGGCACGTGTATTAACCTGTTAACTTTGTGCGCTTATTTATTGCCTTTTTTTTTCCCATATCACATATTTTAGTAATCATCATAAATTAGGTACCATTCGAAAGCTTAAATAACTAAAACACTGAAAACCGTTTTGAAATTTGACATTGGAAACCGTAGCCTACTTTAAAATCTTTTATCTGGCTCCTCCCCCTAGCATGTTTCAAAGTACCGTATTGTTCCGAATACAAGATAATGTTTTTTTTTTTTTTTAGAAATACGTCTGAAAAACTGGGTTCGTCTTATATTCAGTGTCTAGACTTTTACATGTCAATAATACACCTGCAACAATAGGTGGTGCCAAATACACGTAAAACAAGTGTACCAAGAAATACGGTGTCAGAGTGTAAAGTTAGAAGATCGCGAGCGCAAAAAGACAGTCTTAAAAACGCAAACAGTCAAAGAAAAGCTTACCGTCTAAGAGCCACGTGACTGTCATGTTTGCGTGCCTCGCTGACGGGACCAAACTTCCCCCGTATGTGATTTTTTTTTAAAACGTAAGACGGTACCCAGATTTCAAAACGAATAAGATTTTACTTCTGTTGTTAATGAAATTTTGGTAGGCTACATGGTTTTCACGCTGATAGCCTAATTGTTATATAATTCAGATGCCAATTTTTTTTTTATTTGATGTGATTGTTGGTACATTTTACCAGCATTTGCCATACTTTAAATACAACACTTAAAATATGAAAAACCTGCAGTATGAAAATTATTTTCAAATTGAAAGCATTTTCTTTATCAAAAAGCCTTTTTACAAAAGGTACACCATGTCTTATAATCAGGGTTGTCTTATATTCGGAACAATACGGTACAAAATTTACCGCACTGTTTTGTAATCAAATATTTTTCTGATCTTGACAAAACGCATATCGTTGGAAAGGTCTGAAACTCAAGGTTTCTATATTTGGCACCCGATCGAAGAGAACGCACCAAAAATTCAATGGATTGTGGTTGTCACTTGGTGGCTATTTTTGGTACTGCGCCTAAACAAAATCTCTCAGGAACCTCAGTTTTTGTGATATCAACTTCAAATTTGGGACACAAGTTGGTTAGACATGTGGCTTTGTTTTTATAGCAGTTATTTTAACCTGACGAGTGTCTTTGAAAAGAGACCAACCTTTTAAAGCATTCATGAATTCATGACGTCTGTAAACCGATTTTATCACTTTGTCAACAGAAGAAAGACCGCTGAAGAAACCCTGATAGGAAATGGAGCGCATCTTTAACATGTCTTAATGCAACATGCCATAAAACAGGTTTGTCGTTCTACATCACAGACAATGACTCAGATGAACTCTATGGTCTCAAAAAGTAAAGTTTCTCTCTCTGTGTTTCCCTCTTCAGACAGTACAATCAACGCATAAAGCACTTATACGTCCAGTAAATCAACTTTCTGCCATGACACTTAACTCGCACTGAAAGGTGCATGAGTACTGTACATTTATATGTTATTGCTGTACATTTGTAGGTATTGAAGTAGCACTGCATGCACTCAACATTGAACTGAAAACTAGTGCATGTGAAATACATTAAGTTTGCAGCACTTTTAGATTTTAGATTTTTTCAAAACATGCTTTGGATTGGCGTTCCTGCAAGAAATGTTCTTGTTAAACATGCATTGACTAGTTTCTGAAACATGCCAGGTATTTCAGTGCTGTTTTTCTGCTGTTATATTTAGCTCAGGCCGGACTGGTGAGTTTCACTGACTGAAAGCTGATTAGTTTCATGGACTTATGGGCCACAGATGAGTATCTCTTTCAAACATTTATGTAAAACACGACATTTGTATGGGTCATGGTTGTTTTTAGTTTTACTTTTGGAGTTTCACAACAGCTCTGCATTGAACCCTTTTTGTCCAGTATTTTATAATAAAGATATTTTGGTTTTTATAATTATGACTGCTTCTATTTCTCAGTCACTTCAACAATATTTGCTATATTTTTTTGGCATTGTCTCCACATAAAATAAAAGGTCTTTCCATTTGACATTTTACATCTTTAATAATTTTGTTTGCTGTATTTAGTTTGCTTCCATCTGTTATGAATACGTATTCCATAATAAACATCAAGTTTATGTTCAATTTTATATTTAGTAGGATTATAAATTACAAAGGTTGCCCCATACATTTCTATAGCAAGTTTTTGGGTTTTACAAAAGTCCAAAGTATAAAAACAATATCTATAAAGTGTTATAAACAATAATTACAATATGTCCGAAAAGGAGCGAGATAAAGCAGAAGCTTATTTTTTCCCACCCCTTATACAACTCTAAATAGTTCCAATATATATTATATATTTTATACAATGATCAGGCATAACATTATGACCACTGACAGGTGAAGTGAATAACATTGATTATCTCTTCATCACGGCACCTGTTAGTGGGTGGGATATATTAGGCAGCAAGTGAACATTTTGTCCTCAAAGTTGATGTGTTAGAAGCAGGAAAAACGGGCAAGCGTAAGGATTTGAGCGAGTTTGACAAGGGCCAAATTGTGATGGCTAGACAACTGGGTCAGAGCATCTCCAAAACTGCAGCTCTTGTGGGGTGTTCCGGTCTGCAGTGGTCAGTATCTATCAAAAGTGGTCCAAGGAAGGAACAGTGGTGAACCGGTGACAGGGTCATGGGTGGCCAAGGCTCATTGATGCACGTGGGGAGCGAAGGCTGGCCCGTGTGGTCTGATCAAACAGACGAGCTACTGTAGCTCCAATTGCTCAAGAAGTTAATGCTGGTTCTGATAGAAAGGTGTCAGAATACACAGTGCATTGCAGTTTGTTGCGTATGGGGCTGCATAACCGCAGACCAGTCAGGGTGCCCATGTTGACCCCAGTCCACCGCCGAAAGCGCCAACAGTGGCCACGTGAGCATCAGAACTGGACCACGGAGCAATGGAAGAAGGTAGCCTGGTCTGATGAATCACGTTTTCTTTTACATCACGTGGATGGCCGGGTGTGTGTGCGTCGCTTACCTGGGGAACACATGGCACCAGGATGGGAAGAAGGCAAGCCGGCGGAGGCAGTGTGATGCTTTGGGCAATGTTCTGCTGGGAAACCTTGGGTCCTGCCATCCATGTGGATGTTACTTTGACACGTACCACCTACCTAAGCATTGTTGCAGTCCATGTATGCCTGATTGGTGTATATGTATCATTAAATATTATATATTCATAGCAAGATAACAAATATACAGTAATTTAAAACAGAATATGCATTTATTTATTGTCCAGAATAATTTTGATTTAATCAGTATTGCTATGGTCTTTGCCAGTTTTGCTTTGATGTATTTTATGTGCAGTTTCCAGCAGATTTTGTGTTCTAAAATCACACCAAGAAATTTATTTTTATATACTCTTTCTATACTTATGTTGTCAATTTTTAATTCTACTTGAGGGTTCCAAATAACATAATCTTTGTTTTGCTTATATTTAATGGCAATTTGTTTACATCAAACCACAGTTTTAATTTATTTCTGTTGTGATCACCTCCAAAAGCTGCTGTAAATTGTCCCCAGAACAGAAAATATTTGTGTCATCCGCAAATAAAATACATTTTAGTATTTTTTATACTCTGCAAATGTCATTGATGTAGATTATGAAAAGTTTCGGACCTAAGACCGATCCCTGCAGTACACCTCAAGCTATGTTCATGTATATAGAATTTTCACCAATTTTGACAAATTGTTGCCTGTTTCTTAAATAGCTACTCACCCAGTCCAATCCAACCCCTCTGATACCATACCTCTCTAGTTTATGTAATAAAATTTATGGTGTCAAATGCTTTCTTTAGATCTATGAAAATTCCCACTTCATGATTCTTCTTGTTTATGCAATTTGTGATATCCTCAATTAGTTCCTCCATTAGTGCCAAAGATGTTGATCTGTCTGTCCAGAATCAGTATTGACTGTCAACTAGAAGGTTGTGCGTTTCAATGAAATTGTCAAGTCTTTCTGTAAAAAGTTTTTTAAGGAATTTGGAGAATTGGGGGAGTACAGAAACAGGCCTGTAATTTGTGTCTATCCCCAGTTTTATATAATAGTATTACTTTTTTGCCAGATTGAAAAGACAAGTTAGAGATATGAGCTAATGATATGATGCAATTTCTTTAATAACTTTTTTATTATAATCATATCAATGTTATTCCAATCCATGGAGGATAACATCTACAATTGTAGTTATTCTTTTTAAACCAGTGTTAAAAGGGGTTGCCACATTGATATTAATTTCTTTAGGTGATTCATTTTACAATGATAGTTATCGATACACATGGACAGCACTGTTTGTTTTTAATAAATAGTACTTTAATACAAAAAAAATCAAAATTGTTACAAAGAGATTTAAAAGATGTATTGCTGTTAAGAAACCACACAATCCAGAGCAATGGGAAATATTACATGATCTGATGAGTTACAGCAAAATAAAGTCAGAAAGATCTTATTTACACTCTTCCTTTATCTGGATGGTTTTATTACCATTTAACCTCATTTTCACCTTGCTGCTCTTATATGCATATGTTTATACAGTTAATAATTAATTTCATTCATTTATTGTTGTAATATATCTCTGTTTTAATGCTTCCAGACTGAAGGTAAGTTATCACTGCCCTTCATTAAACAGCACTTATTACACTTTGCCAGAAATATTTATATCTGAAATTAATATACTATAAAAATTATTTTATGGAGGATTATACTTCATGACTATCTCTACATTGTTCACATGACTCATGGATCACATGACAGTTCAGACATGACCCACATGCTTGCAGTGGAGATAAAACTGCAACAACCAGTATTACTAGTTATACTGCATCACAGAAAGCCCTGATAACCCCTTTCACTAAACTATTTCCATAGCAAAAGAAAATATTGCACACAATTCATTTCTCAAATCCTGCAGTATTAATGTGATAATATCATTAGGATAGATATAGATTCATGATTTGATTTTAACCCGCATTACAAACCTTCGACAGGAAGTTACATTTTGGCTATTTACAACTCTAAAATTGAAGTCCTCATGTTGCTTAACCTCAGAGGGCAACTGGCAAGCACAGTCGGTGACTCTTGTAAACATTCAAAGTACTTGTAAAAGAACTGGTGTAACAAGTGTACGCTCCAGTTGAAGACAGCTAGCATGGCTTTAACAGTTGTCAACATTCACATTCAATAGGTAAACTAATATTCACAGTATGCACTAATCATTTTACAGATCAGCATCGTAAGGTCTTCCATTGTAGGATGTGTTGACAAATCCCTTGTCCCGGGGTTTGGCTCTTGGGAAGTCCAGGTCGTCATCCAGTGACTTCTGCGAGTAAGGTACGCTGCTTTCACTGTTGTAGCTTCTCGGTACGGTGACCCTCGGCAGAGGCGTCGGCCTATCCATCGGCCTGTCAGCCGGCCTTCCCGTGTTGGTACGAGGCTTTTCTCCGCGGTTCCGTCCACCGCAGCAGGAGCAGATCCCGATGAACATCACTAAACCGCCGAGGACCTCCATGATGCCTCCGATGTAGCCCAAAACGATGCAGTATCCTACACGAATGTCATCCGCTCTCAATGGGTCTCTCTTGACCGAGGTGGAGTTGAGGCTGTTGAGCAGATAAGTGTACCACGCAACAGGAATAATGGCCAGGACTCCGGAGCAGAAGATGAGGAGTCCGCCTATACTAGCCAGGATCCACCTTGGTCTGTCCTTCCAGCATCTGACTCCAGGTGTTGCCACCACCAGGCCAAGTATGGTCACGATCAAGGACGCAATCATCATTCCTTGAGCGATCGGAATGATCTGGTTGTTAAAGTACGTTTGGTCATTGGTGCGTTGGTTGCACTGTTGCAATCTAGACGTTGTGAAGGTATTGCAGATGTCCCAGATTCCTTGTTCCACCATCAGATCCACGGATTGGCCTGCCAGGTTGTTGACAGTGCGCCAGTTGGGTGCAACCGTGCTGGTCAGGTCTAGGATCCATCCGCAGGGTGCCAGGACCATGCCGAATATCAAGATCCCAGGAGTCCGCATGGTTGAGGGTTGAGCTGCTGTCCACGTCTAAGACAAGTCGAGTGTATCTGGTGCTTAAGAAGAAACATACTGAAACCTGAAGGAGGTGGATCTGTGTGATTAGCATCTAAAGGGCGTGGTGTTGAATGCCTGGTTCAAACTCAGGCAAAACTGGTTTTCACTGCATGCCATGTTTCAGCCAATACCTGGAATACCAGTATGCAAGGGCTGGGGCAAGTTGTCACAAAGAAATACCCAAGTAAGCCCATAAGTTCATCTGCATAAACGTTTGTTTGTTCTAGCAGTTTGCCTGTGTTGGTTTCAGTTACCTCTTCTCATTAGATGCTTCACATTTTTATCTATATTCATATGCCTTCTCATTTTTGTTGTTTTACATGCTGTAACTTTATACAGTTCATGAATTAATGTCTTTTGGCCAATTACTTGTTTGATACTTATGCATTAAATACATTTTGTCCAGTTTTTTCTTTCATGATTGGGTTTGTTTAATACGGAGCCCCTAAGGGATATGAGATGGGAGGAAAAATAATAGGTCAATGCTTTTGCGTTCTCTCGCAAATATTTTGCGTTCCCCCGAGAAACTTTCTGTTCGCTCGCTAAATGTTTGCGTTCCCCTAAGAAATTTTGCGTTCGCTCTCAAAGCTTTTGTGTTCAAAGTTTCTTGGGGGAACGCAAAAACATTGACTTAATATCTTAATAATTTTATATAAAATATCACATTTGAAAATAGCTTATTAATGGAAATGCAAGAAGAGGATAACATTTATTATTAGGATGCATGAAGTAGTGCTCGACATTGTTCCAAATGAGCAATTATTAGCTTCATCATTTATTGTATTCATGCAGGCACATGTATGAGCCATAGCTCTTGGGACAGTGTTCATCATCAAAATCATAAAAATACAAGGAAATAAACAGCCTTCAATCATTTGCATTACAATTTATGGATGGATGGACGTCAATTACAACATTACTTCCACAAAGATATTTTACATATGGTTCTGTCTTGTACACCAGAGACATACACTTCTGTAACTGTGTGCAGTGCTTATGCCAACATTAGCTTAATTCAGAAGAATGTGTTTGCTTTTAGCAGTTGGCATAACCAAAAAACTTAAGAGGTTCCTGATAAGTTACTGTATTTACACATTAGAGCCCAGTGTGCTACAAAAAGACATTGAAAGTACTGCCAACAAAATCATAAGGGCATTACCTTATAAAGTGCAAAGTATAAAACCAAACTGATGGTGTTAGTGCTATTCGACAAAACCTCACTTCCTTAACAGGTAGAACATATATTTATAATCATAACCATGATTTCCGCCAAAATACCATAGCTGAGAAGTTGATATGACCTTAAAATACACTGATAACATCAATGATAATACAGGTGGTAAAACAGATGGTCACATGATGAATAACAGTTAATCAAAAAAGGTATTTCCGCACACACACACTAACATCCTGTTGAACACTAAAATGTAACATAAAACATAACCGGCAATAAAAATAAAAACTATTTAAACTTTGGGCCACTTCCTTTTACTGCGTGCTTTCACTGTACATTTTATAGTGACTAAGTTTTTACCAGAAAATCATTATATTTTACAATGTCATTGTAAAATATAAGGCATTTTCAAAATAGGCCTACATATTTTTCCCACAATATAACTGGTCACTGTCATTCAAAAAAACTAAATGAAATGTGTCCCTGGACCACAAAACCAGTCATAAGTCGCACAGGTATATTTGTGGCATTAGCCAACAATGTATTGTATGGGTCAAAATTATCGATTTTTCTTTTATGCCAAAAATCATTAGGATATTAAGTAAAGATCACGTTCCATGAAGATATTTTATAAATTTCCTACCGTAAATATATCAAAAATGTATTAGTAGTAGTAATATGCATTGCTAAGGACTTCATTTGGACAACTTTAAAGGAGATTTTCTCAATATTTAGATTTTTTTGCACCCTCAGATTCCAGATTTTCAAATAGTTGTATCTCGGCCAAATATTGTCCTAACAAACCATACATTAATTGAAAGCTTATTTATTCAGCTTTCAGATGATGTATAAATCTCACTTTCAAAAAATGACTGGTCATCCTTATGACTGGTTTTGTGGTCCATTGTCAGAAATGTTGACGTCCCTGCTGAAGAAAAAAACCCCAGATAAAACAGCCTAAGCTGGTTGGCTGGTTTTAGCTGGTCTCCCAGGCTGGTTTATTAGAGGGGTTTTGGACACTTTTTTTAGCTGACCAGGCTGGTCAAGCTGGGAGACCAGCTAAGACCAGCCTAGGTTGGTTTTCTTCTTCTTCAAAGATCGGAAAGGCTGATTTGATCAATCTGATTGATAAACTCTGGAATTTTCGCGCGGAAGCGATGGTTACACTGGTGATTGTCGTAAGGTTCTTGAGTTCACAAGATTAAAAGTTTGTATTTTACAAATCTGAGTCGTAAGGTCGTGCTTTATTCGCCGTGTTCACTGGTCTGCTGCCCTGTTGCGTCTTCGCTCGTGTGAAGTCCATCTCACTGTGTTTGGAGTAATACGGGACGCTGCTGTCGCTGCTCGCGCTGATTACACTGAGCGCTGTGACTCTGTGCGGTGAAGAAGGATCGCGCGCGGACCTCACCGCGTCCGTCCTCGGCTTCCGACCATCACAGCGCCGACACAAACCGATAGACATCACCAAACCTCCAAGCACCTCCATGCACCCACCTATGAAGCCCAGCACCAGGCAGTATCCCACACGAATATCGGTGGATGTGGAGAAAATGGAGGTCATGATGTGAGTGTACCACGCCACTGGGATGATGGTGAGGACCCCTGAGATGAAGATGAGGACACCACCGATCCCAGCCACTGTCCAGTGCGGGTTATCAGTCCAGCATCTAACTCCGACTGATGCCACGCCGATGGCGATGACATTGAGAATTAGTGACGCTAGCATCAAGCCTCGCGCGATCTGTATGATCTGAGCGCTGAAGTACTGCGTGTCCTGTTGGTTGCACATAATATCCCGGGATGATGTAAAAGTCTTGCAGATGTCCCATAATCCTTGTTGGAGGACCAGATCGATGGATTCTCCAGGGATGGTGTTGATCGTGCGCCAGGCTGGTGCCACGGTGCTGACCAGCTCCAGAATCCACCCGCAAGGTGCGAGCACCATCCCGAAAATAAAAATCCCAGGAGTTCGCATGATAGATTTGGGAGATCACACACAAAAAAGCCTGCTGGGAATGAATTACTTTGTTTCCGGTGTTTAAAAAGTAGACGGGCAGCAGAAACTTCTGGTGGGAGGATCCCATAAAATCTGGCTATTGTTGAAAGTCACGTGACTGTCGGTCATGTCAACATCAAAACTGCTCCAAGTTTCGACGCCTGTTCTAGCACACCTGTAGTTCCCCGCCCACTTGGCATTACGTCACCAGTTGATAAATAATTGGAATATGTTGTCAGTTTCTTAATTTTACATGGTAGCCTGTAGCCTAAGCAGAAAAAAATAAAGAAAAAGGAAAAATAGATATAATTATTATAATATAATTATCTTTTTTTTAGATCTTTTATTTTACCTTTTTGTTTTCTTTTAATCTTTCTAAATTTCTGTCATCTAAAACTTTGTCAGTCAGTGTTTTTCTTGTTTTCTGTCCACTTCCCAGATAGCAAATTGATTTGCCGAAAAAATCTGCTTGCCGAAAGTAAACCAGATCTGGAATTAACATTTCAGCTTTTGGGTGCTCCTTAAAGGGATAGTTCACCCAAAAATTAAATTTCTGTCATTAATTACTCACCCTCATGTAGGTCCCCCTTTGTGTTGTTTCTTATGTCGTTCTTTTTGTCGTTCCTCATTGGTTCTTGCGGATGCTCAAACGTGCTGCGTAACACGAGAATGAACCTCATTGGTTCTTGTGGAAGCTCAAATGTGCTGCATAACACGAGAATGAACCTCATTGGTTCTTCCAGAAGCTCAAATGTGCTGCGTAACACGAGAATGAATCTCATTGGTTCTTGTGGAAGCTCAAACGTGCTGCATAACATGAGAATGAACCTCATTGGTTCTTGTGGAAGCTCAAACGTGCTGCGTAACACGAGAATGAACCTCATTGGTTCTTGCGGAAGCTCAAACGTGTTGCGTAACACGAGAATGAACCTCATTGGTTCTTGCGGAAGCTCAGATGTGCTGCGTAAAACACGAGAATGAACCTCATTGCTTCTTGCGGAAGCTCAAACGTGCTTCGTAACATGAGAATGAACCTCACTGGTTCTTGCAGAAGCTCAGATGTGCTGCGTAACATGAGAATGAACCTCACTGGTTCTTGTGGAAGCTCAGACGTGCTGCGTAACACATGAGAATGAACCTCATTGGTTCTTGTGGAAGCTCAAACGTGCTGCATAACACGAGAATGAACCTCCTTGGTTCTTGCAGAAGCTCAAACGTGCTGCGTAACAAGAGAATGAACCTCGTTGGTTCTTGCTGAAGCTCAAACGTGCTGCGTAATATGAGAATGAACCTCACTGGTCCTTGTGGAAGCTCAAACGTTCTGCGTAACACATGAGAATTAACCTCTTTGGTTCTTGTGGAAGCTCAAACGTGCTGCGTAACACATGAAAATGAACCTCATTGGTTCTTGTGGAAGCTCAAACGTGCTGCGTAACATGAGAATGAACTTCATTGGTTCTTGCGGAAGCTCAGACGTGCTGCGTAACACGAGAATGAACCTCATTGGTTCTGGCGGAAGCTCAAACGTGCTTCGTAACATGAGAATGAACCTCATTGGTTCTTGCAGAAGCTCAGATGTGCTGCGTAACACGAGAATGAACCTCACTGGTTCTTGTGGAAGCGCAAACGTGCTGCGTAACACGAGAATGAACCTCACTGGTTCTTGTGGCAGCTCAGACGTGCTGCGTAACACACGAGAATGAACTTCATTGGTTCTTGCGGAAGCTCAAACGTGCTGCGTAACATGAGAATGAACTTCATTGGTTCTTGGGGAAGCTCAAACATGCTTCGTAACATGAGAATGAACCTCATTGGTTCTTGCGGAAGCTCAGATGTGCTGCGTAACACGAGAATGAACCTCATTGGTTCTTGCGGAAGCTCAAACGTGCTGCGTAACACGAGAATGAACCTCATTGGTTCTTGCTGAAGCTCAAACGTGCTGCGTAACACGAGAATGAACCTCATTGGTTCTTGCTGAAGTTCAAATGTGCTGCGTAACACATGAGGATGAACCTCATTGGTTCGTGCTGAAGCTCAAACGTGCTGTGTAACACGAGAATGAACCTCATTGGTTCTTGTGGAAGCTCAAACGTGCTGCGTAACACGAGAATGAACCTCATTGGTTCTTGTGGCAGCTCAAACATGCTGCGTAACACGAGAATTAACCTCATTGGTTCTTGTGGAAGCTCAGACGTGCTGCGTAACACATGAGAATGAACCTCATTGGTTCTTGTGGAAGCTCAAACGTGCTGCGTAACATGAGAATGAACCTCATTGGTTCTTGCTGAAGCTCAAACATGCTGCATAACACGAGAATGAACCTCGTTGGTTCTTGCTGAAGCTCAAACGTGCTGCGTAACATGAGAATGAACCTCATTGGTTCTTGCTGAAGTCAAACGTGCTGCGTAACATGAGAATGAACCTCATTGGTTCTTGTGGAAGCTCAAACGTGCTGCGTAACACATGAGAATGAACCTCATTAGTTCTTGCTGAAGCTCAAACGTGCTGCGTAACATGAGAATGAACCTCATTGGTTCTTGCTGAAGTTCAAACGTGCTGCGTAACATGAGAATGAACCTCATTGGTTCTTGCTGAAGTTCAAACGTGCTGCGTAACATGAGAATGAACCTCATTGCTTCTTGCTGAAGTTCAAACGTGCTGCGTAACATGAGAATGAACCTCATTGGTTCTTGCTGAAGTTCAAACGCGCTGCGTAACATGAGAATGAACCTCATTGGTTCTTGTGTAAGCTCAGACGTGCTGTGTAACACATGAGAATGAACCTCACTGGTTCTTGTGGAAGCTCAAACGTGCTGAGTAACACATGAAAATGAACCTCATTGGTTCTTGAAGCTCAAACATGCTGCGTAACATGAGAATGAACCTCGTTGGTTCTTGCTGAAGCTCAAACGTGCTGCGTAACATGAGAATGAACCTCATTGGTTCTTGCGGAAGCTCAAACGTGCTGCGTAACACATGAGAATGAACCTCATTGGTTCTTGCAGAAGCTCAAATGTGCTTCGTAACACGAGAATGAACCTCATTGGTTCTTGCTGAAGCTCAAACGTGCTGCGTAACATGAGAATGAACCTCATTGGTTCTTGCGGAAGCTCAAACGTGCTGCGTAACACATGAGAATGAACCTCATTGGTTCTTGCAGAAGCTCAAATGTGCTTCGTAACACGAGAATGAACCTCATTGGTTCTTGCTGAAGCTCAAACGTGCTGCGTAACATGAGAATGAACTTCATTGGTTCTTGTGGAAGCTCAAACGTGCTGCGTAACACGAGAATGAACCTCATTGGTTCTTGTGGAAGCTCAAACGTGCTGCGTAACATGAGAATGAACCTCACTGGTTCTTGTGGAAGCTCAAACATGCTTCGTAACACATGAGAATGAACCTTATTGGTTCTTGCGGAAGCTCAAACATGCCTCGTAACACACGAGAATGAACCTCATTGGTTCTTGCAGAAGCTCAGATGTGCTGCGTAACACATGAGAATGAACCTCATTGGCTCTTGTGGAAGCTCAGACGTGCTGCGTAACACATGAGAATGAACCTCATTGGTTCTTGTGGAAGCTCAAACGTGCTGCGTAACACATGAGAATGAACCTCATTGGTTCTTGTGGAAGCTCAAACGTGCTGCGTAACACATGAGAATGAACTTCATTGGTTCTTGCGGAAGCTCAAACGTGCTGCGTAACACACGAGAATGAACCTCATTGGTTCTTGCAGAAGCTCAGATGTGCTTCGTAACATGAGAATGAACCTAATTGGTTCTTGCTGAAGCTCAAACATGCTGCGTAACATGACAATGAACTTCATTGGTTCTTGTGGAAGCTCAAACGTGCTGCGTAACATGAGAATGAACCTCATTGGTTCTTGTGGAAGCTCAAACGTGCTTCGTAACACACGAGAATGAACCTCATTGGTTCTTGCAGAAGCTCAGATGTGCTGCGTAACACATGAGAATGAACCTCATTGGCTCTTGTGGAAGCTCAAACATGCTGCGTACCACGAGAATGAACCTCATTGGTTGTCGCACATCAAGCGAACATGCTTGAGCTTCCGTTTACCACAACTGATGTGTGAGTTGATGAATGTTTATATGTGAATAAAAGCCTGAATTCAATCTGTTCATCATATAAATTGATTGTGTCTCTTCAGAAAATTTGGACTAAACCGCTCAATTCATATGGATTAGTTTTACGATGTCTTTATGAACTTCAACTGTCAATGGAGGGACAGAAATGTCTCAGATTTCATCAAAAAGATCTTCATTTGTGTTCCGAAGATGAACGAAAGTCTTACGGGTTTGGAACGACATGAGGGTGAGGAATTAATGACAGAATTTTCATTTTTGAGTGAACTATCCCTTTAATTTATGCTGCATCAAAACTCTGTAGCAGTGTTATTATAGTTATAACTAACTAAAACTAAAACCACCAAAAAACATTTTCATTACTTGAAATAAAATAAACACAAATTCAAAATATTAATTAAAACTAGACTATAGTAGTCCCTAAATGATAAAATAACACTGCTCTGTAAAGAGTTCTTGCATTTTTAACATTTCACAGTGTTGGCACATTGTAATATTCTGTCCATGGTAAGGTTGTTGCATCATTCTGCATGTATGTTGAAACACTCGAAACCATGAAAGCATGTTTGAAATGACACTCTGAAACTACAGCTGTTTACAGAACATGCCCTTCAATCACTGTCACACTGCTTTCTGTTTAGAGTCTTTGATTAAAAAATAAATATTCTTTCCTCTTTCACCACATTAAACCAATAATGTGCTCACAGAATCAATGTATTTGATATATTTCTTTCCCCTTCCCAAAATACCAGCTTAGTATAAGTTGGTTTGCTTCTCTAGGCTTGTTTAAGATACAGAATCTGGCATAGTCCGGTGTTGAAAACCAGTCTAAGCATGGAAACCGACTCAGCTTAGACCAGCAAACCACCTTATGGTCTTTTCAGCGGGTTTCTTATTCTGTTTTGTACTATTACTGATAACACTGATATTACTGATACTGATATCATCACCATAATGGTGCATTTGTGAGTTGCAAAACAAAGTCAACATGCCCTTTGCTCCTACTGAGCTCCACCTGTATGACTCTCTACACATATTTTGACAGATCATCATGGAATGTGGTTAGGAATGAGGATAAACTAAGTAGTTTCAGCATACATGTAATGATGATTTCCGCCTGTAGTCTTGCTATAACTGTCATTTGTACCTAAAGCTGTGCATTATCTTACAATAAGCTTATTGGAGAAACAATGGGGACAAGAAGGATCTGTAATGGTATGTAGTTGCAATGTATGTGAAACTACACCAATGTTTATGGAATAGTATTATATTAAAAAGCTGAGCAATAATCACAGTGATCCTATTATTACATTACCCCCTTTTTTCACAGATAAGGCTTAAGTCTAGTCCCAGACTAAATGCATGTTTGACCTGTTTTAACTGAAAGCAACTGCCATTGTTTTGTCTCAAGATGCCCACCAGTATTATGGACTTTTAAAGGTTAACAGCTAACCTATAGCTAAGCAGCAGCTATACCTGATTACCCACAAGCGGATGCAAGGAGACCCTATACCCTCAAATAAGGCATTATTTGAAGGGACAGCCATTTGTAGTGGAGACCGAAACCATAGTGGACGTTATTGAGTGCACTCATTCAATCCCATCATTCACCACAATAACGAGTGTACAGCCGATGTATGTTCAACAGCTGTCCGAATTCGCTCACTTGTTTTCATTCACTCCTTCAAGTGAACCATATTAGTGGACTAACGTAGGGAATAGTGAATATGACATCACTTTGTAGGCCAAAAGGTGGAAGCGAGTTAGCATTTTAGCACTTCCAGTTCCATCGTCCCAAAGTCAATGGGTTTTTTGAATGGGGTTTTGGTTAAATGGCTGAAATAAGGTCTGTGGTGAACACAAGCTCAAGAAACTTTCTCGTTTTATTCTACAAAATAAAATGCATCCGTATTACCCCACTCGTGATTTTTTGAAACTGCTACGTGTCTTGAAAAAGGCGGTTGCTAACAAGTGGCTAAATGGGACTACAGAGGCTGTCGGGAGATTAAATGTCATCACGCTGAAAAGGTAAACTCAGTCCGCTTTTACAACCTTATTATGCTCATAATTGAGCTCTTATAAACTATTCTAACTCAAACGTTCTGGGAAAATGTTTTTGAGATAAAAACTGAAAGAGTTGTCGGAAGCCAGTGATGGTGACGTTGAAATCGAGTGACTGCGGTGTAGTTTATCTTTAACTTTTTACTTCTGGCAACTGCACTTAGGCTTCAAAATTCATAAAAGTTGTGTTCATCTGTGAAAATTATCTTGATGGACAAAACGTGTAAGTATCATAAACTTTTGTTGATCACAGAGCTTGTTTTTGCGATGATCCAAAAGCCTATGGGAAAATCCTATTGGGTTTTTATTGAGGGAACCAGTGTGATGCTAACTGCCGGTTGGCCTACAAAGTTATGCCATACCTACACCACTCTGTAGTGAATTTGTGAAATGGCTTCTCAAACAAGAGCAAAATGTAGGGCAGGACTTGATTTTATCCATCGGGAATTGATTGGATGGTTGGATTGGTCGATCTCAAGTGAGTGACAGGTTATCGTCCCGCCCTCATGCCAGTTATCACGTCATCATCAGAGAAGAGAAGAGATGAGCTGCAAGAGGGAGGGGAGGTTATTTTGAAATAAGATTAGGCGGCACATGAATTTAAGAAATAGTGATGTGCACGGATAAACAATTTATAATAAACACTGGTATTTCATAAAAATATAAATTGTCAATTTTGATGTCATGGTGACTGTAAGTGCACAGAGGTCTCAGTGAATCTTCTATTATTTGCTTCTATCTAGTGGTGAGTTTTGGCCATTGCATGTCATTGGTCTCTTACGATAAACTGTTTATAATTCGTGCCATTAGCCTACACTCCATATACAGTACCTCGCTTTTTATTTGCCTATAAAGCACATTTGCCCGCCTGTTTATTTGCTCGTCTGACATGGCATCATTAGAAGAGGTCACAGTAGAGCGGAGGCGTGCACGCCTGCGCGCTCACGACCTGTGCGTCTGAATTTCCTACTTGTCACTCACATGTGTTGTAGTGCAAGAGAAACGGTTAAACAGTCCCAGCGTTAGATACGAAAGAGGAAGGAAAATGAAGATGTACTTTTCAACGGTGGTGATATTAGCAGGTATGTTTATAATGGGTACTGTCACACATTATAGTGTTTACTTAGCTACTTATTATAAGTTATCAACAACATATACGTAGTCATTTGCCAATAATTATTTTACGGAATTTTAAAATGAAATTACATTGCTGTTGTAATTAATTAGCCTATAGCCTTCATGTGACACCTGTAATATAAATTGTAATATTAAATATTAGGCTTACCAATTCATTCAAAACACGTGCAACTAAAATTGCCATTTGACGTCACTGTATGTGTATCTCATGCGTGTTACTTTAGTTTTTATATGGTGTAATAAAGGTAATGATTTGAATTTAAACGTACTGTAATGTGCAACTACTGCACATAAAGCGACTCCACGTGTGTTTCCTGTTTAGAAGATGTAGTTTTGGTGCAAGAGGTGGTTATTATTGACATTTATGTATTGTACGTAAATTAATGTAGACTTTGTGGCTTTTTGGTTGTTTTTGTGTGTTGTGACTTGAAGGTTGGATGATATTTGGAGGCAGCACAGCTGACACATCGACAGCAACAGCAGAAACTACAGCATCTAATTCATCGACATTGACTTCTACATACACAGCCTCAGCTAATGTCACTGAGGGAAACACGAGTCAATCTTTCTCCACGGTCGTCAGTACAAGTAAAACAACAACTGGTTTCCCTATGATTTCCACCTCGAGCACTACGAACGACTCTACATCAGCTCAGACAACATCAAATACAACCTCTAGCGGTAATACTACCTCCTCAGCAACTGAGCTCACCAGCGTAGTCAACAATGCGACCAACGCATCGACCACATCGAGTTTGGTGACTGTAACTCAGATAACATCCTCTTCAGAGAGTCTTCCCTCAACGAAAACAACGCTGGGAAGCACGACAGCGGTTGTTACTAGTGCCGAAACTACATTTACGATAACTAGTACTAGGCCTACAACTAATCCGGTGCCCTCTTCTACTGACGAGTCAAAAACGACAACCAAAAATCCGGTAACATCGTCAACACAACACGATACCAGTCTTGGAGAAGAAAATAAGGACCCAGAGGCCCTGAGTTCAGGTATGAGTGCATATTTTTTGCAACTTGTGTAAATATTTCATTGTATCATTAATACAGTGTTTCAGTCCCACCAATTTATCTAGTTGAATGAACGCAAAGTTTTGTTTTCTGACCTTCTGCTCCAGATCTTAAGTAGGTCAAGGGTGTATTGTATTTCCTTATAAGACTTTATCTATAGTTTCCTATATGGTTTTCATAAACAAATTCAAACTTATTTATTGAGGTTAACAACTAAAGTGATGAAATTTTAGTATGAAATTTAAAGGAGTAGTTCACTTTAAAATGAAAATTACTAGGGGTGTAATGATGCCCTCATGTCACGATTCGATACATATCACGATACAACATTATTGCGATTACACCGTTGATTAAAATGCTATTTTATTGTAATATGTATTTTATTCTATTAATGTAATTTTTATTTTGGGTGAACTATTCACAATACATATTGTCACTATCCACGATACATATTGCATTTTTGTATTGCGATATATTGTGACACAATATATTGTTACACCCCTAAAAATGACCCCATGATTTACTCACCCTCAACCCATTCTAGGTGTATATGATTTTCTTCTTTCTGATGAACACAATTCAACTTACGGAAAACGCGCAACTGGCACAACGTATCATTAGAAAGTAGCGTAAGTGTTTTGAACTGCGAGAGGCGTTACACTTTCTGCTTAAGTTGAATACGTAAGGCGGTCTGGCGGAAGCTAGATATTTTACTTTATAAAGTTTTAAATATGGATATTTTTTTTACAAAACCCCATCGATTCGCTTCAGAAGGCCTTTATTAACCCCCCGGAGCTGTGTGGAGTACATTTATTATGGATGGATGTGCTTTTTTGAGCTTCAAACTCAATGGACCCCGTCACTGCCATTATAAAGCTTGGAAGCGTCAGGATATTTATTAATATAACTCTGATTGTGTTCATCAGAAAGAAGAAAGTCATATACACCTAGGATGGCTTGAGGGTGAGTAAATCATGGGGTAATTTTCATTTTAAAGTGAACTACTCCTTTAAGAGATTAAGATGACTTTTTCTAGCTAGCCATAAAGTCATATAATCGTATCTTTTATTTCCTCAAGCCTGTAATTAAACTATATTGCCAAATACAAACATTCTTGGATATTGATCAAGGCAGGTCACAAACAGGTTAGTGTTTTTAGCAACTGGATTTATTTTGTACACACCCAAACCACTGATTCCCAAACTGAAATGTTCAAAGTTAATATTTAATATACAGTAACTGAGTGATTGACCCATTAACAGTTACCTATAGCCTTTTCCCGTAACGGTTATATTGTTCCACACCCTTTTCATAGCATCTAAGTAGGACACCTTAGCCACATTTAAAACGGTCTGAATGTCATTGCACCGAACAACAAACAAGTGTCATCTGCAAACAAATGCTACTAGAGCTTTTCTCAGAGCTAACATTTTTGCTCAATGACTTTTAGCTGGTGTTACAGTGATTTTTAGTGGATGTATGAAGTCAGTTCACACATACTGTAGGAGAGTAACCACAGGTGTAGTTCACCGCATTAACTATGGACATGATCCGCTAGCATGTGACAACCACAAAGCGGAACAATACTTTTTGTCTTCATTTTGAACACCATAACTTTTGTTCTGTCATTTCAAACCTGACATAATACTTTTTGTGAGACATTTAGCTTGAAAAGAGTGTGTATGTGTGCACGGTGACATTCACATTTTTAAGTGTGTTCGAAGTATCTAAATTCATTTACTGTATGCGAAAAGAAAGTGTAAGAAAATTACACTCAGCTGTAGTTTGATTTGTCTTTTCAGTATACCATATGAATTATTAATACAAACAATATAGTAATTATTCTTAATATGCCTAAAATAGCTTTCATGACTGACTATATGTCAGATATGATTAAGAAAACTAAATCTTTTCCTTATTCCTTTTAGGGAGTGTCGCTGCCATCGTAATTGTCTTCCTTGTCATTGTATTAATCTTACTTGCTGGGGCGTACTACTTCAAAATGAGGTGAGTCAAGAGAAAAAAATGCAGTTATTTGTAGTGATCTTCCTTTATTTTTCTTCCAAAGCATTTTATGGTGAGTCCCACAGAGCTGATCATTTTTATATATATATATATATATATATATATATGAACAAAAATGTGAAAAATAAAATATATAATTTTCTTGAATTGTACTTAAATTGTAAAGTATTTATACATACATCATAGTAGTATTTATTGTAGTGAATTTAATATTTGCTGATTGTAACATTAAGAATGAGAAGGACAATATTTTGCATTACAGTAGCTGGGAGGGAATGTGCTTAAATCGCATGAAATGTCACAAAGTCTAAAATTCTAAAATAGATGCTATTTTTTCATGCAAAATATATCATAGTTTTGTCTTAATTTTGGGGTAAATATTATAATGAGTTCAACCTTTTAATTTTAAATCAAATAGTAGGCGATAACAGAGAGTAAATTGACATTTTATTTTCACAATTATTGCTAAATGAATTGTCAGTGGCCTTATGATTTGTTTGTGTGTTGCAGACGTTCTTCTTACGGACGCCTTTTGGATGATTCTGAGCACAGCACTGTGGGGAATTTTCTCAACCCAATGTTTGATGGCTAAAAAGGGAAGTGTTCATGAAGAAACATTCATTTCTGAGAAATAACCTAGACGCGTTTCTTTAGCAATGAATATGGTAGCATCAGATTCTGTATTTTGGCCTCAAAATTGCCACCTCAGTCTAAATATAGATCATACGCTGACCAGAATCATCAGGAAGTTTTTAGAATGTACATTCTTAAAGGGATAATTCACCCAAAAATGAAAATTCTGTCATCATTTACTCACTCTCAACTTGTTTCAATCCTGTATGAATTTCTTTCTTCTGCTGAACACAGAAGAAGATATTTTGAAGAATGTTATGGAAGTCAATGGGGCCAACCCACATTCTTAATTTCTTCTTTTGTGTTCAGCAGAAGAAAGAAATTCATACAGATTTGGAACAACTCGAGGGTGAGTAAATGATGACACTGTTCATTTTTGGGTGAACTGTCCCTTTAAAAACAAAGGTTCCAAAAGGGGGCTCTCACAATGATGCTATAGAAGAGCCAGTTTTGGTTCCACAAAGAAGTGAACAGTTCTTAAGGGTGTGTTTACACTTGGCATGTTTGGTTCGATTAAATCGAACTCTGGTGCGATAGCTCTGTTAGTGCAATTCATTTGAATAAGTGTGAACACTGCCATCTGAACCCTGGAGCGCACCAAACAAACGGACCGAGACCGCTGAAAATGAACAGCTTTCAAACGAACTCTGGTGCGTTTCAACTAAAATATGAACACAGCACAGACAAAAGACATGTAAACGAACCAAAAATGGGACATGATGTCGCAAGATGCCATCCTAAAAAGGACAGAATGCTCAAGCATACCTGTTTTTTCTTGTCATAGCCACGATGTGGCTCATCACAGTTCAGTACAGGCATCAGAACTACGTCTCCTCATAGCAGATCTTCGTTTGTGTGTGTGACACAGGGACTCCTGCTGCTGTTTTCACTCCTTTACACATTTGATAAGCTCTTCACAAGTTCTCAGCTGGTCAAAATACCATCATATGTAAGCTACGCACATACAACGCGCGCATTTAGCCCTGAACACAGCATTGTTTTGGATGTTCAGTAAGTTCGGTCTTGAAATATACATACTAAAAGCAGACCAATCAGGTTGTGAACATATTTTGGTTCGGTGTTAAAATGCCAATGTGAATGCTAAGCGGACGAGGACTAAATGTTTTTTTTTTTTTGGTCCAGACCAAGCGAACTGAACTACAAGTGTAAACACACACTAAAAGAACCTTGTTTTTCTCAGTATGAAGAAAATTTTAAAAATCTAAAGAACCTTTTGTGGAATGGAAAGGTTCCGTGAATGTTAAAGGTTCTACATGGAACCATCAATGCCAATAAGGAACCTTTATTTTTAAGAGTGGAAAGACTTTCTGTAAGTATTACTATGAGGAGTGGAAATGGAAATTAAGTGATGTCCTAGAAATGTATTTTTTTTTTTAGTTTGTGAAATGTATTGTCTAATTGTATTGGGTATGTTTTCTGACTAATTAGTTTGCTCTGATTATATGCGCAAACTGTTCATCTCATGATCATATTTTTCAGTGTAAATAAACTACATTAATAACATTAGCTGTAATGTTTTTTTAAATCAAAGCCTCACATCTCAAACAGGCCACTTACGTTCATAATTGGTCTCTAAGAGTGACCTTATCATTTAGTATAATTACAGCTCTGCCCTCAGCTGTGGCCTCCACTATTCATCTGAAGACAGTCTCTGTTTTAACACGAAGACCGTTTAACATTTCTGTAGCTTTAACAATAACAGATTTTTTCCCCCTTGTCATTGTAATGGCAGGGATCCGCAATCAGCATGCAATTAAGCATTTAAACAGTCAAGACTGTTATTAGAGACTTAAAAATAAGCCATCAAGCAAATGGAGGCACATTAACAAAACATCTGGTGTTCTGGTCTGTTTGAAATTTGGTTCAGTACGTAGTGTGGCAGGTTGTTTTATTTGCATCCATGAATTTCTTTTTGTATGTTTAAAACCACTCTTGTTGTTTCCTGTCTTAGTTTTTTTTCTTACCTGTTCAACAGCAACCACTGTTTCCTGTTTTTGCAAAAGTTCTAGTTTCAAAAATGGCATAAACCACAGCAAGCACTGTCTAAATCACTGGTCAACAGAAGCGACTGATTGTAAAACTGTCAATGTGTATGGAAAATTATATTAAACTTTATTAATATATATAAAATTAGATTTGATGTAATAGATTTTTTGCATGTGTCTTGAATGCTTTATCAAATCAAAAGATTTCCTGTGTGTTATATTCTTTTTCCTGTGATTAATATTTTGTCACTATCCATGAATATGGTGCACTTTAAGTATTAGAGAACCAAGTCTGATATTTTTTTTGTTGTTATGAGACATATACACCGATCAGTCATAACATTATGACCACTGACAGGTGAAGTGAATAACACTGATTATCTCTTCATTACGGCACCTCTTAGTGGGTGGGATACATTAGGCAGCAACATTTTGCCCTCAAAGTTGATGTGTTAGAAGCAGGAAAAATGGGCAAGCTTAAGGATTTGAGCGAGTTTGACAAGGGCCAAATTGTGATGGCTAGACGACTGGGTCAGAGCATCTCCAAAACTGCAGCTCTTGTGGGGTGTTCCCGGTCTGCAGTGGTCAGTATCTATCAAAAGTGGTCCAAGGAAGGAACAGTGGTGAACCAGCAACAGGGTCATGGGTGGCCAAGGCTCATTGATGCACGTGGGGAGCGAAGGCTGGCTCGTGTGGTCCGATCAAACAGACGAGCTACTGTAGCTCAAATTGCTCAAGAAGTTAATGCTGGTTCTGATAGAAAGGTGTCAGAATACACAGTGCATCGCAGTTTGTTGCGTATGGGGCTGCATAGTCGCAGACCAGTCAGGGTGCCCATGCTGAGCCCTGTCCACCGCCGAAAGCGCCAACAGTGGGCACGTGAGCATCAGAACTATACCATGGAGCAATGGAAGAAGGTGGCCTGGTCTGATGAATCACTTTTTCTTTTACATCATGTGGATGGCCGGGTGCATTGCCTGGGGAACACAGGTTGAACAAACAAGTCCGATCCATGGAGGCCCCACCTCGCAACTTCCAGGACTTGGACAAGGATCTGCTGTTAACATCTTGGTGCCAGATACCACAGCACACCTTCAGGGGTCTAGTGGAGTCCATGCCTCGACGGGTCAGGGTTGTTTTGGCAGCAAAAGGGGGACCAACACTGAGGTCATAATGTTATGCCTGATCGGTGTAGATATGTTTTATAAACTAATATCTAACATAAATGAACTTAGCATCAAGGTTTTAGACAAACTATATTCAGACAATGCCCTAAATTTTAGCTGCAAAAATCTCATATAAATAAAGGGATGGAAAACAAAACAGCTCATATAAAATGTAGTTTGTCCTGAGGTTTCTGAAGATCACCTGCTTTCACAGACCATTTGTTGCAAAGTAGAATTAACTAGTTATTTTGTTCTTTCAATGCAAAGACCATGCAGTTTGTTCCCTCTCAAATATGGCTGTGACCTCGAATATCAGAATCCTGACCTCATTTTACTGGAGGACAAATAATCATTGTGTGCACTGAACTTACATTCACATATTAAACATATAACATTCATATAACTGATTCTAAATCTGAAGAAATTAAAACTTCAAATCTGGCAGACCTAAGCACTGTTTGTTCTTGACTGCACCTTGCATGTAATGCATTATAAAAGTGATAAATGGAGATGAAATTGAAAACTTTCTCCCTTTCAGATCAATGATCTAGCATTTTTAACATTATAAGCCAAATCTCATTTGAGCCTAATTTCCCTTTCAGCAATCTGTTGAGATGAGCAGACAGGGTGCTCTCATGCTGTTCTCATTCAGCTGCACAGTGTTTGTGTGATGCTCACGAAGTGTTATCATGAGTGTTTTTCAGTGTGCTCTTGTAATAGGCTGTTAATGAGTGGGCCTGTCATTAACACTCAGCTGAGAGCTAATTGCTGTGATGATTGAATATCAAATTGTGCTCGCAAAGCCCCATCATTCTCTCTACTTCAACACATCTTAACATTGAGTTTATTTTAGCCTTTACAATGCCTCGTAATATTATTATTTTAAAATATTTTTTGAATATTTACATTTTTTACCTAAACTTAAACTTACCATTTCATAATTTACTTTTTTTTTTTTTTTTTTTTTTTAGTTTTAATGTCATGTGGGTCAATAGGACAAAATTAACCTTGACCAAACCATATATCCAACCAAACCCAATCTCCTCTATCACAGAAGTCAGATAAATCCCAGCACATAGAGACTCTTTCACCTAGATATTATCACATAGAGACTGTGTCTGTTCCACGAATTAGTAAATACAAAAAACCATCAAAACCATTCAACGGTAAAAATTTAATTGATGTCCAACAAATAAACAACAGATATAATACAGATGATCAAATGATAAAGCTCGGGCTGCTGAATATTCGATCCCTTTCCTCAAAAGCGCTTATTGTTAATGATATGATTACAGATCATAACCTAGATGTGCTGTGTTTGACAGAAACCTGGCTAAAACCTGACGATTACATTACTTTAAATGAGTCCACCCCCCAAGATTATTGTTATAAACACGAGCCGCGTCTGAAAGGTAAAGGGGGAGGTGTTGCTGTAATTTATAATAATATCTTCGGTATTACTCACAAGTCTAGTTTCAGATATAATTCCTTTGAAGTTTTGGTGCTTTATGTAACGTTATGTAGTGAAATTGATAAATCCCGTTTGACATTTGTGCTGGCTATTGTATATAGGCCACCAGGGCACCATCCAGACTTTACCAGAGAATTTGCTGATTTTCTATCAGAGTTAGTACTGGCTGCAGATAAAGTCCTAATTGTTGGTGATTTTAATATCCATGTAGACAATGAAAAAGACGCATTGGGATTGGCATTTAGAGACATTCTAAACTCTATTGGAGTAAGGCAACACGTGTCAGGACCCACTCATCGCCGTAATCATACGTTAGACCTAATACTGTCACATGGAATAAATGTTGATACCACTGAAATTCTGCAGCAGAGCGATGACATCTCAGATCATTACCTAGTATCATGTACACTTAATTTAGCAAAGGCTGCAAAGCCGTCCCCTCGCTTCAAATATGGCAGGACTATCACTGCTGTGACTAAAGATTTCTTTGTAAATAATCTTCCTCATCAGTTTCATCTCCTCAGCATCCCAGATAGCCTAGAGGAACTCGATGTTGCAGCAGAAACTATTGACTCTCTCTTTTCCAGCACTTTAGACACAGTTGCTCCCCGGCGCTTAAAGAAGATTAAAGAAAATAGTCCAACGCTGTGGTACAACGAGCACACCTGGGCCCTTAAAACAGCAGCCAGAAAAATGGAGCGCAGCTGGAAGAAAACAAAACTAGAAGTTTTTCGCATTTCGTGGAAAGAGAGCATGATTGCATACAAAAAGGCCCTAAAAACTGCTAGATCTGCTTACTTTTCGACTCTCTTAGAAGAAAACAAACACAACCCTAGGTATTTATTCGATACAGTGGCTAAATTAACCAAAGATAAAGCTTCACCTTCTGATGTTTGTAAACAGCACAGCAGTAATGACTTTATGAACTTCTTTACTTGTAAGATTGATAATATTAGGAAAAAAATTATAACCATGCAGCCATCTACTACAGTATCACATCAGACAGTGCATTGTAGTGTCACTGAGGAAAAAATACATTCATTCACTGGTATAGGAGAAGAAGAATTGGCTAAACTCGTTAAATCATCAAAATCAACAACATGTATGCTCGACCCCATACCGACTAAACTACTAAAAGAGATGCTTCCAGAGGTCATAGATCCTCTCCTTAATATAATTAATTCATCCTTGACATTAGGATATGTACCGAAAACTTTTAAGTTGGCTATTATTAAACCACTTATTAAAAAACCGTAACTTGATCCTACAAAATTAGACAATTGCAGGCCAATCTCAAATCTACCCTTTCTGTCAAAAATACTAGAAAAGGCAGTGTCCTCACAATTATGCTCCTTTTTAGAAAGAAATGGTATCTGTGAGGATTTCCAGTCAGGATTTAGACCGTATCATAGTACTGAGACTGCTCTCATTAGAGTTACAAATGATTTACTCTTATCATCCGATCGTGGTTGTATATCTCTATTAGTGTTACTCGATCTTAGCGCTGCATTCGATACTATCGACCACAACATTCTTTTGAATAGACTTGAAAATTATGTTGGCATTAGTGGAACTTCATTGGCATGGTTTAAATCATACTTATCTGACCGTTATCAGTTTGTAGCAGTAAATGAAGAGATGTCACACCGAACACAAGTTCAGTATGGAGTACCGCAGGGCTCAGCCATTGCTTTTCACCCTGTACATGCTACCACTGGGAGATATTATTAGGAAGCATGGCGTTAATTTTCATTGTTATGCTGACGATACTTAGCTCTATATTTCTTCACGCCCTGACGAAACTTACCAATTCCCAAGATTAACAGAATGCATAGCTGATATAAAAAATTGGATGACTAGTAATTTCCTGCAACTTAATTCAGAAAAAACTGAATTTTTAATAATTGGACAAAAAAACTCCACAAGTAGTAACCTAGAATACTGTCTAACACTCGATGGCTGCTCTGTCAAGTCCTCGTCGTCAGTTAGGAACCTGGGTGTGCTCTTTGATACCAATCTCTCATTTGAAAGCCACGTTTCTAGCATCTGTAAAACTGCATTCTACCATCTTAAAAATATATCTAAATTACGGCACATGCTTTCAATGCAAAATACTGAACAGTTAGTTCATGCGTTCATGACCTCAAGGCTAGATTATTGTAATGCTCTAGTGGGTGGTTGCCCTGCTCGCTTAATAAATAAACTGCAGCTGGTCCAAAACGCAGCAGCTAGAGTTCTTACTAGAACCAGGAAGTATGACCATATTAGCCCGGTTCTGGCAACACTGCATTGGCTCCCTATTAAACATCGTATACATTTTAAAATCTTGCTGATTACTTACAAAGCACTAAATGGTTTAGCGCCCCAGTACTTGAGCGAGCTCTTAACGCATTATACTCCATCACGTCTATTGCGGTCTCAAAATTCTGGATACCTAGAATATCAAAATCAACTGCAGGCGGTCGGTCCTTTTCCTATTTAGCACCTAAACTCTGGAACAGTCTTCCTAGCATTGTTCGGGAAGCAGACACACTCTGTCAGTTTAAATCTAGACTAAAAACACATCTATTTACTATGGCATACACATAAAACATTTTTAATTTCTATTATTCAAATCAGTTAAATGATTGTTTTAGGCTGCATTAACTAGGTCAGCCGGAACCGGGAACACTTCCAATAACACCTGATGTACTCGTTACATCATAAGAAGAATGGCATCTACGCTAATGTTAGTCTCTCTGTTTATCCCGAGGTTTACTGCAGTCGGCCGGATCCGGGCCGTATCCAGACCAGATGGTGGACCTTAGCCTGGACATGACGACCATATCCCTGAAGTGTCTGCAGAGACCGTGTCAATTAAACTCCCCCCTGTAAATGCCGCATCGACACGACATCCTCATTAAACCCGTCCCCGGCGTGACAACTCCAATCTTTCGAATAATCCTACGAATATCTATTTATCTAATATGACTTCTGACCTGTAATGTTGCCAGAATCATAATCATACACTATTTGTTCGTTGGCCAGAGGAGAACTGGCACCCCGACTGAGCCTGGTTTCTCCCAAGGTTTTTTTCTCCATTCTGGCCCTGAAGGAGTTTTGGTTCCTTGCCACCGTCGCCTTTGGCTTTTGGCTTGCTCAGTTGGGGACACCTAAATTTCAACTATATTACTGATCTGCCCGCATTCACACTATATGATAATTGAAATGAGCTGGATGACATCACCGTTTTCACCAGAGCGGCTGTACAGCCGAATCAAATTCTGTTGCATTATTTTCCTGTTACCACTGTGAAGCTGCTTTGAAACAATTGCCATTGTAAAAAGCGCTATATAAATAAAGGTGATTTGATTTGATTTGATTTAGTTGGCATTTTTATTGATTTATTTATTGAATATAGTACAGAAGGAACAATAATTTCACTACAGTGTTATTTTACACCAGTACTGGCCCCAGCACCGAGCCCTGAGGAACACCACAAGTGATTAATAAAGCTCATTTTTCTAGTGTTCTAGAGATAGAAGATTTTGTTGCAAAAACTCTTATAACTTTTGAAAACATGGTTCAAAACGTGTTTTGTGTCATTATGTTCAACAATATCTAATTTGTCATTTTCCAACAATGTGACTGTCCGCCATATTGAAGCAAATTAAAAAAAAATTTTTTACTCTTAATAATTTTTGCTCAATTTTGTCGTTTGGATGTTGTCATGCCCAAAATCGGCTCAGACGATATTTGGACCGAGCCACACAAAAATGACTGAACAGAATTTTGATATTCACTAACGTTCCCAAGACATTCCTCTCCGAAGTTGACCTTGCATATTTGTTGTCTTATGTTAGTTAGCTTAGCATGCTAATTGGTTACCATGCTAACCAGTTGCCATTCTTTCTAATGTGGCTCTTCAGCTATCAGGTAACCATAAACTACATTAGCATTAAGTTAGCTTAGCATGTTAATCTGGTTAACATGCTAAGTAATGCTTTTATGTGCTCATTCTCACACTGAAGGCTCTCCTCGGCAGCCTGGTGAATCAGCGTCAACTGAGTTAACCCTCCTGTCCCGAACCTTTCAGGTAGTGTGTTCGAATCCGGTGTGGCACATGCCCAGACCGCAAGAGATACTGTAGCCAGAAGTGGTGCAAAAGTTGCTTCTGTTCCTGACATTGTGTCTTTCTGAGAATGATCGCATCTTAACTTATTAAATATAACGTGGTGCATTTATATACAAAATCTTCAGTTTGAGTTGATTTTCACTTGGAACTTCGGCATCTGTGTGAACACACGTTTTTCCAGTGGCGCAACAAGATGAGTGACAGGCACCTGACCCAGAGACAGTGGGTTAGAGTCCTGTGTGGGACAACTTTATAAAACTGTGTAATGTTGTGTCATTTCAATTCCTTTATTATCCGGGCAAGCGTAGTACTAATCCTTCTTCCTCTTGGATTAGAAATAAGTGTATGAAATAAATGCTCTGCACTGCGCTTCCAGCCCCTTCAGGGGCTTTTGGCCCCGTATCGCTGCTTGCAGCTTTATTTATTTCATTAATATAGTACAGAAGGAACAATAATTGCACTACAGTGCAATGTTACACCTTTTATTGTGTAAAACAATTGGACAATTATGGTCAAAATAATTGGACGAAGCGCACTCTGGCTCGTGATATAGCTTAATTAAACCTTTTTAGATACACACATGCAGTAAATTGGATACAGATCACATTATTGCACACTCAAGGTATATTTATTTAATAAATGAAAGAAGGACTTTTTTTTTTGTCAAGTGTCAGCCTGAAATATACATAATTAAAAGCTTTCATCTGTGCCATCTGCCGTTGAAGCTCTTGAAGTAATGATTCAGGCAGTTTCAGGGATTTCTCTGAGGCAGACTGATAACAATAGGGGGCAGTGTGTAGGCAGGGTAGGATGATGGGTAGTACGGATAGTACGGGTAGTATTGGTAGTATGGGTTTTGGTAGTTAAAATAAGGGTTTGTAAGGACGTTATCAGCTCTTGGAACAGGGAAGAAGATATTCCTGGTGATGGGGTCTGTGTGAGCAAGTGGAGAACCAACATGCTGCTGACCCTAGATCAGTAAACACAACGTTCACAGAAAGATGTACAGACATGTAAATACATTGTTTTGGAATGTTGTTATGCAGAAACGATTTTCTCACCTCACCAGTTACTGGCTCATTATCTCCGCCTGTGTCTTGCTCCACCTGTATGAAGACAGAGAATGTTGTTCAGAATGATTCTATTTTAAAAGATTAGTTCACTTTAAAATAAAAATTACTCCATGATTTACTCACCCGCCATCCTAGGTGTATATGACTTTCTTCTTTCTGATGAACACAATCTGAGTTATATTAATAAATATCCTGATATTTCCAAGCTTTATAATGGCAGTGAACGGGGCTCTTGAGTTTGAAGCTCAAAAAAGTACATCCATCCATCATAAACATACTCCACACGGCTCCAGTGAGTTAATAAAGACCTTCTGAAGCAAATCGATAAATATCCATATTTAAAACTTTATGAAGTAAAATATCTAGCTTCTGCCAGACCGTCTTCCGTATTCAACTTACAAAGAAAGTGTAACGCCTCTCGCAGTTCAAAACACTTGAACTACATCCTACATTATATGTCGCATCAGTTACGCTTTTTCCATAAGTTGAATACGGAAGGCGGTCTGCCAGAAGCTAGATATTTTACTTTATAACGTGTTAAATATGGATATTTTTCTTACACAAACACATCGCTTTGCTTCAGAAGGCCTTTATTAACTCCCCAGAGTACGTTTATGAGGATGGATGCACTTTTTTGAGCTTCAAACTCATGAGCCCCGTTCACTGCCATTATAAAGCTTGGAAGCGTCAGGATATTTATTAATATAACTCAGATTGTGTTCATCAGAAAGAAGAAAGTCATATACACCTAAGATGGCTTGAGGGTGAGTAAATCATTCATGGGGTAATATTCATTTTAAAGTGAACTAATCCTTTAATTCATGTTTAATCCATTTAACCTATTGATTTTTTTAGTGGAACTTACTGGATCGCTGAGACAAAGACCCAGGATAGACAACACTACAATGACCGTCTTCATCTTTAAGTTTTACCCTAAAATGCACAAAACACTTTAAAAAGTTTCAATGCTATTTTTGTAACATAAAGCACATTAAAAAATTTATTAAAAATAGTTATAATAATAAAAACAACAATAATTGGTATTATAATAATATCTTTGCAAAGTGCTTCACAATGCATAAAGAATAATAAAAATTAAAAAAAATCAGCTAAATGTTTTATCTGCATTTAGCTGGAGAAAGTGGTATCTGTGAAAACAGTACTGGCCCCAGCACTGAGCCCTGAGGCACACCACAAGTGATTAATGAACCTCAAGACAACTGACATCGTTCAGCTATTCCAAATGTTTGATTAGACAGCAGTGCCGTCCCAGTTATTCTGACATATTGCCTGTCGATTAGAAATTTGTAATCAATTGTGCCAAAAACTGCGCTCAGATCAGATAGGCAAACACTAAGATTATACATATTAAAATATCTTTAAAAACCACAACAACCATAATCGCTAGGCCTACTAAGATAATACCCACATGTTTACATTTCAGAGTTGGCTAGCACCAGTGTTATTTTAGTATCATTGAGACTTTATTATATTAATATTTTTAAATTATTTTTTTTTCATATATTTTTTGTATTTATTTTTATTTTTTGTTAAAGTTTTAGTAATTTTGCTGTTTTGTCATTTTTATTAGTTTTTTAATGTCTATATAGTTTTTAATAATTTTATTTTATTTTTTATTTTAGTACATCTATTTAAACTAAATGGAAAGTGTGTACGTGCCATTTGCTGCTCAAATTGAGGCCATCTAAACATTATATCACGCATGCCTGATAAACCAGTCATTGAGTGTTATAGATAATATGCAGTTCTTATCTGAATGTCAGTCATAATAATTCATAGTCCTTTGCAGATATCACGTACTGTATGCATCAAAGTTACAAAGTCCTGAATACCTGACTATTGAAGAGGAATAAATGCAAAAGAATTGTAAACTTACCATCAAGTGAGAAACAATCAGCTCTGCTTTAATGTTGCAATAGATACATTTAAATACCTTATGGATAGTACATCAAAAATCTGTCCAATCAGATTTTACCACAGATTTGACCACAGTGAAATCATAGCAGAACTAATTAAATTACGACATCTTTAATATTCTATTCAAAACACGTAATTCAGACATTGTTCAGATAACATCACATTGTCCAGAACCAGATAAGTAAAAATGTTTACTAAAATGATTTCCTGAAGTTTATAGTAAAAGCAATTTTACGTCTTACGTCTTAAAGTGAGAAGATTGTGACCTTCTTGTCAAGTCTAGACATCATTACGGATTTGTTTATGTCTCCATAAACCGCAGGTGTATTTGTCAAGACTTTCCTCAGTAATTATGGAAAACCACTGCTGTACTGTAACTACAGCATCTTTGCATTCCAACGGTCCTATGTAATGTGTTTAATTCATTTGATGAAACTATACACTTGTCTTTTACTTGCAGGGATAAAAATGATTTGATTAATTATTCAAATAATTCGCAAATGATTTATATCCAGAGTAGCTAACTAGTAGGCCTACACCAAACCACAAAGTGAATGTTTTCCCTCTTCTTTATATAATTTCATGAATGTAGAAACATTTATACATTAGCTTTTCAAATATACTGTATCCTATGTTCGCACAACAATTCTGAAATCATTCGTTTGGAAATCATTTAATTTCAGTTATTTTTCTTTTTTTTTCCGTTGATGCTCTGCGTCTAAATGATTATTTAAATAATTTAGTTATGTTTTGTGATTTTTTTTTATCTATCCGTGTGAATTACACTGTAAAAATGTTGTTACATGATATCAAATGTATCTCATACGGTAACATTTATATTAACTGTTTTAGTACTTGTGAATATGTAGCAAGCCCATTTTACAGTGCAGAAAAAAACTATTTTAAGATTTTATTTCAATGACAGATTTGAACCAGTAGAGGTCAGCATCTCTCTGAGAGTTTTCACCTCTGACACTATCGATCACATACATTATTCACATATATTCAGCTGTTAACTCAGTTTCATATACAAAAAACAGATCACAGACACCAAATTGCTTGACACCAGTCAATATTCACAATCCACAATTTATCAATATCAAGTCTTGAAGAAAGAAAGAAAAATACATATTCCTATAGCCATGATACTGTTTTGAGTTAATGGAGGACCAGTGAACTGATGACCCTAGATCAGCAAACAAACAGAATATTTTTTTTTTTTTTTTAGGATTCAGAATTAAAAACATGAAGCCACTATAGGCTGACAAGACTTTTCTTGAATGCAGAAATGATAAAACTTTGCTCACCTAACCAAAGACTGGCTCTTTATCACTCCATATGTTTGAATATTGTATTTTAATCAGTAAACCTAATGATTTTAGTGGCAAAAACAGTGACAACACTGCAAACGGATGTCTTTATCTTTCGGTTTTACCCTAAAAGCACACATGCAGTATCAGATTATCACAAATACTTGCATAAAATGTTGTGAACTTACCTTTACACAATAAATAATCAGGTTTTGTGTAATCCTGCTATATGCACATTTCATGTTTTTATTCGGAAAAACATACAATTCATTATCCGATCAGACTGTGTGACCACATTTTTTATGAAATAATCACACACCTATTAAAATTGCAACATCAGCTCATTATGACTTCCCAATAAAAAGTGTGGAATAAACCTCAGACTTTTGGTAAACCCGGATATACCTGCTACACCCAACAAAATATAACCAAAATATGACAGACATGTTTACAAATGTCTTTACGGTTTCTATAATGTGGTACATTAATTATCATTGTGGATCACGTTGAGTAACTAACACGTCGTCCTTACGTTAATATTAAGAGTTCTTTTAGATCTTATCATGAGGAATGGTTGAAACCATATCTGATCTGGTTTAGACAACTGCTGTCTCATTTATGGCTCCATAAGCTGCAGGTGTATGTTTCAGTTTCCTCACCAATGACAGAAAACCACTGTTGTAATAGGACTAAAAGTAATAATTACATTCCCAAGGTGTTATTATGTGTTTAATTAACATAATGAAAGCATAATTCATCATTTTTTATTGTTTTGTTGATTAAAGACATGATGGCATAGTCCTCGTCTGATTGGTTGGGAAAATAGTTTATATGCACTCAAAAAGATAGTTACATGTCATTTAGGTTTATCGTCTTTTACCCTCTTCCATAACTCGTTTTTTTAATTTATTTAAAAAGGTGAGTTATTCTATTCTAATTTCAATTTCACTTTGCATGTATTGTATGTATGTTAACAATGAGCTCAGAAACCTTGGATGAATATAAAAGTAAAACTTTCTTCTTTTGTTTCGTGTCTGTTTTTAGAGATCCGGTCATGATGGCTGTGATTCTAGTGCTGGGGCTTGTATTCTGCGCGCTCTGTTCTACTGTATGTCAGCAACAAAATCAATTTTGAGTACCGGTATTTGAATATAGTGTTTGAGCTATGTTTTTTTCTTGTGTGTGGTTATTGATCATCATTTGCTTTTGAATATTTAGCATGGACAGGGCATGCAACCAGGAGATGTCCCTATAAATGTTGGTGTGAGTATATTTCAATTCCTTTATAGCATGCAGATGTATTTATTTATGTTTATAACCAGTGTTGGGAGTAATGCATTATAAGTAATGCGAGTTACATAATCAGATTACTTTTTTCAAGTAACTAGTAAAGTAACGCATTACTTTTAAATGTACTTTTTTGAGTTACTTTTACAATTAAGTAACAAGTTACTTTTTCCCAATTATTGACTGACTGCTCTCCTGTCCCTGTTGAGAAAAATCATGAGTAAGTGCAGAGGAACATGATGCTTATTGTAGCTCTAGACTAAATGTGAACATGTTTCGGTATTCCTCAAAATGAATAAAAACAGTGAAATGCAAACTCAGAATATGATGCAAACCCACAATAATTAAATATGTTAAATAATAACTTTTAATTAAAAAAAACAAACAAGCAAGCCCAGCCCAGATGAGTAAAAAGTAACATAACACATTACTTTCCATAAAAAAGTAACTAAGTAATGCAATTCTGTCAGGACCACTATCGTCAAAGATGATTGACAAGTAGCATATAGTTTGGATTGGCGGTATGGAGAGCAGGGAGAGCAGCGATAACCCCCCTTAGGGTAAACAGAGCAGAACCAACATAATGTATTGCAGATATCATTAATGTCAATATTTAATGTACAAAATAATTTGGGAATTTAGTCTGATTCAAGGGGAATCAGAATACCAAATGCTGTCTGGACGAGAGGAGGAGCTGGGGATGGAGGAGGGTAAATGAGCTCTGGAGAAACGTGACAGCTGCTGATAGTACTGAAGGAGCTTATATATGTATGCTGTGATAGACGTCGTATTCCTATAGGTAGACGTGATCAGCTGACAGTCAGCTGATACGAGCTTGACTATGTGACCTGCCAGAACTGACGCTATGCTTGATTTAGTTACTTTTTAGGGAGTAATGTAATATTGTAATTGTCTGGCTATCACCAGACCAAGCTCAATCTTTTAAGATTGAACATTGGTCTGGGGAGTCTGCTCTGTATTTTCTACTGCAAGAGGCGTGATCAACGAGCATAGTTCAAATGACTCTGTACGAAATTGGATAGTCCTTTAACCAATCAGACCACAAGAGGCTTGATCAACGAGCATAGTTCAAATGACTCTGTACGAAATTGGATAGCCCTTTAACCAATCAGACCAACGATCCATCGCTTCTGTATCCGTCATCGTGTTAAACCCACCAATAGCGTGCCAGGTGGATAAGCCGGTTTGTGATTGGTTCCCACGAATTTGTAACAGAAGCAGGATAAAAAGAAGTACAGGTTTCCAGCCTGAGCTGCAGGGCGAAATCAAATCGCCGGCAGATCGGCCTGGGTTTACCCAGTCTAATATTGTAATGTATTACTTTTAAAAGTAACTTTCCCAAACACTGTTTATAACATTCCACTCAACTAACATGACATTTGATCTAAAGATTGTACTAGATTATTGCATCTCAGTTACATCTCAGTTAATTTAGCATGCATATACTATCAATAGTTGCGTCCCAAGTGACGCACTATACACTATGCACTTATACACTATACATATGCACTTATAGACTATGTAGTCAACTGTGTAGTGTATGCATTTTATAAGGTTATTTTGACATTCAACATCGGAGTCGCTTCACATCCATTCATAAATTCCCTCCCGTGGCCACATGGGATAGTAAAGTGTCCATCAAATGTGCACTTCAGAATCTCGCCGAAAGTAGAAGGTCATCCGGGTACATTTCGCCTACTGTTATTCAGACATACTGCTCTGCTGGCGTACTGTTTTTTGCATACTGTATAGTAGGGAAGTATTCGATTTCAGACGCAGCTTTTTTTTTGGTTAATTAAGTGCATAATCAGAGTATATAAAAAAAAGTTTACTTTTTCTATTTGAAATTTTCAGTGTGATCACACTACTCACTATTTATACTACAAATGTGAACTGGGACACACCTAATGTTTTATCTAATAAAAGCTTGTATTATGAGCTCAAAATGATACTTGATCAAGCATAAATTAGCTTTTTGAAACAAAAGACCTTAATATGTGTATGATATAAAGAAGCTCAAACTGATATACTTTAATTTTGTTCCATGACAGAGTCTGAGATTCATCCGACGTCCTTTGGCTCAGAAATCCATCAACACCATGACCAGTACATACTATTATCCTTCTCCCAGACTGGAATACTTCAGCCCCTTTAGCCAGAGTCGTCTGGACAGCTTTCCTTATGGCTCTAACTTCTTCTCGCATTATAACCCGTCTCTCTATAACCCTCTGGGTTCTCAGGTGTACACACATTATCCTTACCTTAGTGGAGGTCAGATTAGCCCACTGATCATCGGCGTGAGAACTGTGTAGAGAACTCTGCTTCAGAAAGACAGAGAAATTATTATAAAATGTAATATGATTAAAACTTAAAGTAGGAACAATTAAATTGAAATTCTGTATTCTTAAATTGTATTCCTCCTGATCACCTGTGGTTTGGATAATGTGGTGTGGAGAACATTAACTTTTTGTAAAAAATTAATTAGACTATAACTGTTATTCATATAGTTATGAATATATTATTCACTTTTTAAAAAATCAACAGTGTAATATATAATCTTAATATACTCTTAATTAATATAGTCAAAGTGCATCCTCAGTTTGAGTCTTTATTTTCATAAAGAGTTATAGAGAGTTTCAGACTACTTTCTCAAACATCTTTCGTGTTAAAATATATTTTTAACCATTTTACTATTTTCTTATTTACAATTTTACTTTTATGTTGTATTCGTGCTATGTGTGCAGCCCTTCTACTCCCTCCTGCCACCTACTGTACATGCTAGTCACTGCATACTTACAGTGGTTACAAGGCTGTTACAGTGGTTACAAGTTGTTCCAAACCTGTATAAATTTCTTTGTACACAAATGAAGATATTTGGAAGAATGTTTGTAACTAATCAGATCTCAGCCCCCATTGACTTCCAGAGTAGGAAAAAAATACTATGGTAGTGGTAGTTTCTGCCTGGTTACAAACATTTTTCCAAATATCTTCCTTTGCGTACAGCAGAACAAAGAGATTTATACAGGTTTGGAACAACTTGAGGGTGAGTAAATGAGTTTTGGGTGAACTATCCCTTTAGGTTGTAAAACATTACTTCTAAACGTTCTCTGGGTGTTCAAAAATGTCCAGTTTTTTAAATGTTTTAAAAACGTTTTTTTCCTCTTTGTTATGCAAACGTTAAAGCTACACTATGTATTTTTTCGCCGCTAGTGGTCGCTAACCTCTTCAAACCAATAACAAAGGTGTAGATTGATGACACAGTGAATGAGCATGGAATCATGGAACTTTGGTCATACCGATGGATCTAATAATGTTTATGGATGAGTGAATGCATTCATGTTTTTTAACATGACTGTGGTATGAAGCAGGGCATGATTACTAATAAGAGACAGATATCAGCGCCACATGCGAGTCCCGAGGGGATATAAAGAAATGAGGACATTTCATTCTACCGAACTACCCGCAAGTGCTGAATTACTACTTATACAGGTCAGTTTATTTTACGAATTAAAATTGTGAGGAAACGCAATGCTGTTTCACTTGGTCTACACTATCTAAACTGCATTTGAGTGTGTTGGAAGTTATAATGTTATTCTGTGTGTTACAAACCCGATTCCAAAAAAGTTGGGACACTGTACAAATTGTGAATAAAAACAGATTGCAATGATGTGGAAGTTTCAAATTTCAATATTTTATTCAGAATACAACATAGATGACATATCAAATGTTTAAACTGAGAAAATGTATCATTTTAAGGGAAAAATAAGTTGATTTTAAATTTCATTACATCAACACATCTCAAAAAAGTTGGGACAAGGCCATGTTTACCACTGTGTGGCATCCCCTCTTCTTTTTATAACAGTCTGCAAACGTCTGGGGACTGAGGAGACAAGTTGCTCAAGTTTAGGAATAGGAATGTTGTCCCATTCTTGTCTAATACAGGCTTCTAGTTGCTCAACTGTCTTAGGTCTTCTTTGTCGCATCTTCCTCTTTATGATGTGCCAAATGTTTTCTATGGGTGAAAGATCTGGACTGCAGGCTGGCCATTTCAGCACCCGGATCCTTCTACGCAGCCATGATGTTGTAATTGATGCAGTATGTGGTCTGGCATTGTCATGTTGGAAAATGCAAGGTCTTCCCTGAAAGAGACGATGTCTGGATGGGAGCATATGTTGTTCTAGAACTTGGATATACCTTTCAGCATTGATGGTGCTTTTCCAGATGTGTAAGCTGCCCATGCCACACGCACTCATGCAACCCCATACCATCAGAGATGCAGGCTTCTGAACTGAGCGCTGATAACAACTTGTCCTTGTCCTCTTTAGTCCGGATGACATGGCGTCCCAGTTTTCCAAAAAGAACATCAAATTTTGATTCGTCTGACCACAGAACAGTTTTCCACTTTGCCACAGTCCATTTTAATTGAGCCTTGGCCCAGAGAAAACACCTGCACTTCTGGATCATGTTTAGATATGGCTTCTTTTTTGACCTATAGAGTTTTAGCCGGCAACGGCGAATGGCACGGTGGATTGTGTTCACCAACAATGTTTTCTAAAAGTATTCCTGAGCCCATGTTGCGATTTCCATTACAGTAGCATTCCTGTATGTGATGCAGTGCCGTCTAAGGGCCCAAAGATCACGGGCATCCAGTATGGTTTTCCGGCCTTGACCCTTACGCACAGAGATTGTTCCAGATTCTCTGAATCTTTGGATGATATTATGCACTGTAGATGATGATAACTTCAAACTCTTTGCAATTTTTCTCTGAGAAACTCCTTTCTGATATTGCTCCACTATTTTTCGCCGCAGCATTGGGGGAATTGGTGATCCTCTGCCCATCTTGACTTCTGAGAGACACTGCCACTCTGAGAGGCTCTTTATACCCAATCATGTTGCCAATTGACCTAATAAGTTGCAAATTGGTCCTCCAGCTGTTCCTTATATGTACATTTAACTTTTCCGGCCTCTTATTGCTACCTGTCCCAACTTTTTTGGAATGTGTAGCTCTCATGAAATCCAAAATGAGCCAATATTTGGCATGACATTTCAAAATGTCTCACTTTCAACATTTGATATGCTATCTATATTCTATTGTGAATAAAATATAAGTTTATGAGATTTGTAAATTATTGCATTCCTTTTTTATTCACAATTTGTACAGTGTCCTAACTTTTTTGGAATCGGGTTTGTAGTTTGTTGGCTGTATGAGACTAGCAGTAAGCTACATCAACATTAGAACATCATACTGATGATATTCTAATATTTCATTGTGTTGAGCTACATAACATTGATTTGTTTTATGTACATTTGCTCACCTGTCTAATAAAACACATGCAAGAACGGCATCTCTGTCAAGTCGATGTTTGTTGCAAAGCTCTCGCCATCTCAAAAACGCCACGTTGATACTGGTCCTCTTTTGATTTCTCATTTTGTTCCAAAGTCTGCTTGCCATGGTCCATAATGTTTGAACGAAACCACAACAGCGAGCCACCATTAAAAGCGGAAACCCAAGGGTAACGTGGATATGACGCCATTGACTCCCCTCACGAGTCCCTCATGCAATTTTCTCACGATTTACAAATAGTTGGAAACAATTTGGGATATTGTAAGTACTCAACTGAACAAAATATATAACACTGGCCTAGTGGTTTTTGGATATTTTACTGCAAAAATCTTACATATTGCACCTGTAAGGGAACATTCCATTTTATAATGTTGCAAACATTAAGGGAATGTTACTTTTGATTGTTCTCTGAACATTCTGAATCTTTTCAAAAACGTTATGCGTTACGAACATCCAACTAAATGTTTCAGGTGAAAACATTCCATGAACAATGTATAAGTAATGTTTTTTGTGATAACTTTTTGAGAACATTATTAAAGACCAGATAACTTTGAACTAATGTTTTATTAATGTTACATAAAGAATGTTTGTTCATGCCATGACATTAGCGAAAATTCTGAGAACGTTCTTTGTTCGCTGGATGTTTCCTGCAGGTAGATGTTACATAATCGATTATTTCTTGTTTGTAGATTTAACTTTTGTCCAGAAACTTGAATATAGATTTTAATTCCGTGCTTGATTGCGATTCTACCATCATCTCCTCCTGTAATGAAATCAGAAATGCATGTATAGAAAATAGTGGTTACACTTTATTTTACAGTACATGCTCTTACATGTATTTACAGTGTAGTTACCCAAGAAAATACTGGTAATATCTTACTTACAGTGCTTTTGGGAAACACAGCCTAGGACTGTAAAATAAAGTGCTAAAATAGTTGTGTAACATGCTTCAAAATTCACTCTTAAAGATCTTTTAAAAATGCATGGTGCTGAACACTTTTTTTTTGTTTGTTTGCTTGTTTTTTTGTAATGCAGTGTTTCTTTTTGAATGTGGTCTGTGGTGATCTGAAACCACCAGCATTTCAACATATTTTTATGATACTCTGTAAAGATATATGCCTAATTGTTTTAAAAAGGCTTTAAAGG